>OW386285.2:299251002-299851002 GCA_936432065.2 Rutpela maculata
TTTTCTGTCTTGCTCTCCTTTATCTCAGAACCCATATATAAAACTACATGCCGAATCTGTATATAACTTATACAAGGATGGCCCACATATGACAGTTCTGTACTTTTTATCGGAAACTGTAAGAGCTACGACTAAAAGTTTTATACAAAAGTTGTTTGATATCAAGCAAATTTTTATTTTATATCTTTGTTTATACAGGAGGTGTATACATTAGTTTTTCTTGTGAAGTTAACTTTGTTATTTTAAGTGAAACACCCAGTATATACAAAAACATTGTGAAATAAATGTTTTCTTGTTTTTTATATACAATTTTTTTCATAGCTCTTACAGTTTCCGAGAAAAATACAGGCAGAATTATCTTACTTAGGCCAACCTCTGTACCTTCTACAAAAAGCTTCCGCAAAATTTTAAATTTATAAAATGTATCGCACCGTTTTCTAGTAAAACGCAAGAAACGAGCCTAATAACTGACTTTTTCAAAAAAGGTGATAAAAAGTTCTCACCTTCAAAAAATTCTATCTCGATCATTATTAATTGTACAAAGAAACTAAAAATAAAATTATGTAAAAAAATATTTTTAAGAAAAAGCTTTTTTTGCAAAAACTATTGAAAAATAAAAATAATTTTTTTAAAATTCATACACCTGGAAACCAAAAGCTTTGGGGATGGTCATATAGAGCTATTGCATAGTTACTTTGCTCAGTTCACCGACCCCAAAGCTTTTGGTTTCTAGGTGTATGAATTTTAAAAAAATTATTTTTACTTTTTAGTAGTTTTTGCAAATAAAAGCTTTTTCTTAAAAATATTTTTTTTATATAATTTTATTTTTTACTTTTTGTCTACTTATTTTACAGACAGACCGATAAAACCCTTTATTTGCCACCGCCATCCACCTCTTCCCACTCCCGTCTTATCACCCCTCCGACACTACTTCCCACCCCTTTCCCACCTCTTCCCACCCCTTCCCATTCCTTCCCCACCTCTTCCCACCCCTTCCCACCCCTTCCTCACCTCTCCCATGTCGACCATATTGAATTTAGAATGACGTCACATAGTTTGTCGTATTTTACTTGTCAAACCCTTTCATATGATACCCATATCAAGGGGGTTGTGACTAAAAAGCCGATCCGCCATCTTGAGACGTCCGCCATATTGAATTTAAATGACGTCACATAGTTTATCGTATTTTACTCGTCAAACCCTTTCAGTTGATATCCATATCAAGGGGGTTGTGACTAAAAAGCCGATCCGCCATCTTGAGACGTCCGCCATATTGAATTTAGAATGACGTCACATAGTTTATCGTATTTTACTCGTCAAACCTTTCATTTGATATCCATATCAAGAGGGTTGTGACTAAAAAGCCGATCCGCCATCTTGAGACGTCCGCCATATTGGATTTAGACCGATAATGGCTATACTATGTTGCATTGTCTCCGGGCTTATATACGTGTGCCAAATTTCAAAGCTCTAGCTTAGTTACAACTAGTCGAAATCCAGCTTCCAAAATTTGACTTAAACAAACATACATACATACAAACATTGCAAGTTAAATAAAAGCTTTTAAAAAGAAAGAAAAGGAATTTCACAACTTTTAAAAAGTAAGTATTTTATTTTTCCGTTATATTGCATAGTTTTCGAGATATCGACCAAAAGTCAATTTTATCGGCATATGTGACCCATTTACTGGGAAATGCATTTGTCATTTGCTAGGCACTCTTAAAATGTAATTAAATAAGTACACTTTTCCTAAGAAAAAATGCAGCAATAACTTTTTTTGCTTTTAAAAACTAACTTTCCTGAACTAAAAGTGTTTTTGATTAATATTAAATAGTAAAATAACAATTTATGCTTGCATAAACTGAATTGTCGTGACAATTCAAATTCATGTCAATTGTTGTATCAAGCTTCATTGTGTTCACTCATAAAAACCATGTAAATGTTTGATTATTAGGTATGTGCTGTTTTGCAATTCATAAATAAAATGCCTTCTATCTCAAAATAATATAATGTCGAGAAACGCTTGTTTGGCTCAGGAGGGCAGGTACCTTGCCTCCCTGTAAGACTAATTTTAAGCTCTAAATTGCAATTATTGCCACCGAACTGCAGGTGCGTACCGCCAGTTATCAAGCAAAACCTTTGTATTATTGTATTGCACTTTACTCCCTTTATCTTAAATATGGTGATCATTTCTTTCAGATAAATAGGTATACAAATAGGGCTATTTCTTAACTAGGGTGGAATAACATCATTTATATTATAAGTATCATAAAAACGTGGCACTCGCTAATATTCTCGTACCCATGCCTTCTTATCGTTTTTCTAATACCTGTACCCACAAACTAACCATAAAATTTCCTTCCCTATACACAACAATTTGTAGATAGATATTTATATTATTTCTCACTTTGAACTGTACTTTATAATAGAACTATGAATTTAAAATTGACAAAGCTTTAATGCATCTGCTCATTTGAACCGTAACTAATTTAAGATAATATAATACAAACATTTATTTATTATTGTCCCTTTTATAGACTGGAGAATGGGATGACTCTGAAAACAACCTATTTAGCAACGCTGAAGGTCCATATACTTTATAACTTTCACCCAAACTGAAGGGCATCTATGATAGTTTTCTAATAAATAAAATCAAGTAGAATGGTGTGGTAATCAACCCTAATTTAACCGTTTGTTATAATTAAAGTAATTGTACAAATTCAACTAAATATACTAACGTTAAGATACAACGTTACCATATGTAATAATTCATACAAAATAAATAAGGTAATAAATCATATTTTTAAATCATAGTACCATTAAACTATTTCATAATCTAATATTTAGAATCAAAAGATTGTAAATCAAATGACATTTATATTTTATGAAACTGATATTTTAGGCGCTTGTTTTGAAATACACATTTTTGTGATTTTAACATTTTTTTAAGGGAAAGTACAGTACCTAGAGGTAAAAAATATGTAAAATCTCGGAATAATCTCACAAGTAATGATAATTTTTCTTTATGGGTTATTATTGTAGTAAAAGGTGTCATCTTCAGTTTCTATATGGTCGGGACACTTGCTCTTACCTTCAAGGGGTGAAAACCACCTCTAAAATTTAGATATTTAATATTTGCTGATTTGTTTTTGAAACGTGAAGTTTTTGGGATCGCTAATTACGAATCATTACGAAGTCAAAATTAAAAAATTAAGCAAGTGTTTTAAATAGACAAAAAAAATGCGTATCTAAGTTATGTTATATGTTAACAAAAAACAGTATTTTTGAGAAAATAAATGTAATTACATAATTACAATAACAAAATGGCCGCATTTTGTTTAAAAAAATGTGAAAACGCATGTTGTTTCTTTATTTTTTATGATACAGAAACAAACGAAAAATCATTTTAAAGACCGATAAATTATCTTTAATTCTGTTCCTTAGAAATTTCGATGGGTGTGTGTGATATTTTCTAAGATATTCAACATTTAAACTAAATACTTTTTCCTATAAATGTTCAAATGCCATCTTCATACTTAAATATGTACGAAACTATCCTACTTTATTTTCAATGTATAGGGCTTTATTTTTGATCTCTACAATTTTTTCGCTAAAACTAATATTTATTGAGATATTTGCAAACAATAAAAACATTTACGTTTTATCGAAAATCCCTATATAATTTAAAGTGCAATTTTTTTCTAAAGCAAGCGTTGTAGACGGACAAAAAACTTTGAGTATCTGCATCATACCATATGTTAACGAAAAACAGTATGCGGGAAAATATTTTTTTTAATTACTGACTACTTACATTAACAAAATGGCGACAATTTTATTTAAAAAATGTGAAGAAGCACATTATCTTTGTCATAACTTCTATGCTAGAGAGTTAATAAAAAATCATTTGATTAATAGTCTTTCATTTTGGTGGTTAGCATTTTTGACGTAAGTGCCCTAGTCTCTGAGATTTAAACCAAATACCTCGTCGCTCAATTTAGTAGCTTTCTTATTTGTCTCTAGCATGTTTTCGCTCAATGTGTTACTTCAAGTTATTTGACGAAAATCGTTTTTAAATACCCTTTCAAGTTAAAATCCCAATTTTCAAGTCGTTACAACTTAAATACTATTAGTTTGGTTGAGTGGCAGAATAGCCTACGGCTAAACTCCGCCAGGACATTAAAATAAATAAGGCGATAAAAAAAATTATATAAAAAGTTGCATAGAACAGTTTCTTCTCCAAATTTGATTATCTTTCAGCTCCAATGTTTTTGTTTTTTTTTTTTTTAGGTGCCACTCCCTGAAAATGGTCCACCCCCTATAAATTAGCAAACACCCTCATAATATAGAAACTTTTACTTGATGCATATACTATTAAGTTGCCAAAAATGAACGAAATCTAATTCATATGACATTATTCCGAAGTTAAAACCTGTAGTTACTGTACTATATTATTAAATATTATTTTTGTACATGCTTTAAAATTAGTCAAACTATCAACAATAGACGTCAGTTACTATCGGTAATGCGCAGAAAGTAGTCATTCTCGACAAATTTTAGGTTTGTCAAACTATGATAATGTCATGATATTTGAGAATTAATAATTTGTGTATTTTAAATTGTACTGTCTTACAAAAACACCTGTGTTGTTGAAAAAATCATGCGTGTATGATGAGCAAAAAGTACCTTCTCCAATTTCGCATAGCTTATAGCAATTTCTATGCTCATGCGGAGAACCTACTTTCCACTATTAATACACAATTATACACAACTACACTATAGGTATAGGTACTATTTCATAAAATAAAAATATCAACTTATTTATAATCACTTAATTCCAGATTTCCAAATATTATAATATGAAACAGCGTAGTACGTTATTCATGAAATATCTGTTACCTACTAGCTGAATAACCCGGCCTTTCTCGGAATTCGAAAGCAATATCTTTGAACCCCTGTATCTCACCCTTGATTAACAGTTTGTTTCCGTCGTTTTGAGAGTAAAATCTATAAGTGTACTAAAATTCAACGGTCTAGCTCATCGGAAAGTTAGTTTTCATTTACAGACAAACGTGCATTAATGTTTAAAATGTTATAGATTACCTACCTTATTTTACAGCTACAAACTATTATAATACGAGAAATTTTTAAAAAATTATATTTTCAAATTCTGAAAATAGTCAGAGGAGTATTATTTGATCTAGTTCTTTGAAATATTAATTTATTTTTCTTAAATGACAAAAAATATATTTAAAAAGTTTAAAATTTAATATAAAAATCGGAATCTACGTAAAAAATTATTTAGCTTTAAAAAATCGTATAAATACTCCACTTAAACCTCACGCTACTTCAGAATATATAGTACGAAATACATTTTACGTATTGCATGTATTATCAATTATCATTCTCGGTCATGTTGGAGGCCAAAATAACTATTTTATTTTTATTTAAAAGTGCATAAGGGCAACAGTGTATCTTAGTAAATAATTGACAGAGGATTTTTTTTTATCGTTCCTCTTTCGATATATTATTAGTATATATGAAAATTTTATGTAATAGTGAACAATTTATATATGATTCTTTTTATAAAGAAATATATAAGGCCGAAAAAAAAACGGTTAATAGTGGTTAAAATGACTTTTGGTATCTAAAGTATATAAAAATGATACAGTTTGAAAAATATTGCATCTATTCCTTTATTGCAACTCAATTTTTAATTTTGTTATTGTTTTTTGGACGTTCTAATGAATAAATTGAATTGAAACTTATTATGGAAGAGTAGGCCTATTAGGCATACACTATCAAGTTTTGTCACAATCTAACATTTTCTTTTTTTACAGACTTTTTCTTTTGTACGAAGAAAAGAAATAATGTACATATACATTATTTAGGTCTTACTCAAGCTAACTTTCATACTAATAACAAAATATCAAATTTCTTTATATTGAGGGAATATGCAAATATAATGGTGTATTGGGTAAACAAATTCTTTAAAATACAAATTATTGTTAAATTTATTAAAACAACTGCCTATTCTTGCTAATACTAGAAGAAACTGAACTATATAATAGATTTCACGGAATTATTTATGTAGGAGAAAAATACGGAAATTAGAAAAAAATTAAAAACTTACTAAAACAACTTGCACACTGAATAATCAAAAACGAGACCCCAAAATTTTGTATGTGGAAATAATTGTTTATGGAACTTTAACAATATAATATTTGAAATCCTCTACCACAAAAACCCATAAAACGATACCCCACATCGGTAGTGGGGAAGGGGTGGTGATAGGGGGTGGTTGGTAGTGGGGGTGGATGAGGTAAAAAAATATTTTAAGGTTTCTGGTTCTTGTACACACACTAAATCACATTTTTTTTCATTCCCTTTAATAATGGGCTGGGGGTGGTAATGGGGGTGGCTAATGCCAAAATTTTTTTTGAAACCTTAGCTTCTCTTGTATATACTAAATTCCAATTTTATGGACTATTACCTGCTTGATTTACCTATTTACCCCAAATTTACCCCAATTTACCCCCCAACCCTTCGGAACGGAACAAGACGAAAATATAATCTAATTCTAGATCTTGTTAAAGTACATTTGTGTACCAAATTTCAAGCCAATATCTCAAACGGTTCCAGAGTAAACGTGCGCACAAAAAAAAAAGCTACAGACCGACAGACAAACCGATAGGCAGACATAATTGTTTTTCGCTCAAACTTAAAATCTCGACGTTTCATGACATTCTAAGCCTATTTGAACAATACAAATTTTTTTAAATTTTTTTTGTCGTTACTATACTTCCACTGAATATGGAAGTAAAATTCGGATCTACGCGATTTTTTGAAAAAAATACCAATTGGCGATTAGTTCGGAAACCTTGAGTTTGTACTAAGGTAAGCGTGGCTAAATATGTTCTAAAGTACTTATCGACCTACCCTGTATATTGTCTAAATGGAGATAATTTTTTTTATTACCATTGTAAAATATATGTAAAAACCTGCATTTTGAAAAAAAATATATTCTACGAATCTATGCAATTAAACAATAATAAACGATTAAAATTTCGAAATCTTTTTTTTATTTTTAGTCGTTTAAATAAATATTTTATGCTAAAATTTGGCACAAAGGTTTAGTTCAATAATGGGCATATTTCCACCTTTTGTTAAAATGGATGCATTATTACCTTATATTTCTTAAATTGTCAAAAAAGGCAATTTTTGGTGGTTTTTATTTTCTTACAAATTAACAAATTATCAGAAAGTTTTTTCATAGCCTTTGCTATTTTTATTTCTGCGATACGATTATTAGAACCGGATATCTCCTTGTTATCATACTGAAAAGAGCAGAAAATTTCAGTGTTGAAAAATAAATTGTTAAAATTTTACAAGAAGCAATGCACCGATTTATTCGAAAACTTTCCATGGCACTTGTTAATATATCTACAACAAATTAAAATAATAAAATTGCTGCAGCCAGAGAATTTCTTATTCACCTACTTTGTTGCTTAATTTTTACTCCACTACATATGATTTAAAATGTGAAAAATTTATGACTGTACTTTATAGCAAATTGAGAAACTATTAGTTACACATTTAAAATAACTATGAAAGCCAATGCTGTAGACTCTAGAGCCTGGTCGATTTCCAGATGTTTGTTAGGTATGTACCTTTCTAACAATTCCCGCCAAATCCGTACAATGGTCAGCAGAGTCACTTGTTTAGGAAACTACTAGCAATGGTTAAATCTACAATTTAGGAAACTACTAGCAATGGTTAAATCTACAATTTAAATCTTTAGAGGTGGTCCGCAATTTTTGATTATTTATTATTAATTGGTTGTTCAATTTTTTTTTTATCTGATTTGGGAATATTTAGTACGTCTCATTTTTTTATTATGTATTTACGTGTTCGATAATAAAGAATACTTCGCAAGGATATCTTTAAAAAAATTCGCTGAAGCTAGTTTTAGAGTTTAATAAATCAATGATATTCAACCTAAAATTGCTTACTTTAAATAAAAAATATACACAGGGTGGTCACCTCAAAAATAATAATAAAAAATGGGAAGGAGAACGATAATATTTTACATGTAGTTATCACAATTGCCAAGTAAGGAAAATATACAAGTTGGTCACCCTAAAACAGAAATAATGAAAAAGATGTGACGAAGAACAATAATATCTTGCACATAGTTAACACAACTGTCAAGGAAGAAAAATACGAAAATATACAGGGTGGTCACCTAAAAAATAATAATGAAAAAAATGTGGGGGAGATATCGCATGTACAGGGTGGTCGCGCGAATGTTAGACCCTCATTTAACTTCGTTATTTTTGGAGTTACGTAAAAAAGTTAAAAATAAAAGTTCAAGAAAATCACTTGTATTTTCCAAAAACATTTCAGAAAAACAATTGAAAGTCGAATTTCGGATATATGAACTTTACTTTGGTTTTTTTAATGGAACACCCTGTATATTTTTACATCATCTAAAAGGCCATAAAAAAAACTTTTCAATGATATATGCAACATAGTATTTATCTTAAAAAAATTGTGTCTAATTTACTTTAAATTTACAATTTATCAAAATAACCGTGGGGAACAAAAGTATGTAATTTAATGTGAACAATACTTTAGTTCTGTCAAGATATTTGTGGGTAACTAATTTTACTTTGTTTTAAATAAAATGGAAAATTTCAATGATTGATATAAATTTTTCGGACCATCAGAGCTTAATGATAACAAAATGTAATATTTAGTATGGTTTTTAAGAAAAATATTATGTTTTATATATCATTAAAAAGCCTCTTTTACGGCCTTTCTGACGGTGTAAAAATATATGGGGTGTTCCGTTTAAAGAAACCAAAGTAAAGTGCATATCTCCGAAATGCGACTTTCAATTATTTTTCTGTAATGATTTGTGGAAAATACATATTATTTTCTATAATTTTTATTTTTGAACTTTTTTACGAAACGAAGTTTAAGGTTCTAACGTTCGCGCGACTACCCTGTAGTTAACATAACTATCATAACTGCTCTCCAAAAGTCAAATTTCGACACTCGTTTTTGGTGATTAACTCAAAAATTCCAACATTCAGTATAAAAAGTATAGTAGTGGTGGTATGATAGAAAATAATAATATTTTTTGCATTGTGTTTATTCTAATTTGTGAAAAATTTTCCCTAAAGATTAAAAATAAATTCAAAGTTATTATTAGTGTTTTACTTTTTATGAAAAAAAAAAAAAAAAGAAATTGATACATAACTATATTTTCTAAATTTAATCAAATGTTGAATTTAAGCTTTTTGTGCAATTGTACAACTTCTATCAGTAAAATTTTACAATAAAAAAATGTCTACAATTTTTTAAATTTTCAATTTATTTTGGTATCTCAAGTAGCTTTGTGTTTGAAAGGGGTTAATGGTATTTTACCATTTACATAAGTAGTTGCGAAATTAGACAAGTAGTTTTAGTTACCAAATCTTAGTGCACTTTATATTTTTCCTTCTTCTTAAGAGATTGCATTAGAACTAAAGAACTAATTCCCAATAACTGTATAAAAGCATTTATCACTTCCTTTTGTCCAGTCTGCAAATCTATTTTTAGAATCCTCCATATTTTGGGAATAAGCATATCACTAACACACGTACTGCCCATCGTATTAGTTTGGTATTTTTTACATTTCCCCAACCAAATAAGAATCTATTTTTAGAATCCTCCACATTTTGGGAATAGACATATTATTAACACACTTACGTGTTGATATTTGCGTTTTGAATGAAATAGAAATCTATTCTTAGAATCCTCCACATTTTGAGAATACGCACATTATTACTAACTTACTTTTGCATTTATACTTTATCTTTACATGCATAGTGGTCCAAAGTTTTAAATTTGGTCATTTATAAGCTTATTTGAAAAAAATAGCGATAAACTGCCATCTTCATATGAATTTTAGGGTAAATGCCGGCAATTTACAAATATTTGAGGTAATACAGGGTCTTTCACAAAGTCATACCACATAAAATATGTATTTTTTTAATAATACAGCCTATATATTTTTGTATTTTTGAATTCTATGGTGAACTCTTATGAAATTTTGTGTATATAATTTAATTGTTTTCGAGATATTCACATTTGAATATCAACATTTTACGTATTTTATGAGGCTGTAAAACAAAACGGTTTAAATGAGAACGCTTGCACATTTCTGTTTTAGTTTTGATTAATCTATATATTAATCTATGTAACAATGCTAAACGGGAAGTGACCCAAGACCAGAAAGATATACTGCCTGCTAAATCGAAAGCAGCCATTATTGGGTAGAATGTTAAAAATCAAGATAGAAATGTGCAACTCCTTTGTTTAAAATCACACCGTTTAGATTTTACAGCCTCGCAAAGTACGAAAAATGCTGATTTCAATTTTTTTAAAGATTTTTTTGAGTCTTATTTATATTAACGTCCTGGCGGAGTTTAACTGTAGCTATACCAGCACTGAACCGAGACACGTACACATAGACAACATCTCAACACTAATTTCCTGCGACATTGCCATCTGCCGCAGCTGAGACATGCGGTCTAGCCCAGTGATACCGTCTCAGCAACACGTGAAAGATGCCACTACACATCCATACCCTAGCCAGGATCCGAACCCGGGACCCCGTAAGCTTAGGATTTTATGCTCTGTGCCATTGATTTGTTGTCAAATCACACATACCACATTTGACTTCAAAGCCAGAACTTAAATTTTTAGTTGAAATTCGGCCACAAAATAACCACAACTATTTTAAACAAGTTTTTATAAAAAAAAACGGTTGTTCCTATTATATTTAACAAAGGGGGCCTTTTTTGTGCAAATTTGATTAGGAAATCATATCCCGGTACCAAAATTAAAAAAGGAAACCGAAGAAAAAAATTGGATTACCTATAAGAGAGATTGAAATTCATATTGGCCAGTATCAAGAAATAATAACTTTTATTGATACTATATAACGTACCGTAAAATTTCATCACTCTAGGACTAAGGGATCCTGAAATATTGAATAAAAATATATAAAAGTATTTACGCAAAACTTCCCTTTCTATTTAGCATATTTCTTTTATTCAATTTCTTTTTAGGTGACCACCCCCTAGATATTTCACGCAATTGTATTTACTACATGCGAAATATTAGCGTCTTCTCTCACATTTTTTTTCCATTATTTCTTCAGGGTGACCACCCTCTAGATCTTATGTATATAAAAGGATACCATGACTCGCTGATTGACTGACCGATCTATCAATGCACAGCTTAAACCGTTGGGTCTAGAAACTTCAAATTTTCAATAGGTGTTCCTAAAATATCGTAGGCAACCACAAGAAGAGATTTTTCGATTTTTCACCCTAGGAGGGTGAAAGAGAGGGTTAAAAATTTTAGGCTTTTTCGGAAAGTTTTAGATCTAGATGCATGAAATTTGGCAGAACTATTTTTTGTTGAAATATATTAGATACGTATAATACGAAATTTCGAATTTCACTTTTTGAAGGAGTGAAAGCGGGGATGGTAGATGGTTTAAAGCGCACCCGTATTTTGAAATCGTGTAAGTCAGAAACGTGATATTCGAGCGATGGAAATAAGAAGACAAGACACATATTCGACGGTATTCAAAAAGAGACCCTCCCCGAACGGGTGAACGGTGAGGAGGAGGGAGGAAGGTTTTTAAGCTTTTCGGAACCGCCTAGATCTAGAAGCGTGATATTTGGCAGAAATACTCTTTATTGGAACCGACTAAGGAAATAAGGAGACACGTATTCGATGGTTTTCAAAAGGAGACCCTCCGAACAGGTGAACAGGAAGAGGGAGTTTTTAAGCATGAAATTTGACACATGCGCAGGGGGTTTCGTCGAGTACTACGGATGCACAGTGGGTTTCGTCGAGTACTACGGATGCGCAATGGGTTTCCTAGAGTACAATGGATGGGCAGTGGGTTTCCTCGAGTACAATGGATGCGCAGTGGGTTTCCTCCAGTGCAATGAATGCGTAGTGGGTTTCTTCGAGTACTATGGGTGGACAGTGGGTTTCCTCAAGTGCAATAGATACGTAGTGAGTTTCCCTGATCACTAGATTATATTTTGATCTTATTCCGTTGAAAGGTTGAGACGTAAATTGGGGTAAGTGGGGGTAAATAGGTAAATCAAGCAAGTAACAGTCCATAAAACTGGTATTTAGTATATATAAGAGAAGGTCTCAAAAATTTTTTAGGAATTAGCCACTCCCAATACCACCCCACCCCACCCCAATATTAAAGAGGGTGAAAAAAATAAAATTGCAAGTTAGTGTGTACAAGAACCAAAGGCCGTAAAATTTTTTTACTTCATCCATCCCTACTACTGTGTGTCTAGCTTCTACGATTTCGGATTAGAATACCATGCAACCTGTACGGTGTTTATATATCTTCTATTATTTTTTTGATTCTATAATAACTGGGTTACCTCGAATAGGATGGATGCGCAGTGGGTCTCCTCGAGTACTAATTGGTGCGCAGTAGGTTACCCCAAGTAGTATGAATGCGCGGAGCGTTCCCTCGAGGAATATGGATGCGCAGTAGTTTTCCTCAAGTATTAGGAATGCGCAGTGGGTTTCTTCGAGTACAATGGATGGTAAGTAGGTAACCCCAAGTAGGATGGTTGTACTGTAGGTTACCTCGAGTAGTATGAATGCGCAGTGGGTTTCCTCGAATAAAATGGATGCAAGTAGTATTGATCTACGATGGCTTCCCTCCTTCAGTTAGATGGATGCGCAGTAGGTTAACTAGAGTAGTTTGGAAGCGCAGTAGGTTACTTCAAGAATTATCGATGCGCAGTGGCTATTTTCATTAGTATTGATGCGCAATAGGTTGCCTCAAGTAGTATGGATGCATAGTGGGGTTCCTGGTGTAAAATAGATGCGCACTCTTTTTTGCGCGCACGATTACTCTGGAACTGTTTAAGATATTGACTTGAAATTTAGTACACGTATGTATTTTAACGAGATGTTGGTACTAGATATATTTTGATCCTATTCTATTGAAGGTTGAAGAGTAAATTGGGATAAATGGGGGTAAATAGGTAAATCACGCAAGTAACAGTTGACAAAATTGGTATTTAGTATAAAAGAAGTAAAGGTCTCAAGAAAATTTTTGGCATGAGCCACCTCCATTACCACCCCCACCCCATTATTAAAGGGGATGCAAAAAAATAAAATTGTGATTTAGTGTGTACACAAGAACCAAATGCCTTTTTTCACTTCATCCACCCCACTACCACACCCTACCACCACCCCAACCCCACTACCGATATAGCATATCGTTTTATGGGATTTCAAATATATTATTAAAATTCCATAAATAATTATTTCCACATAGTATTTCCATTGTAAGAGACTTGTATGGAAAATCTGGATGTGGAAGTAGTGATTCCTTGGGCAGCGGTTTTTTTAATGTTTTTGTTTTTGTCATTACCTCAACAAACTGAAGGTATGACTAAATTTCAGAATTCAGAATTTCAGAACAATTATGCGACATACCTTTGAGTATATTTTTACACATATTTTAACACATTCCTCCACTGTTAATAGACCATCGTAAAAGTATACACACCGATAGGGGGCGCTGAAACCAATAAATTTAAATCCTCCACAATTAATGATGAATCAGATTTTCACACACTGACCATAATCCCAAATTCTGGAGGATTTTTCTTTATTGCGTTTCTGTGCAAACCAGGCATCGAGAATCTCATTGCAGCAATAAAAAATTGTCGATGATTGAGAAATCCTCGACAATTCGGTCATCCTCGACAATTCAGTTCTATTCACAGAGTGTTCCTCCACAGTTAATGTAATGCATACACACACACACACACACACACACACACACACACACACACACACACACACACACACACACACACACACACACACACACACACACACACACACACACACACACACACACACACACACACACACACACACACACACACACACACACACACACACACACACACACACACACACACACACACACACACACACACACACACACACACACACACACACACACACACACACACACACACACACACACACACACACACACACACACACACACACACACACACACACACACACACACACACACACACACACACACACACACACACACACACACACACACACACACACACACACACACACACACACACACACACACACACACACACACACACACACACACACACACACACACACACACACACACACACACACACACACACACACACACACACACACACACACACACACACACACACACACACACACACACACACACACACACACACACACACACACACACACACACACACACACACACACACACACACACACACACACACACACACACACACACACACACACACACACACACACACACACACACACACACACACACACACACACACACACACACACACACACACACACACACACACACACACACACACACACACACACACACTTTTAAATAATTAATAAGAACACAATTATGAAGTCAAAATACTAGATCTGTACGATCACAACGTAAATCGTAAATAAGAGAGCATAACGTATCTATTTATTTTATTTCCCTAAATGTTGCCAAGTGTCATCTGTTAATTATTATCATTTTTATTATAGTAGGTGGTATTATTCAATGAAAATTCATTATTTTCAAAAGCGGAGATAAAAAGTAGGCATTCTTTAATGAAATAATTAAAGCATTTCCTCTAACGCTAAACATTCATATACATTAGGCAACGTGGAAATAGTCTCATCGGCAGGTTTCCAGACGAGATTCAGAATTCAGAAACGTCAACAGGTTCGTATAGGACATCTGACTCATGTATCCAACATAACCTTAAATTTTAAGTTTTTCAAGTTTATTCTCACGTTTAATGTTTGTATACGCATGTTTCGAGGAAATATTTAAAAATTCACGTAAATAATTTTTCAATATTGTTGATTAATAAAAATAGACTGCTAATTACAGGTTAGATTTCCAACCTACAAAAAGAGCCCTATTTTATTAGGACAAGGTATTTAGAACTTCATGAACATTACACTGAACTAGATTTTAGTTGAAAATACGGGAACCAGGCAGAAATTTTAATAATAGCTGGGGTAATACTCTTAAATCTTAAGAAATACATATTTTTGAGGTTAGCTGTGAGGCCACGTGTAGATGCCCTATGAAGCCAGAATTGTTTAATTTTGATTGGAGAATTCCTTCGTGACGTAATTTGAGCGCGTTTACTTGTTTGAAATATGGAGTAAATAAGACAATATTTTTATTTTTAAAATATCCATTTAAAATTAAAATATTATACGATATGATGTGTATGTACAATATTTATTAGGTGTTAATAATTAATTTATGAAAAAATAATCATCAAGTTCCATTACGTGGGAAAGGCCCATGTACTTTTGTTCCACAACTCATAACGAACGTTTTTCTTCTTTTTGTTGATTTCCATAGGACCTATAGATTTCGAGATATTCAAAGAAACCCGATGAAAAACACGGTCTAAAAAATTAAATTGTTTAAATAAACAATACGCCGACCTCGCAGAACTGCAAAACTGAACTGTGAACTATAGTTGACCCCCTGAACACGTTAAAACAAAAAAACCGCCCTGATCAGACAATTCACATTAAAATCCTAATTTGATTCCACTATTAATCGTTTTAATAAGTATGAATGTTTTTAGAGGTATTACATAATATTTTAAGTATGATTTAGTTCACGTAATATTGAATTTAAAATATTGTAGACTTATAATATAAGAACTCACTTCTAACATGGTTATAAAAATGTGCAATCTAAAAATTATATAATATACAAAATACATACATACCTGTATATTTCTTTTAATAAAGTCTCTTGCAAAAAATGTATTTCTCTGTTGATTGGGCGGCTCAGTATTATTTGAATTTTCAACCTCCGTTGCTGAAAAAAATTGTTAATAAGTATTTTATCTGTGTACACTGTACCGTACAAGCAATTTGGTGAGGAAGAGGTCATTCTTCACTACTCTAACGTTGTTGATGTTTTGTTTTCCTTCAAGCGCTCTCCAAAATAATATTTGTTTCCTAAATGTCCGTAAGACCATACTTATTATTATACTTATTATACCAACCTTCTCTGGAGTACCTCAGGGTTCAGCACTAGGACCAGTATTCTTTAATTTATAAATAAATGACATACGGACACCGACAGACTATAGAAACACCCTGTGTTTACACGCAGATGATACTGCAATTATAACCACTTCACACAACGCCAACCTTTTAGTTATTGGAGGTGGGGGTAGTTTCAACTCCTGAGGTGGGTTAGGTCACCTGTGGTCAATATTTACCTATTTTATTCAAATTAACAAAAAAAAGCCCGATCCACAAGCCCTCGCAAGCCTAGCACCGGAAAATCGAAAAAGAGGGTAGTTTTCAGGTTTAGGGGTGAAGAGTAGATCGGGAAATATTATCACCATCGTATTCCTCGCCCTCGAAAACAGGGTATACCGGTTTTCAGCTGATTTTCGTTATTTTCATGAGTTAGGTCACCTGTGGTCAATGTTTACTTATTTTATTCAAATTGACCAAGAAAAATCCGATCTGACAAGCCCTTGCAAGCCTAGTGCCGAAAAATCGGAAAAAGGTTTTTTCGATTCAGGGGTAGTGGTTGGACGGTAAGTCGGAAAATATTGTCACCATCGTGTTCCTCGCCCTCGAAAACGGGGGCGTTAATGTCTTGTGGTCCGGTCGCAGAACTTTTGGATTTTTTCTCTTTTTCTGGTTAATCTCAAGGGACTAATGCTCATTAAACTACTTGTTCTCTCGTTGAGTGTTGACTAGATTATTTACACCCCTATCCAGCATATTGAAAACAAATTGCAGTTGTTTCGTTTTTGTATTACTTTTGTACATTACATTTGTTATCTTAATTTTGTGTATTTGTTTTTGACAAAATCAATTCACTTTTGTATAGTTGTTACTCTTTTGTATTTGTTCTATTAAATTTATTTTTTTTAAACGTTTGTTGACATTTTTACCTTTTTACTATTTTGACAAACGATATAATATCGTTGTGACAAATTCTAGCAGAGAGTAAAATTCAATTATTTACCGCAAAATTAAAGTCACATATGTAATTACTGATATTTTTTATAGCCGAAAGACTCTCAACTATTTTTGATATTGATTTTTTACGAAATTCAGTTGTTAATTCCTGGAACATTAAAAGGGTGCCAAATAAACTAATTACATGGTTTAAATAAGTTATTCAAGTATTTTTAAATTCGGTATTATTGCAAAAATCCATGTACAGCGTGATATTTTCAGGCAAATGCCAAAAAAAAAATTGAGCCTGTTCCTGATATTTTTTCGTTTGTGGTACTGAATTGTGAAGACCTTTAGTAGTGAAACATGCCTACTAAATTCGGTTCCATATATCAGAAACAAAGGGCATTAGGGATATAATAAAGGCCATTGTGAAATCGTCTCAGCGTACTGTACTCTTCACTAGCGTATGGATTGTCACTCACGAAACACCCTGTATACAAAACGTGCATAAGAGCAATCCTTACCTACGCCTTCCCTGTCTTATATCCTTTACTATCTCGCACCCAACAACAGCGATTACAAGTACTACAGAACAAAGCTCTGAAAGTAGCAACAAACTTACTACGCAGGACACCAACACAGCATATCCACGACATTACAGGTACCCCCACTTTATCAAACTTCATTCTCAAACGTCTGCTGCCCAACTTTGCGGAATCACTATTAAAGTCAAAAAATCCTTCCCTACAAGATACACTAACAACCAAATTCTTAAATGCGCATACCCACCCGTTCTTGAATTATATCTGTAACTCCTAAATACATTGTAAATACTAACTTGTGATCCAAAAAATACAAAAAAGAATATTTACACATTTTATAACATCTTAAAAGAACATAATGAAAGATCAGACTGAAAGAGCCACTACTATGTCATAACACCAACAAACAAACGAGGCATAACACAGTTCACGTAAAACCTATATAAACAAAATAAAAACCATTACTAACCTCGGCCAAAATGTAATTAAAAATCAAAGATAACGGGAGACGATATTCCAGCAACCTGAAAAAGAAAAACAGACAATCTAAATAAACGGGACAGTACAAGAAGGGCGAGCCATTAAAAGAAAAACATATTACAACCCACAAAAAGCACCGGGAAGTGAAAGCCATATGCATCCAAGACAAGGGAGCAAATAGTGTCATAGTTGGTTAGATTGAATAGTAATATTTTGACCCGGGCTACAACTAGTTGCTCTAAATTTACTTACCTACGAGATACTTTTCTTGTAATTATAAAAATGGATGTTACCTGTTGGTTCGATATTATCTGTATCATCTGAAGCTTCAAAATGGCATAATTCTAAGAACAACTGACCCTCAATAAACGAATTGCTTCTGGAAATTTCGTTGCACATTTCATTTTGAGCTTGAAGTCTCTGAAGTCTTTCCAACTGTAAAAATATGTAAATCGAAGTTAGAAAAAATTATGAATGAAAGATTGTTTGATTATTCGGAGAAATAATTGACCCCCCGCAAAACGTGACATTTACAAAATTTGTTTCTTTGGGAAACCAAAAAAAAAAAAAAACCGTTAATAATTTTATTTTTTTCTACACTGCCAAATTCTTTATTTAACTCTATTTACAATTGTTGCTAGAATCCATCTTTGTTAAATGTAAAATATAAAAATTAACAGGCGTTTTTGTGTAAATTAAATAATAAAATCTAAAATGTCGCGTTTTGCATCTAACGTAAGATGTTGGTTTTTGCATCTAATGGAATACTACACTGTAAAAAAAATTAATTTATTAAATTTAATTCATACAAATAAATAAAACTTGTAATAATAAACTAAAAATATAAACAATATAAAATCAAAACTTAAGATCATCTGAATTATCCTCCAAGATATCCAATCTCGTTAACACGCTTTACTTAAAACACCGGTAACAATCAGTGTTGACAGCATTACAATAATTTTGTACCAAATTTTTTTAATGAGCGATGAAAAAAAACTATTTTTTTTTATGAGCGGGGGGAGACACTGCGGCGCTCGCTAAAACGGGTTAGATTTCGCAGCGTGGTGCTAACGTGCTAACTGCTAACAGTTGCAAAAAGGGGCTAGAAAATGCACGAACGGGTTGACGCTAGCAACGCTGGTAACAATAACAGTGTACGTGCGGTGACTTGTCTTCAGTGTATCACAAACACATGACTGCAAACTTGCTAGGTGATTGGTCAATAGGGTGGAACTTAACTATAAGGTGAAAATAAAACTTTTTTTGTTTTGATATGTAATAGTGAAATTTGTTTTCCTTTCTAGTTTCCTAAACTGTTAGTAAAAAGCTTTTATGAATATTCATTTATTTTTCGGTGCCGCACAGGCGTCAAAGTTTTAAAATCTATATAAAAAGTAACTAAAAGAAAAACGCAGCTCTTAGCTCAAATGTGCTATATATTAAGCAAATTCTACTAGGAAGTCACCACAAGGAGGTGGCTGCGTATCGACTTCCACCCTCCCTCCCACCCTTTGTTACATTAGCTATTCAATCTATGGGCCTATGGTCCTTTTTAGTATTAAACTTTGACATAACACTTCGAGACTTCAACTTTCTCAAGATAAAACCATATCTAGCTTCAATTCCAGACACGACTGACGCGGCTTCCGTGACAATCTTGACGCACCTTTCTACGGCTTGAGTATGACACGGAAAGCGTGGAAAATCAGGTGTTTCTCCGGTTTGTACCATTTTTTTTACTTCTTCGTCAGATAAGTCCGACAAGACAGGAGGTTCCGTCACTTTACAATCATTCCAATTTATTAGATCTATATACTCAGGAGCTTCAAAGTTAAGGGGAGGAACTTCAAAACTCCTAACACGTTTATTAGGCTTGGATCTTGCCGCAGTTATCCTCCCAAGCTCAAGTTCTCTAACATATTGCCGGGAATCAGTTATCATTGCCAAAAGTATATTTTCAGGATTGCCAAAAAAGTCATTCCTTTGAATTACCGGATCGATGTTATCCTTGTGCTGTTTCTTGAGGTACCTGGAACATTTAATCATTTCCCACAAATTAATAGAAGAAGGTTTTACTTTAATTTTGAACACATATAACTATAAACTTTAATAACATATTCGGCAAGAACCTGTAAATTTGGAGAAGGCGTTTTACAGGATACGCACGATAAACGTAAAATTCTGTTGGCTGTCGTTAACCAACGAGAGTGACTTATTTTTCCTGGGTTCCTTTTTGCTAAGTCTTGTGAAAATATGCCGCTTGACACCGCTTGAAAAACTTCGAACAAGTACTTCTGATCCGTACTTAAATCCTTAATTACCATATCTTCGCATTTTTCAAGTTGTTTTCCTATTGGATCAGAAAATCTTTTAGGACCCGCAGTTTTCCCATCGAGCTACTGAAATAAATGCCTTAAGGGAAACTCGTTTGCATGTAGTAAGCAAATTATCCATTGTACCCAGATAGCACAAACATAAACTTATGTTGTTATTAAAATATTCCTACAGAATATTTAATTATTCTTAGAATAACAACGAAAATAATTATTATCTTTTAAGAATATTCCTAGAAGTAACCAACGGTACAACTATATGTCTCTTTAGAATAATTTCAGAATAATTCGCACAATATTATCTGGATAATGTAGAATATTTTGAGAATATATTTTTATGGTTAATCATAGATTATGTTTTCAAGTTATCTTTATACTAATGCCAAAATATATATGCATAATATTAAATTATTCTCAGGATATTTTTATGTTCAATCATGGATCGTATTTTCAGGTTATCTTTATATTATTGCAGAATAATATGTGCATGATATTAAATTATTATTTTTTTGTTTTATTTTTTGGTTTGATCACCACCTACGTCCTTATCTTCAAAATAGTCGAAATAATTTACAATTTACAAAATTATTAATTATTATTGGAAATAACTTCTACGCCTGTAACTTTACGGCAAAGGATGCAGTTAGAGATTGTTCTTTTTTGACAACTAATATATAGATATAAAAATATCAATAATAAATAATTATTCACTGAAGTTTCGGAAACTTTTTTTCTCAAAGGACTTATCTTCTCTTTGACCAAAGAAAAGATTTTATTTTTACTTTAAGAAAGGAAACGGATTTAGTTTCCGAAATGTCAGTGAATAATTTATTTTTGATATTTTTATATCTATATACTAGTTGTCAAAAAAAAATAACCTGTAACTGCATACTTTGATGTAGTCACGGGCGTACAGATTATTTCCAATAATATACCTGAGCATTTCTAGAAAATAGTTAACGCTATACAGAACAGACGACGCGCATATCTCGGTTTTGGTAAAAATATCACATTCAATTCAAACTATTTTAAGTTTCAATTTAATTTTGCTAAATTTTGTGTAAAATTATTTAAACTACACCATAAACTTCTGCAATTAAATCAAACTTGGATATAATTTTTTTTCCAAGATTCCCGATGAGTATTTTATAAGATATAGGGAAAAAACGAAAAAGGTTAGTAACGAAGGCGAGGATATCTGCAAGGATGTACCATCGACGATGAAATTGGTGTCATCATTAATGAAATACTATATATAAGGCTTTGTTGTATTGTATAGAGTTTAATAATCTGTAAATAAAAAGCTTCAAATTTCGTAAATTCTCCCCTCCATTACAACTTTCTCACCTCGTTATTACAGAGATGAGAATCGTGGAGACGGAATTATTTAAAGTAATAGGCACTAATTACAATAAGGAAGTTTCCCATTTTAGAAATATCATATACATTCAACCTCATTTAGTAGTCTTTCAGTTAACTAGTCAAACAAACAAAAAATCATCTCGATATCTGAAAAACTCACGAACTTATATAATTTCTTGTTTAAATACTTCGTGCTAGACTGTGACGTCACAGTACATAACTCGCTGTTATTTTAGGCATAATTACTTCTTCAAACGATTAAAATGTTAAACAAGCCCAACTACAAAAATATCTTACGCTGTGTACGTTGAGAATAACACTGAATGAACTAAACTTCCGATGCCCGCACCCGCTTGCTGTTGACGGAATCATGTACTGTGACGTCATGGAACCTCAGCCCAAATGAGTGCTAACTTTTTTATGTATAGAGATAATTAAAGAAAAATTACAGATATTTTTTAGATTTTTACTATTTATTACGAGAAAATGAAAAAAATGGAAACTTCCTAATTAGGAAATATGACTGTTTTTATGTCTACAAATGTAAGAAACAAAGGTGATATTTGATCTTAAACAAATGTGGTGGAATTACCTGTTTTAATAAAACACACCTTCCACAATTATAACTACACTGACACGACCAAGAGGCAAACCGCAGCATAAAATGTATTTATCAGACTTCCCCTTTGGTTATGATGTTCCCGATTTCCTCTCAATTTTTCCCTGTTTTCGCCATGACGTGTAAACCTTGCAGTTTGTCCGTCGGTCATGACCTAAATAAGGTAACATATTCACCTTCAGAATTAAATTACTATACCAGGCTCTGTCCATCTTTCGACAGCTCATCTAGCCTCCCCTCCTATTACCAAAACTACGATTACTACTCTACGTTTCTCACCTTTCTTTAACTCTTCGTTTCTATTTGTTTCCGTTTGGTCTTAAGTTTTTTTATTCAAATACTAATAAATACAAAGTCATATATTTGGACCCGCTGAAACCAAATCCGAAGTCAGTATTGTCAAGTTGGTTCGTTTTTCACCTCTAACCCCCCAAAAAACACGCACCCTAAAAATAGTCTGTCCGGGGGACCATACCAGTGGCAGCATATCCTTATGTATTTGGTAAGGATACACTGGTCTGGTCCACTTTTTTGTTTTGGGGATGTTTTTTGGGATTGGGGATGAAAAACGAGCAAATCTGACAATTCTCACTACGGATTCGGTTTCAGCGGGTCCAAATACATAAGGATACACTGATTTGATCTCCAGGCCAGACCACTTTTTTTTGTTTTGGGGGTGTTTTTTAGGATTGGGGGTGAAAGCGAGCGACAATTCTGACTTCGGATTCGGTTTCAGAGGGTCCAAATAAAGATGCACTGGTATGGTCCGCAGGCCAGACCACTTTTTTGGGAGATGTATTTTTGGAGTGAGGAGTGAAAAAAGAAGCAATCTGACAATTCTGACTTCGGATTCGGCTTCAGTGGGCCCAATTACATAAGGATGCACTGGTCTGATCCGCAGGTCAGACCACTTTTTTTTTATTCTCTATATTTATGTTTTTATCACGTCTTCCTACTAAATTCACTTCATAGGTAGGGGTAGGTTTTATATATTATTTTAATTATTCTTCATCCTTGTCATCGCCCAGCCCTTCTATTGTCACAGGTGGCACGTCCTGGCACTGTCAACAATTGGCTGGTTATGGGACCACGATGTGAAAAGATATTGTGTTCCATAAATTTGAAAATAAATTTGATTTGATTTAATTTGACATGACCAGAGCTACGGACTGATACCTTGGATTTCATCTGAACCGCCCAAATGTGGAATTAGGTCTTTGGACTTATAGACTGGCGGTACATGACCAGTCAGGTGCAACGTTTTTAAAGGTATATGAATGAAATTACCATGAATATGCCAGAAACTTGTAAGAAAATAATACGCCGACTGGTTTAAAATATATTAGAAAACTATTTTGATAATTAACATTATAATATTCTACATGTGAACTGTATTAAGCGTTCTGTCGAACTGCCACTTCCCCGCTGATTAATGCAAGTCAAGCAAATACACAGCTTGGTCGCCATGTATAATAACCATCTTATTACTCAAATGTTGTGTCTACCTACATCTTGCTGATGATCAAATATTTTCTAACATTCGTCCATCCTTTCTATGCGGGCTGTCCCAGAACGCCAGCCACCAAAGAACCTCTTGTTTACCTATTAACAACAACAGTTATGCTAACCATGGCCTTTCCTAAGATTATCATAACAAACAGGCAGTGTCGGCCTGTAACTTTAATTATCCTGCGTGCATCCATGGCTAATTTTCTAACTTATTTCAACTACCTCATACACGTGTCAACTCAGAAAATGAGTAGGCAGTAACGGCCTCAGTCACTCTCATCCACGTATCCACGTCTTATTTTTTGCTATCTCAAATGATATCTCTACGTGTCAACTCAGACAACAAGTAGGCAGTATCGGCCTCAGTTGTTATCTTCCTCGTAGCTACGTCTTATCTTTTACTATCTCAAATGGTGTCTCTACGTGTCAACTTAGACAACAAGTAGGCAGTATCGGCCTTAGTTGTTATCTTCCTCGTATCTACGTCCCTCACCCAATCATACTTATTAACCTTTATCATCTACGCCACACGTCTCGACTCAAACAATAGGCGGGCAGTATCGGCCCCGGCTATTATTATCCACGTCTCAACGTCTCGTGAGCTACTACATACATACACACCTAATGTGTATCTATACATCAACTTATTTTCAACTTACGTTTACATCATAGTTATCCATTTTTCGATCTGGTTGACCACAACCATTGCAGGGACATTGCTTCTTCTCTGATCTTCCCGTAGATCTTCTACTTCATATGTGTCATTAGAGAGCACTTTAACTTTACTCTAAATGGTCCCTCATGTTTTGGTAACAGTTTCTTGCTCGACCCGGTACATTTGTTATTAGCTTAATTTCCATTTTTGCTGTATTAAGTTTTCCTATATTCGTCATAGATGTCGAAATCCCATCATTTTCACTTAAAATTCTTGACATTTAATTTTCCGTTCATCAGAAACTTCACCAAAGTTTATTTTAACATTATCGCATTTTCGAATTTCAAAACATTCAGTCACAAACTGTGTTTACATTCATTCCTAGCTCCCGTACAAAAACATCAGTTTCCAATAATATCATCGATTTCCAATAATATCACGTTCGTAAAGTTTATAAAGTCGCGACTGATGATGCAATCATGATTTATTTGATCATTATTTAACACTATTGCCTTTATCATTGCACTAGGTTAGCTTAGACGTACATATATTCTAACTGTCCTGGATGGCATTACGTAATTGCCCTCAAAACTGTTCAGTATGTTAGGCCCTTTATTTTCAAGATCAAGGCCTGGTTTGTCTTCCGATGTCAACTAAGCACTTACACCTTTTCCCATTTAAAGCAACAATTAATATATGGAGATTTTTATTCATGTTATTTGATACCACGACCACGACATTGTCGCGCTTACTTTGTTTATTTTTATTCGGGCGTTTGTTTCGTTTATGACCAAGGCGTTTATAATGGAAACATTCTACCTTGGGTTGGGGCAGTCTCTCGCGCGATGAGGTCCTTTGTAATTATAACACTGAATTTCTGGCTTCTGGGTACTACCGGATATCACTCACTACACTTTGTTGTACAGAACCGCTGAACATTTTCCTCCCAGTGTTGCTGTTTACACTTCCTGGAACGCGTCCTAATGTACTCAAATATGCATATAGCTCGTACTATGTAATCTGGTGCAATCACTTCCGACACTGATGCGTAATAACTGTGAGTATAATTCCACTTCTGATATGTAAGAAAATAATACGCCGACTGGTTTAAAATATATTAGAAAACTATTTTGATAATTAACAATATTCTACATGTGAACTGTATTAAGCGTTCTGTCGAACTGCCACTTCCCCGCTGATTAATGCACAGCTTGGTCGCCATGTATAATAACCATCTTATTACTCAAATGTTGTGTCTACCTACATCTTGCTGATGATCAAATATTTTCTAACAAATGCAAATTTTAGGCAGGAGGGTGCAAATCAATTTTTTTTTGTTTTTTTTTGTGTTTTTTTTTTATTTTAAAATGGATGCCAATAGTGCCAAACGAAAAGCCGTGAAAAAGAATCCAGCGGAAATTCATTGGCATGCAGTTTCCACGCGCAAAACAACTTTTGATGCGCACATTAAATCGTAAAATTTTTTGGTGTTCTTGATTTTGGATGATTTTGATTTTGGATTTTTTTTCGTTTGACACTATTGGCATTCATTTTAAAATTTAAAAAAAAACAGAAAAAAAAACAAAAAAAATCGATTTGCACCTTCTGCACGCGACGACTACCTAAAATTTGCGTTTCTGGCATATTCATGGTAATTTCATTCATATATATGATTGGCATGCGTTTTAAAAACGTTGCACCTGACTGGTCATCTACTGCCAGTCTATTACGTAAGACGTTTGATAGTGTGGATCACAATATTATTCTGAAAATTCTTCTTTTCAAATTGGAACCAGAGGAAACGTGTTTTTTAAATTTAAAATAGTTTGTATATATGTTAGATCACGATTCACATGAGTGACTTTTTAAAAAGATTTATTTACTTAAATGGAGCCAGAAGGAATATAATAATAAATTAGAACTGTTGCATTCTAACTGAGTTTAATAACTGATTCAACAAAGCGTGTTTAATCATATTTATAACATACAGAACCTGTGTAAGCAAAATATTGAACAAAGGAAATGCAGTTCTGCAGTCAGCACAAGTTATGAGAAACAAAAGTGTAATAATATGATATCTTGAAGATAAGCAATTAATAAGAGAAGCTGTTATCGTGTAATACGATATACCTGTGAAGGTTTATTATGGCTAAGTCTTAATAAGACAGCGTGTAATATTATATAACATATATAGAGGAAAGTATTATACTCCAGTCAGTATGTCCGAAGAGGTCGACAGTCACCCGACGTCACCCAGCTTTTAGAGCTTGGCGTGGGGATCACTGGTGAGTTGTCGGCACGTTACTCAACCGGGTGTCGCCATCTTGAAAAAATCGTTATGAACCGTTTTTTCAAATATATCGGCTTCTATTGAGGATACATAAATAACAAGTATGGCGTATTAAAAGGAGTAAAAATTCCCATATTTTATGTATTATTTTTTTTTTTTAGCACTGATAGTTTTTTGTTTATTGCGAGAGAAAATTTGAAATAAGCACACTGCACACGGTTTCTCGCATTTTCCTCGATATAGGTAATTCCTACGAGAAAATTGTTCTGTATGAATATTGTAGAGTAGAAAAAAACCTTCAATATCATTTATTAATTTTTATTTTCAAACAATGGTTTGAAGAAATACTTTATATTAATGGTATGGTCACTGTACAATACAATTGGTATGGAGTGCGGCATGGTCAGGTAAAAGGTTACATCGATCTTCTCATGTTACTAACAGAATTTGTCCGTGACAAATCGAACGTGTTTCTCAAAATACCCGCAAAAGGAAAAATTGCCGAGAAACTGTACCGTACCCAAAATCAAGCCTTCGATACGACGATGTCATAAGCGACAACATCCTGTTTCTACATCTTCAGCGATTACGACTAGTACAGTAAAAGTCGACCTTCTCTATAGAGGGTGTTCACAAATAAGTCCCGGCAAGCTGATTTTTTCAAGGTCGATGGAGTGGTGTCTCCCGAGTATCCAACCAAAAAGTCACAGTCCACACCCCTTGTAGGGTGTTGAAAGCGAGGTGGTTTCTTATTTTTTTTTTAATTTCCTTTTTCCAGCTTGTACATAATATTCTCTACAACTTTGCCTAATAAAATTTTTTGGTAACTTTGATTTTTGACGGTCCTGCGCCCATTATGTGGGAAAACATTCATCATATTTTTTTATTTTTTTCTTTTTTTCTTTTTTTTGTAATTGTCTTTGTACGACCGTGAATTATGCCTTCTGGGGAAATCACGTAAAAAAAAACGCGCCCAGAACTGTACCTCAGGGGTTGTGCGGAAATTAGTTCAATTGACAATTAACATTTACATGTAAAGCACATCACTGAAAACACAAAGTTACTTGGACATTACATCCCATTTGTTTCAACCGTCGTACCTCAAAATTTCATTTGAACATCCCTTTTATATATGCTTAAATGTTTAAAAATAAACAATCTGGAAAAGCGGCGTGACTTTTATTAAGTACAAGTGGATATTTTCAAATAAAGGGATTACTCCTATTGCGCTAAACCCCGAAGAGGTTGGAGACTCAGGAGACAGTTCTCAATCAACCCTGCAAAACTCAGCTATTAAGCATTTTGCTTGTATATTTCCTGAACCATAAAAAATAAATATGGTAAATGTTTTCCCATATAATGGGCGCTGCACCGTCAAAATCAAAGTTACCAACAAATTTTATTAGGCAAAGTTGTAGAGAATATTATTATGTACAAGCTGGAAAAAGAAAATTTCAAAAAAAAATAAGAAATCACCCCTATTGCAACAGCCTACAAGGGACTGTGACTTTTATTAGGAATTGGGCTATGGAAAATAAAACTATAAGTTCTCTATGTTTAAATAAAGACTATTTTATTAATAGCGTTTTGACTCTATTATATACCGGAAAGTGCGTCCTGATTCTATACTAACATCTACACGACTGACTATAAGATTTTAAATATATTTCTCACATTATGCACTATCAATGGTTCTTAACGCCCTATATGTCAAGTGATTTACTACGTTATTCTAAACAACTTACAGACTAAACAGACTTGACCTGGACCCTTAGATAAAATCAAATTAGTTTTTGTAATATAATACATTTCTGTTATAACTAACAACTTTTTGGTCGGATAGACGGGAGACACCCCTCCGTCGACCCTGAAGAAATTTTTTTGAAAAATGATATCTTTATTGGACTAGACACGATTTCCTCTCTTTTTGGATTTGGAAGATCGAAATTCATCACCACTTTGAAGAACAACGATTATTTGGAAGCACCTCTGAATATATTTAAAGAAAAAAGTTTCCCTCAAACTTTTCGCTACCGCAGGAGAAACATTTTTTCGTGAAAAACAAAGCACAAGAAGAGTTAAATTCGCCACTTTTTGTAAAAGCAACAACAAAATAAAAAACGAACCTTACTTAACTTCCACCGACATCCGATGTATCCTAGCAACACACGTTCAGGACGTACCTTCAAGTGCAAGCGTGACTTGGAAACGGAGAAATGGGGATGGACCAAGAAAAACTGTGAGCTAGAACCGAAAACCATTCCAGGAAAAGCCGTACCCGTTGAACTTCTAAAATTAATGGCCTGTAAATGCAAAGGAAACTGCGGAACAGCCACTTTATGTCAAAACTGTAGCGGTAAAACTTGCGACAACGTTACAGAATTCCCGCAAATCTGTGTGCAGGATGACATCGGCAACGAATCCGACGAAGAGAAGGAATAAACATCGATCGACAATAGTGGAATTAGACCTGTCGGGGAAACCACGGTGAAAAAAAAACGCGCCTAGAACTCTACCTCCGGGGTGGTGGGGAAAAGAGTTCCGCAGCCACGTGCTGACATGCCGACTTTGCGGCGCGTTGTAATAGAAACTATTGTTCGAAAATAAAAATTAAGAAAGCGAAATTGCAGCTTATTTTCTGCTCTACAATTTCCATGTGCAACAGTTTTCTCGCAGGAATTACCCATATCGAAAAAAATTAATAGTACATGAAACATAGTAAATTTTACGGTTCTTATAATGCCAGACTTATTTTGTTAGGTAACCTCAACAGAATCTAAGATATTCGAAAAAAAATGATTCATGACCAAAAGCTCGCTGACGTTGAGAGACTGTCGACCACTACATGTGGACTTCATACATACTAACTGGACTATTAGTTCTGTACAGAAGAAGACTTGTGCTTTCCCACATGATGCAATTTTGTCACCTGTACTTCTTCTAATAAAATAAATCCTCTTGCTGAGTTAAAATGCGGGCAATAAGATATTATATGCACTTATATATTTTGGAAAAGATTATGATGAAACAAGCTAAAAACGTACTCTTTGCCTGTTCACTGAACTTTTTATATAATTGTTACACATTCTATAGGATATTCTTCGCAGTTTTTTGTAAATAATGTTAGTTTTAGACATTTTAATTTTATAGAGCGAACTTAGTTGGTAAAAGACTCAGTGTAAAATAAAGTAAAAATAAAAAAAACGTACCAAACCCCATATGGGTTTCGAACCCGGGACCCTTGGATTCTGAGTAAATTTCAATTAAAAGCGTAAGAACTACACCACTACCTTACACGTAGAAAAAATGTAAATTTTTACATTATAGGACACGAGCTAAAATCATATTGTCACGGTTGTATATTACATTATGAAATGTATATTTGTAAAATATATAAATATTTAGATATTAAAATGAAATATCATTCCACCAAATTTCTATTCAATTACAAAAACATGAAAATCAAAAAAAATTGTTTCCAAATTTAAATCATTAATAACGTTTTTATTTACCGATCGATTTTATTCAAAATCAATGGGGTTCTTCCTCTAGTTAACACTAACTTACTGTCCAAATTTCAATACAATCGTATTTTTCTTTCTTGAGTTATTGTGCTTACAAGGAACGTGACGGACGGACAGACGGACATTTTGAAAGTTGTTCAGAATTCGTTCACTAACACAATGATATGAAAATTTTTTGTCTGCGAGCGATATTTACGATTTTAGAAATGTGTCGATCAAATACAATATACTCTTCGTTATCGTATTTGGGAAGAGTATAATAACTAGTAATATGTAGTATGGCTTGAAGCAGATATCACTAATAGAGTGGGAGCTAGGTGGCTTTTTCGGCACATCATCGTTTTATGAACTTTGATATATTTTTATGGTTTAATGGATGATAACAATTCATAAAATCGACTTCTGGAGGGGCACCTTCTGTCAGGTGCGTCACGAATACTTTCTAAAAATCAGTGAAATTATGTCATCATTACAAAAGGCTCATTTTTTTTCATGTGTAGATATTTTATGTTTAGAATTAATAAAATAAGATCACCAGAAAGCATGGGCCGTCAGGAGGCGCAGCCAGAAAGGTAGACTAGTATTACTATGAGAAGATGCCAGGGCGGAGCCAAAATGCGCGAATATTTTTACCAGTGGCATAACTTTATCTGGGGATGTGTAATTGCAATAAAAGTTTCGCGGTCATGGAACTGTGAAAATGGAGTAGATTAAAACTTGCCAACTGTTACGAGTAACCTTTGTTCAGGAGAAGTGTAAGAATAGTAAGTTTTACTAAACTTTGCCTAATAAAGTTGTTTTATTATTATTATTACCGTCACCGCCGCTCTACTGCAGGGCACCGCCGCCACTGGTGTTGACATTGAATGTCACGTAATTCATTCTCATTGGCTTAAAATGATGGAGCGCACAAACTCGTTTCTGCGCATATTTTTTGCTGGCATCTTCTCATAGTAATACTACTTTAATAATGATACAATACATCTGAGGCACGGTAGGAAGTCAAGTTAGACGAAAGTGTTAAATTCCTGTATATTTAAGAGCCTATGGTACTTTTGTTGACACTAAGAACTTTCTGGGGAAGCTATTCTATTATTGAGGGAGCTTATATTTACGTTTTAAAAAGGTGCCAGAACTTGTAACAATGAGTTTAGAGTTCTGAGATGAAATATGCGAAAAAAATCCAATTTTTTTCAAAAATCCTAAACATTTTCTTTCTGGCTAGCCTTACTGATGGGAGTTTCTTTCTGGGAATTTTTTTCTGTGTTCAAGACATTTAAATAAACATGCTCAGCCTAAAAAAAAGTTTGTAACGATCATGTTATATAACTCCGTTTTTTTACATCTTTTGACCTTTCTGGTTACGCCCCTGACGGCCCACACTTTCTGGCGATCTTATTTTACTCATTCGAAACATAAAATGTGTACACACAAAAAACATTAGCCTTGTAACGATGATATAATTTAACTGATTTTTATATCTTGAACCATGGCCAACTCGACGGGCTGACATATGCCAAAAGTCTATTTTTTCGTTATTTAAGTTCGATAGAATGAATCAACGCTTGTAACGATGAGTTCTGAAAAAGACACATAGCTCCCGTGTATATAGTCCACTCAAATTAGGAAAAAAGTGGAGAATAAATCTGAACGCCAGTTTCTCTGCATAGGAAGTAAGTATTCAACTTTTAGAACAAGATTTTGCTTATATGCTGATAAAAAAGAAACGATTTTTGAGATATATACATATATATATATATATATATATATATATATATATATATATATATATATATATATATGAAATCGAATTTGAAGGAAACAACTACTCAGCGGGCAAATACCCCGACCTGCATTGAATTACACCTTCAAATCGTGATCAGTAACCAACTATCATTTGTCTGTTCCTAACCAGACATAGACCGGTTTCGAACTTATTATGTTCTCATCAGTATGCCATAGGTCATGGAACAGACAAATGATAGTGGTCAACTTGCTAGTCTTATACAAACTGAATCAAATGGAGTGTCGGTGAGAGGTAAACTCTCATATGGTCAGATGCTACTATACGTCGGACAAATGTCACTGACGTATAGCGACTTGCCTTTTTGCAAGTACCAAGAGCGGCGACCTCTAGCCTTAGTGGGCTATACTCATATATATATATATATATATATTGTTTTAAAAGTGAATACTTACTTCCTATGCAGAGAAACTGCCGTTCAGATTTATTCTCCACTTTTTTCCTAATTTGAGTGGACTATATACACATAAAGATTAATAATGATTTGCTAAATTGAAAGTTACAAGCATCGTTACAAGCATTTTCTACGCGTTGATTAATTCTATTATATATATATATATATATATATATATATATATATATATATAATAGAATTAATCAACGCGTAGAAAATGCTTGTAGCGATGCTTATGCTTGTAACGATATATATATATATATATATATATATATATATATATATATATACATACGTTTTTTCGTGTTTTTCTTCATTACTGACGTGTATACCTTGAAAAGTACGCGTTTTTAAGGCTAAACGAACATAGGTAAACGTTTCAATTAGGAATTAGTCGGTGTATCGGATAAAAATAAAACGAGGTTATTTCCACTAGTCGACGTTTCGAATAAACTTTTTTTCTTCCTCAAGACTTTAGTGAAACGAAACCACAAAACCACAAAACCACAAAACCACAAAACCACAAAACCACAAAGCCACTAAAGTCTTGAGGAAGAATAAAAGTTTATTCAAAACGTCGACTAGTGGAAATAACCTCGTTTTATTTTTATCCGATACACCGACTAATTCCTAATTGAAATCTTAAGTACGGATACTATTATTAATTGAGAATACGACTTCCTACAAAAAAGGTTCTATACATTTTTCCGATTATCCCATTAGCTTTTCCGGAAAAGCTACTTGAAAAAAATATATATATATATATATATATATATATATATATATATATATATATATATATATATATATATATATATATTTATGTGTTTTTTTTCGTGTTTTTTTTTATTTTGAATGCAAATATCTCGAAAAGTGTGCGATTTTAGGGGCTAAATGAACATAAGTAAACTTGTTAAGAATGAAATTTCCTACAAAAAAAGCGCCTATACATTTTTTCGATTACCCCATTGGTTTTTCCGGGAAAGCTTCTTGAAGAATATATGTATTTGCTTTTTCGTGTTTTTTTTTTCATTTTGACGTATATATCTCTCAAATATATACAACCTTTTTTGTAGGAAATCACATTCTGAACAAGTTTACTAAGTTCATTTAGCCTTAAAGTGCGTACTTTCCGAAATATGTATGTCCAAATGAAAAAAAAAAACACAAAAAAGCAAATATGTATAGTTTCCAATAAGCTTTTCCGGAAAAACCAATGGGATAATCGAAAAATGTATAGGAGCGTTTTTGTAGAAAATCTCATTCTGAACAAGTTTAATTATGTTCATTTAACCCTAAAATGGCGTGCTTTTCGAGATATTTGCATTTAAAATAAAAAAACACGAAAAAACACATATATGTATTTTTCAAGTCGCTTTTGCGGAAAAGCCAATGGGATAATCGGAAAAACGTATAGAGCCTTTTTTGTAGAAAATCATATTCTGAACATATTTACTTATGTTCGTTTAGCCTTAAAAACGCGTACTTTTCGAGATATATACGTCTAAATGAATAGAAACACGAAAAAACATATATACAGGGTGTCCCGAATTGCATAGGCCAAACTTCACTAAGCAATACAACTTTTCAAAATAAGAAAAAAAGTTCCTATAAACATGGGTCGGGAAGTGCTTAGTTTCCGAGATACAGAGTGTTCAAGTAATTCTCCTGAAAATGTTTTTTTATGAATATTTTCGAAACGTCTAAAGATAAACAAATGATAAGTTACACAGGAATTTAACTTTTTATGCTTTTTAAGACAAAACGACAACTATGTACGAAAATCATTCAGGAGTGGGTGAAACTGGGGGGGGCTAGGTATAATTTAGCCCCAACTTTATTATGTGACACTTTTACATTAATTTATGAGCAGAACTTAAAAATTTGAAGTTTTCTACACAAAAAAAAGTCTTGTTTTTTTCTCAAAAATTATCAATTTTTGAGTAAATCTTATCTGAACTTTATTAATTAGTAACCATTATTACCAGTATTCCTGGTATGCAGGAGTGTGCCATGATTGTAATGTTTGTAACAAATGAAAAATAATCTAGCATGCAATGCCAAAATGACAATAATGACATTGTTGTTTTTTGTGTTTTCTGTAGTTCATTTTTCTGTAGTTTTATTATTTCCTCTTGAAAAAAATGTTCTATTGAAAAGTAAAAAATAGTCATGTTTAGTAATGTGGAGTACGCGGATATTCATTTTATTTATGGATATTGTAATGGAAACGCGAATGCCGCGGTACGTGAATATCGCAGATTTCCTAATAGAAGGAAACCATCTAAAGATGTTTTTATTCGAACCCACCTAGAATTTATAAATGTTGGACTTAAAAGAGATCCAAGAAATGAAGAACAGCGAAATGGGCGATTTAAAAACATAATTTTGGCCAAATTTAACAATAATAATAAATTAAGTATCAGAAGAGCGGTCCAACAGCTCCGTGCGCAAGCTGTGCATGTTTCCAAAAACAAAGTTTTTCGTATTCTGAAAAAAGACCACAGAAAAGCTTTTCGAATGCAGCCAGTCCAAAGCCTTCGACAAGGTGATCCCGAAAGGCTTATCAATTTTTGTAATTGATTTATAAATGCCATGGAACAAGATCCCGATTTCGGAAGTAAAATTATTTGGACTGATGGATCGGTTAATTTTAATAATTTAAGAATCTGGGATCATCGGAATCCTCATATAATTCGCCCTAGGACATTTCAACAGGAGTTTAGCGTTAATGTATGGTGTTGTGTTATAAACACCCACATCCTTCCTCCCCGTTTAAATGGACCATTATTTAATGATTTTTTAAATACCCATTTTTTTTTTCAATATCTCGAGGATATTCTTCTTAATTTAAGAAATGAATGCTGGTTTCAAATGGACGGAGCTCCTTCACATTTTGCTGTTGAGAACCGTTTGTGGGTAAACATTAATTATCCTGAACGGTGGATCATTCGATTAGATGCAAGAGCCTGGCCACCCCGTTCACCGGATTTAACTCCAGTTGATTTTTTTGTATGGGGCTATTTAAAGGACAAAGTCTACGCAAACCCTGTAAACAGAAGAGAAGAGTTAATAGAAAGAAGTCTCGAAGAATGTGAAAATTTGCGGGCTAATCCTGATTTCATTCGTAAAGCTATACACTCTGTACGGCGCGTTGACGCTGGCGGAATGCACTTTGAACAACTCTAGTAATTTGTAATTTACCTTACTTTAATCTAATTCATTGTTGTCTAATAAAAAATAATGTAATCAAATTTTGTTTTACTCTCATTATTTTTTCTGTTTTACTAAAATATTCATAAAAAACTATTCCCGAATAAAGTTCAGATAAGATTTACTCAAAAACTGATAATTTTAGAGAAAAAACACAAGAGACTTTTTTTGTGTAGAAAACTTCAAATTTACAAGTTCTGCTCATAAATTAATGTAAAAGTGTCACACAATAAAGTTGGGACTAAATTATACCTAGCCCCCCCAGTTTCACCCGCTCTTGAATGATTTTTGTACATAGTTGTCATTTTGTCTTAAAAAGCATAAAAAGTTAAATTCCTGTGTAAATTATCATTTGTTTATCTTTAGGCGTTTCGAAAATATTCATAAAAAAACATTTTCAGGAGAATTACTTGAACACCCTGTATCTCGGAAACTAAGCACTTCCCGGCCCATGTTTATACGAACTTTTTTGCTTATTTTGAAAAGTTGTATTGCGTAGTGAAGTTTGGCCTATGCAATTCGGGACACCCTGTATATGTATATATCTCTAAAATCATGTCTTTTTTTTCTGCGCATAAACAAAAAATTGTTCTAAAAGTTGAGTATTTACTATCTACGCAAAGAAACTGCTGTTCAAAAATTTTCTGTAAAGCGGCGTTTTTTTTCCTAATTTGAGTGGACTAATAAATCAAATTTAAAATTCAATTAAGTATTCGCAATTAACGAAATTTTTAAGACATCATATTGATGGAAAATTGCTATGGAAGCATGATATCGATATGTTACGGAAAAATAATCTCTAGTTATCGGAGTTAGATTACGAACTTTTATGTCTTTAAAAGATATATTGTCTCTTGTATTTATACTTACAATATCTAACTTCTGTTTGGGCCACTGCTAATAATTCTATTAACAAATATTTACAATCCTTACAAAATAAATTTCCTTTAATTGTTCTATGACGATTTAAAAAAATTGTACTTTTACTTTTTTCACCTTATAAACCTCAATTGTGTCCTTAATTTCCTTATCAAAATTTTCTATAGTTTTAAGTTTTTCTTTTACTTCTGGAGTGCCCTTTAGATATTTAAATGTTTTTGCCTCTACCTCATCCAAAATTTCCTTTTGCTGGCGAAGTACGGGACAGTCTCTCAATGACTTGAGCTTTGTCATCATTTCAGTGTAAAAGCCATTGATCTGGTGTACGTAATTCTCTGTTGTTTGACCTTAAACATAAGAAATTAAATTAGATTTAAATATGCAGTAAGCTTTCCTGAGGGATCCGCTGACGATACTCTGATAAGAAATCGAAATGTAATTCTATAAGCAGCCTCATTATAGTTATATATAATAATAACAATAATGACAATGATAATGACCAAGACCAAGACGATGACGATGGAGATAACGATGAAGATGATGATGGTAATAATAATAACTTGAAACTGTCAAGAGAGATCATGACCGGAATCTACTGCCTGGCCAACCGAGTGCACAAGAAGGGCAGAAGATCACACTTTTGGAAACAACGCATATTTTGAGCTGTTGGAGCCTGGAGGGCCCAAAAACCTGGAACAGGCTCCAACAGAGCCGAATCTCAATCGCGCACGAGGGATCGGTGAATAGTTTCCAGGTACGGCTGAAAAAGTATGCCGCTTCTTTAAGTCTGAAATAATAATAATAATAATAATAATAATAATAATAATAATAGTAATAGTAATAATAATAATAACAATAGTCTCATGCAATTCATATCCCGAGATTCTAACACATACACTTACGGCGTGCCCCGTTCATGTAGTATCATCCTATATCACCAGGCACAACGCAGATTTTACGGTGCTCTACTACAAAATTAGATATCTAACTTAACACTTTAACAGTCGAAGAGAACAGAAAGTGCAGAATATATTAGAATTTGTAGAATGCATATTGCTACTTTATAAATCTAATAATGTTTTATCTCACACATTGCGGTATAGATACGATTTCAAATATTTATTTTTTTAAATTTCACTAAATGATCTACAACAATATACAACCAGAATCACACATATATGTACTTATTTACTTATTTAAAACACATAATAAAGAGGGGATAAATTATGTCGAACGGAAACGAATACCGACAGGTAGTTCCTCAGAGTGAATCTCCCGTTGCAACAATCAAGGTCCTTTTTATTTACTGCGGTTAAATTGGTTTTAAGTTTAAATGTTGCTAGTAAATATAGTAAAATTCATCAAATAGGCGGTAAGTCTGGTTCATATAATGTTTAATAACAAGTGATGGCTAGCGATTAATCAGATACGGTAAGAATAAATGTTTATTACTTCATAAAATATAGCGTTTTAACAGGAGTCTTTCATTTTATTATAGCGGCTTAAAGCTCAATTTATAAACTAGCCGCAGCAGTTACAGTTGCAGTTGCCCGCACCTGTAGTGTTTAAGTGTAGTGAAGAATACGAAAACAATATTTCCATTTATAAAGTCCGCTGCCGCTGCGGTTGCAGTTCATATTCCGCAGGGAGATAACCAAATTTTATCTTGAACGGCAACCGCTGCGGAATTACCAGCGGATAGCCAATGAAATTGTAGTTCAAGGAGAACATAAACAAATCGTCAGGAAATTTACGCATGAAGCGCATGCGTGAAAAACATTCTACGACAGCAACAGCAAGAGTTTATAAACGATTATTTCACTCATTAACGCTATAGCCAATGAGAGCCCGTTTTTTCACAACATTGCACCAATCAAACGTCATTATTAGTGGTAATTCAAGCTAGATCTGCTTTTGACAGGACCAACATGCAAAATTTATCGCTCTAATTTTTTAGGTCGCTGCAGCGGCAAATATTGCGAAAATTTTTTGACGTTTTGTGTCGTGACATGTTTTCGGCAATTAGGACAAATCGTGCTTTTAAATGTTGTCTATAAATATCTTCTCTAGCTTTGTAGCATTTAAAAATGCCACATTATTTATTACATCTAAAGTATACCGAATTTCTAGACTGATCAGAATGATCAAGGAATTATTTGTAAAACATGTTGAGTTCGGAGTCCATACGGTATAGTACGCGGTGTTTTCAACGTTCCCAATGTATCTGCATTGAGCTGCCCTCTGCCATAATCTTGAAGGACTAAGAATTTGAAATTGAGAGCACATAAAAATAGTTTGCACTTGTGGTTAAATACTATGATATCTTATCAGCTTTGCAAATAAAACCACAGGGCATTTTTGTCTAGTGCAATTCTCAAATTTGAAATAGTAAATGAGCAACCTTTTTTAGTAAGGCCCACACAACATCTTGGGTGAGTTTTTTTCAATTTTTAAGTGTTTTGCCAATTTTAATTTCGATTTTTCTCCTTCTCTTTTAGGCCTTTCTTTTTGTTCGCCTTTATTCATTTAATTTTACGTCTCTAGTAAAATATATGTAAGGATTTGTTATATGGTTTTTGTCCCGTTACTACGATTTTTTTATTCCTGTGCCTGTTCCTGTTTAAGAGAAAACTATAGTATATATGTCTTTTGGATGTTTCCCTTTTCACTGTTGGTAAAAATTCATGAAATAGTCGTTGGATATATGGATCATGGCAACATCCCCTGGAAAATTGTTGCTATCCACGAGTAATGTCCAGATGTAATCCAGAACATTCCTAGGAGCAAATTTCTTATTCCACCAAAGGATATCTCAGTTAAGCAATTATTTCATTACACTTTTTATTTGATTAAAATTATATGCTAAATTTACCATTACATATTTATATAAAAACAATTTTGAAAAATATTCATATGATATTACATTTCATTTACATAATTTTTTTAAAACAGTAAAATTTCTGTAAAGCAAAAACATACGCATGCCATTGCTAATCATATACTTTATAATAAATAATTAATATATCATTAATCAAAATAATATTTTCTGTACATTTTTATACTATTTTTAAAGTTTAATCAGACTTATTATAATCCTGCTTATTAGATTTCCCTAAGGAATTAATGCTATCTAGGTATATCATGAAAATTTGTTGTCTATATGTGTGTGTTCGTCTATTTAGTAATATAAGTCTCAAACAAAAATATTTTTTTGTGTATCTCATTTTAACAAATATAACCATCTATTAACCTTATAGTTAAATTTATTGGTTGGTTAGCTATAAATTAATTTTTTTAAACACTGTTGGTTGCAACTAATTGGCGCCCTCTATAAGTAAGTATAGATAGTTAAAAAAGAACATCAGCATAACAACATAAAAAAAAATAATACAAAAAAAAAATAATCCACGACCTAAAGGCTCCCGTAAAAACTGAGTAACCGTTAGCGTTTACGGTGTTACCTAACTTTTCCAAAAATTACGGTACAGCTTATTACTAATTGTTAACGTAAATTGTAAATTGTAGTATTGAATTAATAACCTAAAAAGCCAATGCTGTGTGGAACTTATATAGGTTCGGGAAAAGTTATAGGTACACAGCTTTCAATGGCTTAATACCTAACATAATTACAAAATAGTTATTTCATGATAAATACACAAATGTAGGTACTTACGTATAGTAATTCATCAATCATTACGAAACAGCTAACACTTATTTGGAAAATCAAAACTCTGCAGTATCACTATATACATTATAATTCGTTGTACTTAAAGTCTCTCTACTTAAACAAGTAAACATTAACTTAACTATCAAACTTCTCAAATTAGAAACAAGGATTAAATACATAAATATATATTAATAAACACTTTAATATAATAATTCAATTCACTGTTTAGGCTAGTAACTAAGTTAAGCTAGCGTTACTAGATGGCGGTACCATACCATCTGAGCCGGCAGCCTTAGAACGTAAAAGGGATAGATTGGTAATATACAATTTGTGTGATTTCACCGGTAATGTGATTGGTCGAAGCGTGCTTTGTTGTGATGACTAGTCTTATAAGTTCAGTACCTATGGTTTAACGTATATTGTTTTTCTTGATTGTCATAATTTAAACCTACTTTGTTTTTTATTAGATGAATCGCTTTGGAAATGCATTTTTATGTGACGTAAATGATGAAATTGAAGATAAAGGTAAGTAATCTCTAAAAAGCAACAAGGAAACGTCTGAAGGCAATTAATTACTGAACATAATATTGAATATATACTTAATGAATTATTTATTCGTGAAATATTCTCCACAAATACCACTCGTGCTTTAAATTTTATCTAAAAATTTTTTCTCAAGCTAAGCTGCCCCTAGTTAATATAACTCGTGCAAATTGGCAGTTTATTATCAAAGATTTATTTTTTGTCATATACATTTGACTTCATAAAAATGCAACAATAGGTTTTCGAATTTATGAAAATATTTTCATTATTAAGTGAGATCCAACGAAGTGAAATGTTGTAACTTGTTAAATTGTAAATTACAAAATTTCAGTTCATTGATTTTCAGTTAATAATAAAAATATTTTCATAAACTCGAAAACCTATTGTTGTATTTTTATGAAAAGTCAAATGTATATAACAAAAAAAAATAAATTAAACAGGAGTCCCTAGGGCCAGGGAGGGCAACCTAATTTTAAAATTTTTTTTCGCAAACTGCTTTTTCAAAATTTTAGAGAAGTGCTTCTCTAGATGTTATTTTCCATATTTCGTATGGGTCCCATGCGCCACAGACGGGAAAAAAAATATTGAAATTTCATCAGCAGCCACTGTCATAGTTTATAGTTCGGTATTTAGCCAAAACAAAGTTAAACATGTGTTGGTGGTGAGTGATCTGACATAATCTCAAAAAAATGTTATCTTATGAAATGGGAAGGGCCCCAATGCAATTAATAGCCCAGGGCCCCGCACCCGGTTAGTCCGCCCCTGGATGCCATCTCTTACCTATAGTTCCAACCGACGTTTGCGTGTTTAATGGGAATATTCCTGTATTATTTTTCCTGGAATATTATTGTCTTCTTCTCAAAAATCATATATCTTCTAAGAATATTAGACTATTGTTCAAAAAGTATATTCTTTTATTATTCTTATAAAATATTGCAAAATCAACATGTTAAATTGTATATATTCTTAGAATAATAGAATATTTCGAATATATACATTTCTCAGAGGACAATTACAAATCATTCTTAGAATATCTTGTGCTCTCTGAGATATAATAGTGGTAATAATAACATATTGATATTATAAAAACAAAATTATGTAGGTTTATATTATTACCTATAATATAAAAAATGTAACACAGAAATTTTACCATATTATATTGATATTAATTAAAAATAAGTTAATAAATATTCAGAGAGAATATTCTTATATTATTTTCCTCGAATATTATTGTTTCCTTCTCAAAAATTTTATATATACTAAGAATATTATACTATTGTCCAGAAAGAATATTCTTATATTATTTTTCACGAATATTATCGTTTCCTTCTCAAAAATTTTATATATACTAAGAATATTATACTATTGTTCAGAAAGAATATTATTTTATTATTCGTATGAAATATTCTAGTATCAACATGTTAAATTATATATATTCCTGGAACAATACAATATTATTTCGAATATATATGCTCCCTAGAGGACATTTACAGATCATTCTTAGAATATCTTGTGCTATCTGGGCGTAGAGTCAGTCGACCGACTGTGACCACCCAAGACCAAACGTGCCGAGGAAAAGTGAGTAATATAATATTAGGGATCTGTAGAATTTAGATTAAATAAAGACTGTTGTATTCCGAATTGTGTTTTTTTACTCTGTATGTATGAAAAAGTCTAATTTTTCCCTTTTGGCCCACTGGACATTTCCGTTTCTCCACTGTAGTTACTCAAGCCCTGCTTCACTTGCATTGAGGGTAGTGACGTTCCTCCACTCTAAATATCAACTGGCGCCCGAGTAACAGTTTCGTAAGTACCGCTGCTGCTAGTGACACTTCGCAGCCTCACTGGGAAGTGCGTCACAATTGAGGTTTCCAATGTTTTTTGGCATATTTTGTGAAGGATTCTCATTTCATCTCCAGTAACTAATTTAAGCACCTCAGCCGCAGCTGCATTGTCAGTATCTAGTTTTTGTATGGCTACCTCCATATCTAATTTCAGTAACAAAGCTTCGCGTTCGAAATCCTACTGTCAGTCACCTTCTGCCTCAAGATGGTTATTTTCGAAAAGCTTCTCACAATATTGACGCTAAACATCAACAATCTGAACCTTGCATTAAGTCTTAAAGTACTGACTCTTACTGTTTGGAAAATATCCTTGCTATTATTGTAGTCAGCCTGAGATTCCAGTTCTTGTTGATAAGAATTCTTATCTCTTCAACAAAGAGTCTGAATTCTCCGCGTGTCTGTTACAATTTTTCGATTTTAAAGCAATGTTGATATCTTGAACGTTCTGATTTTTCATTACTGGTATTTTACTGGTACTTAACTAGAGTTTCGGCATTTATGTTTGTTTCACATTTCTACGTATCAAATATCAAAAAAAAAGTCTGTATGTATGTGAGCGTATATACACTTCTGTGCAATAAAATCCCGTACACTTGAAAAGTCAAGTAATTCAGTTTTTACTAATATTGAATGATGTGAATCAGCCTTTTTGGAATTTAGATTTTTTATTATCATATAGGTTATGAAAAAGTGACATTGATTGTGAAATTTCATAAGTAAGGTATTTGGGAAAATGTTAATGATTTAATGATTTCGATTTTTAACAAATGTAAAAATGGACGTTGAAAAATTGTGTCCGAGATAAGGCCAGATTCTGAAAGCTCAAAACATTAGAAAGCGGTTTTCTGCATGGCTGTTCTACACGTGTCTGCCTGTGATAATTTTACTTCCACATCCAGTGGAAATATATTATATCAGGACTGTGCGAAGGCCACGGTAATAATTCAATATTATTGTTTCCAAACCATTGAGTAATTATCCTGGCAGTATGAACAGGGCAGTTGCCTCGTTGATAAATGAATGTGTTGTTTAGACATAATTGCTCCACCGAGGGAAGCATAACGTTTTCCAAAATATCCCTATAAACTTATCCATTAAATTTACCATTACCCATGATACGCCAAGCTACACCAGGGCCATACACGCTTATCCATGCCCAAACATTAACAGAAAATCGCCCGGACCTGTTCCGCGGAGGCACGTAGCGTTCGTGAAACCTGGTATTTGCAGGACGGTACACCCGAATATGTCCGTCATTACAAGACTGAAAAACTTTTTCATCGGTAAACACCGAAGATCTTTAACTACTAGATGGTTTAACCCATAAGGAATTCGCATATGACAAAGCTGCAAACATCTCAACGGAGAGAGCAATATTAACACGCCTTAAAAAGCGAGACAGCAATGCTGGAATTGCCGAACTTTACCGTTGCTAGTGTCGGGTCAGTTCGAGTTTGTCAACAAGATTTTATACTCTTAAAGCGCAAACGCAATCAAATTTCACTAACAACTGACTGGAGCAACCAGTGGTGTTGCCAGACTGTCACCATTTTCTCTATATTATCTGATCGCTCAACGTTATTGCGTTTGACCACTTCAAAATTCCCCGCTTTAAGCGGCTTTTGTCTCTGACCTTTGACAACGTCGCGAAGGTTTGCGACAGGATACCAACTAGAAGCGAGGCATGCGCATAGACAACACGCGTATTTGTAGTTGGGCCCGGAGTGGAAGCAAAGTGGGAGAGATAATGGGCGGTTCTTTGCTTGAAATGTTTTACACAGATTTGAGATAGGGTTGAGCGATCTAGGAGTTAAAACATCTTTGGTAAACACAACATTGTTCCAAAACTCCAACGGGCGATAGACATAATTTAAACAAAACAGAATGAGGGCTTGCTAATTTCGATTTTCCTATACTTCGGCTAGCTGTTGACCTCGATGCTGGAAAATTTGTCATGGACACAGCGTCTACTGCTGTTTGAAACGGATTTTCCCTCAAATAGCCAAGGAGCGCTTCATCTTGAGCGAGATTTGAACTTCTCGGTCGGCCTTAACCGTCTTTTCTCTTTATGATACCTTCCTCCTCCCATCTTTTCTTCACACTCATAACGGTACTTTTATTTAAGTGATAATGGTTAGCAACTGCTCTGATACACCATCCCTCTTCAATTTTAGAGAGAATTAAAATTTTTTTATGTTCAGTTAATTTCGGCATTTCGAAAATATGCAATAACAGAACCTCTGTTAGACTTAATTTTTATATCGTTGGAATATACCCGTATTGAAACTGGGCCATATCTGCTATACATAATGGTTTCCAGATACGTCTCATGTTGTATATAAGGTATATTTTATTATAATTTTGGCGCAAAATGTTATCCACTAATGTTTTTAGTTAGGCACACAAAAAAATACGAAGATGTACAAGATATTGATAGTGCAATTTAAAGTACAACATATCTCTCAGGTTTGAACGATCCTTAAGTAGGTTAGGTGGTTATTAATTCTACTTTAAAATTCTATTAAAGTATTTTTAAGACTTTACGAAACAAATGAAACATGTAGCCGAGCGTTACTGACTCCAAATATTAAACAAGAAAACTCATGGTAGACCTAAAATTTTATTTCAAATTTGGATATGTAAAACAATATGACGCGATACTCCCTATTGAAACTGAACCATATCTGCCATACAGGGTGATCGCCAGAGACGTGTAAACAGTCATACATTATATAGACTATATTTTTTCTATAATTTTAGAGCAAAATTCCACTAGAATTATTTATTATGCACACAATAATACGAAGGCGTATAAGATATTGAAACTGCAATATACAGTTCTCCTCAGGTTCGAACTTTACATAAACTAGGTGATATATATATAAATTTTATTTTAAAATGTTTGTATTTAATATATGACTATTTGAACTATAAAAATAAAAGAAGTATTGGCTATGCACCTGATCTTGTAGAAGAACCCAAGCAGCATTCAAAGCGATGGGAACTGGCATCTGAGGCATCGGAACTTTAATATAGTAGGAATAACATAACTGTTACTAATTTTGCGACTTCAGGGTAATATTCACTTTGTGGTATGCATTTGTAGTGACAATTAAGTAGATTCTACTGAATTTAGGCACTGTATAGTTATAACACTTTCAAGTAACTGCTGGAGAATCTGCAACGTCGCGGATACTACTCTGCATTACTTTGAAGCATCCTCAACTGCAAAGTGAAAATTGGTAGTAATGCCGACTGCACAGCTTTACCAAAGGACCACTTGAAAGTAGTCTAACTTATTAGTGACATCTCGAGTAAAAATGAGGTTATTCCTACGAACATAGGGGCTTTGAAGTTATCTTTACTACTCCCCACTAATTGAAAATGACTTAAAAGTTACATATACCTTGAAAATCTACTATAGAGTAATATTAACTTTTAAGACAATTTATATAATTATTGGCATTGAATAAAATGGCGGCATCTGAAATGCTCAGTGAAAGCGAAATAAAGTTTATCAGCACTCATCCACGTTTTATAGAAAACTGAAGAAACAGTTAAACAGTAGTAGAGAAATAGTGATTCTTCAGAATATGATGCAAACATGAAAGATTATTTCGCCACAGCAAAACCATCATCTTTGGCAACAAGTGCAAAAGTGCTCCCATCAACACAAGAAGAGTAATCGAAAACTATAACAGTTGTAGTGATTAATGATACTGTGTACTGCTCGAAAATTACAACTTGTCTTTAACACACAGATTGACCCATAGTTCAGTTAGTGATCCACTGAGCATATTAAATGAATTTGCCGATTAAAAACTCCAAATTTAATAAATATTGTGTCGATGGGGAACGGACAATGTCGGTATAACGGCATAAGACATTATTTATGTACAATAAATTGAATTGAATGAAATTAAATGTAAACTGATCACTAAATAAATATAAAAACTGTTATGTATTTTTTCCATTATTACTCACCTTACGTTAATAAATATATTTATCCAACACTTTCATATAAAGTGATCTTTATTCATAAGACTTTGAAGGTATAAAGTGACCCATAAGTCACTAGTGAGATAAAGTAGTAAGCTAAAATGAGGTAACGTGATTTAGTCACTAAAGAGTAATTTTAATATAAAATAAAGTCCAAGGAATTTATTTATTGTCTCCATTATATGGAAAATTAACAAAACAAAGAATCCATGCACTAACACTTATTTATATTTATGTTAACATTTATTGTCATCATATTCGATTTTTCACAAAGAAAACTGCTCTTCTGTACACAATTTTTCTCTATACTAGTAACGACGTCTGTATTGCCTGACTCGTGCTGCTCTCCCTGAATTTTTTTAGCAATAACAATCTTGTTGAGACTGAATCTTCCAAATAACCCTCCGCCACGGTGGATGATTTCCACACACCGTTTAAGGGGGGTAATATCACCCCCAGCATTGGCCAAGAGTTGATGAGGAACGGCGCATGCTATGGCCAGCATACTAATCTGCATCAGGCAATTGCAAATAATCAGCTACAATTCTTGGAATTTTTGAGAGCTTATTTAATCCAACGCATTGGACAGTGCACTTTCCCTTTTGAAAATTTACGAAAAATCTTTTGTGAGACACATTTTGCGGTCTTAAAGACATATTTCCTAATCGAATCAAGTGGGTTCACCGAAAATCCTTCATTTAAAACTGTGAAACTTCTTGATTTATTCGTCTTGGTATCTGGTATGGATATATATAGATATTATTCTTTATCTCATATCTTCGACGCTTAAGAAGGTCAGTTCACCGCAACGGCAGGCACCGCAAACTCCCAATATCAATGCAACTAAAAAACCCAAACATTTAAATAGGTATATAAAAGCAAGATCATAAAAAACACCTACCTCTGACATAAGATGCTCACCGTCAGGGGCATCCATCAAATATTGTTCGATATGTGCTCTTTCCAAATAATATCAGATAATAAAAAGTACTTAAAAAGTATAATAATTGTTATTTTTAATAATCCACATATTCCCATCGCACACAGTGACAGTGACACTTTAACAGTTATTACCGCGTTGCCAATTAAAAAAAAAAATTACCTATATCGATTCTGCCAATTCTACCAACATGAAAATAAGTTGGTAGCAACAGTTACTAAGATCTTATAGCGTCATTGGTCCCATTTGCTACATCTAGGTAAATATAACTACACAGTGAAATTGTTGCAGTTGCCGTCACCACTTTTAAAGTAACAACAACTATAACATTGGTGGCATCTGCTACTTTATAGTAAATGTAACTTGTAGGGAAATAATTTTGGTTTTTTCAACCACTAAGTTACTGCAATTAAAATCGTCATTTTTCTGTTGTTGAATGAAGACGCCATATTGACACGGATAAAAATATAATTCAATAAAAAATTTCTTTTTATTATAGTCATTTACAAATATGTTTTCTAAATAGATTATTACTTTATAATATATAAAATTAAAAAAAAAAACGTTTTCCATAAAAAATTTTGCAGTTTTGCTTGTACACATAATTTTTGCAAAAAATTTTTTTTCCGAAAAAACCATTTTCTCGAGGGGGCGTCTTTTTTATCGAAGCATCATGATAACATTTTACAGAAAACAAGTGGTGGTTTTAATATCCACACCCAGGGTAAATGCAAAACATCATGATTTATAATATATGCTTATGCATGTTGTATATAATCACCTTAACTTGGACCTTGGACATATCATGTGCTTAAACTCAGTAAGTCATTAATTTGCTATTCGAATAACAGAGAGCCAAATATAGTTTGCGCTCTCATTTCGGTCAGCTGAGCTGTTAGTCATTTCTACTACTTGGTTACGTCCCGTTTACGTAATAACCTAGTCTTCAACACAGTAATGGTAGAAGTACCGGAATAGTAATTTGCTACGTAATTATTATTCCCCATTTTGGTGAATACTTGGTAGAAGGATGGTTCCCATTACGTAACAGTCCTTAGTTGCGGAAACCTTTAAAGTTCCCCTAATGGCAACTATTACGTAGAAACTACTAAAATTGCTGCTTGGGAAGTCACTACTGAGCATCTCAGTGACGCGACACCCATTTATTTTTAGAAAGGCGCCAGCCGCGTTCTTCCACTACCAAGCGGGTTCGAGATAAGTTATACTTCGATAGACGAGTAATGGGTCAAGGCTGCACTACCTCAGATTATTAACGACGCTCTCTCAGGACGCGATTTCAATGTTTCACTGACAATAAGGGCTTTTACGTCTTTGGATTAACGCGATTTTTGCATAAAAAAAATCCCTATCGAAGATTTCTCTCCAACGGGATTGGAACTTGACGTGATTTTGATCTGTTTATACAGTAATAAGGGGTGTGACGTCTTTGGGTTTTTGCTATTTTTGCATAAAAAAATCCCTATCGAAGATTTCTTTCCTACGGGATTGGAATTTGACGTGATTTATCTACCTACTTTCTACACTTAAAGATTTCTGGAGAAATCGCATAAAAACATCCTTATCAAGCTCCCGTAAGGCGACCAGAACACTGAGTATCAAACTTAGGGAATCATAAGATCCCGATTAACTCAGATATTCGGGTCTTCCAAACGAAAACTCCAGGGATTAAGACTAGCAACAAGTCCTTACGTCAATAAAATACATTTAGTTCAAAGAATAACATTTATTTAATATGTGTAAAATAATACAGTATAATGTGAAAGAATCACGCCTCCCTAACTAAAGCAAATTACTTTTTAACCATACAAATGAGACAACTAACGCGCTAACAATCGATTTGGCAGAAAAGATTCATTTAATCTCCTCAGGATTTAATGCAAACCTTTTAAAAAGAATTTAAAAATTTTGTATTTTTGGTAATTATGGCTGACTGAAAATAATATAAAAATATTTTACTTAAAAAATTTTGGTTCGCTTATAAATAGCTTAAAGGTCCCAGATCGTGATTTTATCATTCACGGGACGGAGTTCGACTAATACGAGGTTAATAACAGAAAAAATGACAGCGAGTCGCCTCCGTACGATTTTTTGGCAAAATGGATTTATGAGTCCTTTGTGCACAAGGCGGTTTTCTCTATAACTTTATTATTTGGAAAGCCCTGCATTTGGCTTTCCTACTATCGCTTTGTATTGACCACCCAACGCACTCGTCCAAATTATGAGTCACTGGGTGAATCCAGACTTGTTTTATGCGAGATACCGGCCTTGTCCATTTTCACTGGTTTTTGCCAATTTTTGCTTATAGGCCAAGCAGTGAGTACAAAAAGGAGGTTCCTATTCGCAAAAGGTCGGAAAGAAATGAAATTTGGTGGGATGGTAGACATAGGTCCCCTGATAGTACACCTGGATTTGCGACCTCGGGGGGTTGCCGCTCGAGGGGTGGAGGGGGGGTGAAATATGTAGAGAACAAGATTGTGCACAATTTTGGTCTGTGTATTTTTCGTCTACGACCAATAGTTTCCGCGCGCTTCAAACAATCATATCTTTTATTATATACGACCAAATGAATCAAACTGGCATCTGCAGACTCAGAAAACATTACTGTTTCAGAAAAAAAATATTACAGAATTGTTTGATAGCGATCTTCGTCTTAAATAGCGATGAAATTCTGATTTTGTTGAAAAGTGCAAATCAACCTCCAACTTTGGCGCGCCGTAGAATGAAAACTATTGGTCGTAGACGAAAAATACAAGACCAAAATTGTGCACAATTTTGTTCTCTACATATTTCATTTGAACTTTTTGTCGATAGCACTTACCACAACGGCGCTATTTCCCGAAAAGCGTGGCGTCGCAGAGTTTTCACCCCCCCACCCCTCGAGCGGCAACCTCCCGAAACGCAAACTCAAGTGTACTATCAGGTGTCTACCATCCCACCAAATTTCATTTCCTTCCGACCTTTTGCGAATAGAAACCCCCCATTGCTTGGCTTATTATAGGCCGGGAGCCCGTGTATAAAATGGCTGACTATCCGGCGAACTTTGAAAATATGAAAAATGAATTGTTCTTATATAAGTTAGCAATGAATGGACCGTCAGCTGGTTGGGTAGCGGTGGTGGTGGCTGTCAAAGGGTTGAAAACACGTAAAAAAAATTAATTGAGAAAAAAAACTATCCGGCGAACGCTGAAACTTATATGAGGGGAAGATTATGTTATATAATGAAAGTAGAATATAGTCAGCTGGACGGGGGGCGGTGGATTTACCGTCAGCTGATCGATAAAACAGGTCCAAAAACATGAAAAATTTAAATTATTCGGCGAACTTTAAAATTTGGGTATAAGATAATATTTACAATGAGATTCACGAAAAACATAGTCAGCTGCAAGTATGTGGGTGAAAAAGTCGTCAGCTGGTACAGAACAGTGCCGAGTGTTGATCACCTGCGAGGCAGCGCGCATCACCTTTCTTGCATCAGCTGACGACTTTTCCACCCATATACTTGCAGCTGACTGTGTTTATCGTTAATCTTAGTATGAATATTATTATATACCCGAATTTCAAAGTTCGCCATAAAGATTTAATTAGTAATATCGATATTGATAACTTAATGTTAGAAAACGTGCGTGCGGCACTCCCGAGTTTCTTTTTAATTTGATTAAATATTCAATTTATTATTAATATACATTATTTTATGAGAATACAAATTAATACATTCTATATTTCAAAATTATACAGGATGATCTGCTCAGAAAATTTATTTAGTTTAGTGAAAATAAAAATAAATTTATTCGGCCTCCGATAACAGATCTTCCTCATTCTCATTTTCATCCAACTCATCACTCTCTTGATGCTCAGTGGGTGAAAGATCATTTTTCTCTTTGTCACTCGCATCTAAAAAAAATTATTATTTATAAAAAATTGATTAAGATTATAATAGGATGAAAAGTGAAAAGCACAAATGATATAATACCTTCAGTATTTGTGGAATCTCGGATAATCATTTCCACTTATGGAGGTAATTGATCTCCATCAAACCACTTGCAAGTTAAATTTGTTTTCCTCAAGCTGTCACCCATAACCAAGGGATCTAATGTAGATGGCACTTGTTTGTGTGCGTTGTTCCAAATCGTATACATACATACACAGTTCTTAAAACGTGCTGTACAAGTTCCGATTTCGACGGAGGCGAGAGAGATGCATCAAAATTTTTGTGTGGTAACTGAAATTCGTTATCATTTTCGCTAAATTTATACACCTTAGTGAAGGTAGCTACACGAGCATCATTGACGTTTTTTATAGCTTTAAACCCATACATCGTGCAAACAAACTTCTCTATTATGTTAACGACATTATTTAGGTTCTCCTCTGGTAAATTATTCAAACTTTTAAATGCTTCAATAAACTCTTGATCTTTTCTTAATATAGTAAAAGGCTTCTTAAGATAATATTTACAATGAGATTCACGAAAAACATAGTCAGCTGCAAGTATGTGGGTGAAAAAGTCGTCAGCTGGTACAGAACAGTGCCGAGTGTTGATCACCTGCGAGGCAGCGCGCATCACCTTTCTTGCATCAGCTGACGACTTTTCCACCCATATACTTGCAGCTGACTGTGTTTATCGTTAATCTTAGTATGAATATTATTATATACCCGAATTTCAAAGTTCGCCATAAAGATTTAATTAGTAATATCGATATTGATAACTTAATGTTAGAAAACGTGCGTGCGGCACTCCCGAGTTTCTTTTTAATTTGATTAAATATTCAATTTATTATTAATATACATTATTTTATGAGAATACAAATTAATACATTCTATATTTCAAAATTATACAGGATGATCTGCTCAGAAAATTTATTTAGTTTAGTGAAAATAAAAATAAATTTATTCGGCCTCCGATAACAGATCTTCCTCATTCTCATTTTCATCCAACTCATCACTCTCTTGATGCTCAGTGGGTGAAAGATCATTTTTCTCTTTGTCACTCGCATCTAAAAAAAATTATTATTTATAAAAAATTGATTAAGATTATAATAGGATGAAAAGTGAAAAGCACAAATGATATAATACCTTCAGTATTTGTGGAATCTCGGATAATCATTTCCACTTATGGAGGTAATTGATCTCCATCAAACCACTTGCAAGTTAAATTTGTTTTCCTCAAGCTGTCACCCATAACCAAGGGATCTAATGTAGATGGCACTTGTTTGTGTGCGTTGTTCCAAATCGTATACATACATACACAGTTCTTAAAACGTGCTGTACAAGTTCCGATTTCGACGGAGGCGAGAGAGATGCATCAAAATTTTTGTGTGGTAACTGAAATTCGTTATCATTTTCGCTAAATTTATACACCTTAGTGAAGGTAGCTACACGAGCATCATTGACGTTTTTTATAGCTTTAAACCCATACATCGTGCAAACAAACTTCTCTATTATGTTAACGACATTATTTAGGTTCTCCTCTGGTAAATTATTCAAACTTTTAAATGCTTCAATAAACTCTTGATCTTTTCTTAATATAGTAAAAGGCTTCTTTTTCCTTTCTTGAAAAATACGGGATTATAATCACATCTCGCGAAACCGTGGAAAAAATAAAAATCGTTCTTTATTTCCTACGTTTCTCTATTTCCATTTTTTTTCCAAATTTTCACATTATTATATACATTTTTCATGTTTCCCAGCATGATGATAGGAATGTCAGTATCTGAACTTATGGCAACACTGGTGTTCTCATTTATACGTGAAAAATCATTTTAGTGGCCACCTCCTCGTGACTAGAACACGATAAGCTTCTCACGGTTTCTTAGGTGACACTAGATTGGATATAGTCGTTTCGAACTCAATAACTATAGCAGTTTTCAGTATTTAGGTATAGGGTTTTATTACCTAGAAACTTGATTAGAGCTTCTAGAAGAAGTTATTGAAGCATTTAAAAGTTTGAATAATTTACCAGAGGAGAACCTAAATAATGTCGTTAACATAATAGAGAAGTTTGTTTGCACGATGTATGGGTGTAAAGCTATAAAAAACGTCAATGATGCTCGTGTAGCTACCTTCACTAAGATGTATAAATTTAGCGAAAATGATAACGAATTTCGGTTACCAGACAAACATTTTGATGCATCTCTCTCGCCTCCGTCGAAATCGGATCTTGTACAGCAAGTTTTAAGAACTGTGTATGTATGTATACGATTTGAAACAACGCACACAAACAAGTGCCATCTACATTAGATCCCTTGGTTATGGGTGACAGCTTGAGGAAAACAAATTTAACTTGCAAGTGGTTTGATGGAGATCAATTACCTCCATAAGTGGAAATGATTATCCGAGATGCCGAAAATACTGCAGGTATTATATCATTTGTGCTTTTCACTTTTCATCCTATTATAATCTTAATCAATTTTTTATAAATAATTTTTTTTAGATACGAGTGACAAAGAGAAAAATGATCTTTCACCCACTGAGCAGCAAGATAGTGATGAGTTGGATGAAAATGAGAATGAGGAAGATCTGTTATCGGAAGCCGAACAAATTTATTTTTATTTTCACTAAACTAAATAAATTTTCTGAGCAGATCATCCTATAAAATTTTAAAATGTACGAATGTATTAATTTGTATTCTCATAAAATAATGTATATTAAAAATAAATTGAATATTTAATCAAGTTAAAAAAAGAGACTCGGGAATACCGCACGCACGTTTTCTAACATTAAATTATTAATATCGATATTACTAATTAAATCTTTATGGCGAACTTTGAAATTCGGGTATATGATAATATTCATACTAAGATTAACGATAAACACAGTCAGCTGCAAGTATGTGGATGGAAAAGTCGTCAGCTGATGCAAGAAAGGTGATGCGCGCTGCCTCGCAGGTGATCAACACTCAGCACTGTTCTGTACCAGCTGACGACTTTTCCACCCACATACTTGCAGCTGACTATGTTTTTCGTGAATCTCAGTGTAAATATTATCTTATACCCAAATTTTAAAGTTCGCCGAATAATTTAAATTTTTCATGTTTTTGGACCTGTTTGATCGATCAACTGACGGTAAATCCACCGCCCCCCATCCAGCTGACTATGTTCTACTTCCATTATATAACATAATCTTCCCCTCATGTAAGTTTCAGCGTTCGCCGGATAGTTTTTTTTCTCAATTTTTTTTTACGTGTTTTCAACCCTTTGACAGCCATCCCCACCGCTACCCAACCAGCTGACGGTCCATTCATTGCTAACTTATATAAGAACAATCCATTTTTCATATTTTCAAAGTTCGCCGGATAGTCAGCCATTTTATACACGGGCTCCCGGCCTATTATAGGCGCGACGCCACTTTTGCCAAATACATCGGTTTCGCCTTTGTGATACATTGCCTTGTTAAAATTTTATAGTCAGTCTTTAGAACAGGGTATATAATGACTGTACCTTCATGGTCGATGTCTTCGGCGGAGGAATTAAAGTTGAAAATATTATGAATATTTTCAATAAAGTACTTTTTCTGGCGTACTTTTTAAAAAGTATGTGGTGGTGGTGTGAATGCTTATTGTTACAATATGACACATGATAAATTGAATGATCACTGTAAATTTGTAGTGTTCAGCAGTACTAGCTAGCTGAAGAAGCTTGTTTGTCTCTGTCCAACAGTGACGATATTTCTTCTCTCTCTGCGCGGCTACTTGCCAACTTAGGATGGTTGACTGCAGGGATCCGGACCGAAATGAAATAACGGTTCCGGTTCCGGTTCGGTTTTTATGAACAAAAAAATTTCGGTTTCGGTACGGCTCCGGTTTTATAACTTATTTTTCTGTCCGGTTCTGCTGATTTTTTCGGTTCTTTTCGATTTTTTCCGGATCTGGCATTGTATATTCATTTCTGGTAAATACATGATATACGTACCTAGTTATATTGATTGGGTAGGAGAAACGAGGAAGGAAGGTAATGCTAAGAGGTATTTTAACTGTTTTGTGTAAGTTTAGAGGCAAGCATTCCACGGGTATTACATAACCGGTAGGTATTATATTATTATTAAATTGAATACAATTTTGAATCAACATCTTTATTTGGCGTGGCGCGATAGCGGTCACGTACGCATTGCATATTGCACGGCCGGCGACAAAACAAAAACAGCCGATGCCTAGAGGGGCAGGAGGGGGGATAGAGAATAGAGACACGGGCTGTGGTAGAGACGAAACAAAATATGCGCATAATCATAATACAAAGCAAAACATTAAATTGAAAATTGAAATTGTCCGACATGAAAAGCTAGGAAAATATGGTTATCAGGCTCAGAACCGAAAAAAACCGAAAAGAACTGTTATATAATTTTAAACGGTTCCGGTTCGGACAACCAAGTTGGCGTCTGATGAAATGGGGGTTTCGGTTCGGTTCCTGTCCGGTTTTCGGTCCAATAAGGGTTCGGTACGGATCCCTGGTTGACTGGTAATAGATTCCTAATAATACTCAAAGCTTTCACGATTTATAAACGCTATTTCCTTTTCTCATTCGGGAAGTTTATACATCGTCCTTTATCAGGATAGCAGTGGCGTAGCTATGGGGGGGAGGGGGGCTAGGGGAACTCTGCCTCATCTTCCCCTGTTATGAACCAAAATTGTCCTATTAGATACAATTCTATTTTATTTCTTACTTGCAACTTTTTATATAATCGACTGTCCTCTCCGTCCCAAAAAGCTGATTACGCCACTGCATAAGGATGGGAAAATTATCATACTGAACATTAAATAATAATTTATTTACAATCATTTTAATATTTACAATAATACTTACTTAAGAAAAACGGTAAATGAAAATTATTGACAAAGCGCCAATATAAAAGGAAAACTTCATTTTTCAGATGAAACAATAAAAAAATAATACCATATGTACAAATATATTTTATGAAAATCTGTGGTAAAAAAACAGTATTTTATTTCATATTGAAAATTGCAAACTAAGAACAGCTAATAGTAGTAAATTTAATTAAAAAGCGATCCAGGATACTCGTTACGGAATTTTCCTACTATTACATAAGCAATAATATAAAACAGATCTTTTAATTCGTTCATCTATTATTTTCGCAGTAAAGTAATATATATACACACTATTTTTATTTATAAAAATTCCACAGACTTCATCAAGTTTTATTTTATTTTCCATTCAGAATTGTTACGGCATATATTAGTACAGTAACTAGAGGTTTTTGTATCTCGCAAAATATTAAAGTTACAAAAACGGCTCTGGTCTCAAATTGTAGCGAATTTAATTTAAATTAAATCATTTTTGCTACAAACCCAGAAGTTGGGGAGATATTTAGTAAAAACCAAATAAAAGTCGAAAATTTACAGATGCAGTCCAAAGAAAACAAAAATGGCGTCGTATTTCACCACACTATAGTTGAATTGTGAAGGGCATTCAAAAACATGCGGGGTAGGAAACCGCACCCTGATGAAATCACTTTTTGTTGGAAAATTACAAATTATTATTTAATGGGTGACACAGTAATTGTTTTTTCTACGACTGTCATAGAAAATAGACTAAAAATGAATTGCTAAAAGTTTAATAATAATATAATTTTAAAAATCTATCCTTTTGCCAATTTTGTTGCGGTCGTAAAAGAAATAGTGTGTATATTTAGAACGGAAAGTGTTTTTGTCGCTGTTTATAGAGCACTTTCCGATCTTAATATACAAATAACTATTCTCAATGATTGTAAAAACACAGTAACATTGGAAAATAAAAATCTGATCCAATTCGATTAGTTGAAGATCACAACATTTTCGCTATCATAGCTTTCACATAATATATTGATGAATTCTTATTTGCTCGAATACAAGAGCAATATTCAACCTTATAAAAGCAAAAATTCGTAATTAATCTGATCAACTAACCGTAACAATTCTGGATGGTTTTACTATTGGGCTAGAGCGTATTTCAGGGTTACCTAATTAAATGTGTCCTTTCTTGCAAAAAATAATTTATTTTTATTAAATATGATGCAACACATTTATTATACAGTGTGTCCCAGTGTGTCCCATTCTGCTTGGCTTTGCTTTGCTTGCCATAAAAAGTTTATTTTAAGTCCGATTTAAGATCGGTTTTATTTTTTAAATATACCACTGAGGAGTAGATTCCTGCGGTACCTTACATTTTATAGAACATAAAAGCTCGGCCTACTGCGGTCTTTTTTCGAGACGGAAAATTAAGCAATCTTGTTAGTGATTTTTTATTTCAAAATTGAGGACGCCACTGGATTCAGCAACCTTTCAATTGGGTTTGTACCAAATTTTGTGAAAAAAAAATTTTGGAGTGACAACAGTGCAGTGTGATCCATTTTACTTGGAACCACCCCCATAAATACCCCAGTCACTTTATACATGAACCTCTAAAAAATCCAACCTAAGATTTTCCAACGGGATTCTTTTTATGTTGGAATAAAAAATAATTTATCAAAAATCCATAAAGCCAACTGGACGGCTACAAAAGTTAAGATCAAAGTTCACTATAATCAGTTTTTTCCAAATATCTCGTAAATTATCGGCTGTACGTTAATTTTAGCTATTATAAAATTTGTTGGTGAGATAAATCTACACAAAAAAGGTTGTATACAAAGTTTACGTAGAGCCAATAGTTTTTGACGAGACTGATTTTAGCAGCGAAACTAGCAGCGAAAACAAAATTTTTTTTTGTTTGCATTTTTGAATACATAAATTCGTAGGTAATGATAATATAAACATTTTTACCTACAACTTATGGCCCAAGAGCTAATAAAAAGGCTATTAGGCTCAAATTCTCGAAATAATTTTGACGACCAACGCGTATTTTTCAGGTAAAACTCGTATTAAAAAAATAGTAACCTGGCCCTATTCGGGCTAATTTTAATCGAAAGGAGGGCTTTTTACCTTTAGTTTAAAAAAAAAATTAAGTCTCTAGCACATCTACTTATAGAAGTTAGCCGCGAAACAGACGACAGCGTTTTCGCTGCTGAAGCGTAATTTTCCAAGTAATATATTAATAAAAAAAAATGAATAGCTTGGCCCATTTTAGACCACTTTTAATCGAAGGGTGGGTTCTTTAGCTTTAACTTAAAAAAAATTAAGTCCCCAGCACATCTAACATAGAAGTTAATCGCGAAATATTCGTTGACGGCGTTTCCGCTGCTAACGCATTTTTAAAGTTAAACTAAAATAAAATAAGATCTATTAAGCTAGCCCCTTTCGGACCCATTTTAATCGAAAGGTGAAGGTGAAAGGCTTTAATTAAAAAAAAATTAAGTCCCTAGTACATCTAACATAGAAATTAGCCGCGAAGTAGACGTTCACACCGTTTTCGGTGCTAGCACATTTTTAAGATACACTAGAATAAAATGAGAACTATTAACCTGGCCCTTTTCGGACTGATTTTAATCGAAAGGTGGACTCTTTACCTTTAATTTAAAAAAAAAAATTAAGTCCCTAGCACATCTAGCTGTTTCTATGATTAAAACATCAGCATCACCCGGGGCCTGTATGCTATTAATTTTAAACATTTACAATTTGATCATTAGTAAAGAAATAAATCTATTTTTATTCAATTTATTGGACAAGAATTGTTCTTGATTAAAAGCTATTGGCGTTGTCTTTTCGAAAAGCATATCAGTGGATTTTTGAGTTATTTTCATACATCAATGCTGCTTACTATTATTATTATGAAGAAGGGTCCATTTCGAGGACATCTCAGAAAGATATTATGCGGGTATATGTGCATAAACGATGTTCCTATGTATACATAGGTCTTGTTATCTATATACACCACTATAAGTATGGAAAAGTGGCGCAGGCACTTTACTCCGAAGTTTCTCAGCCCAATATCTCAAAAACTATTGGTTCTACATACATTTTCTGTAGAACCTTTTTTATGCAGATTTATCTCACGAACAAATTTTGTAACAGCCAAAATTAACGTAAAACCGATAATTTACAAATATTTGAGAAAAACTGATTTTCGTGACCTTTGACCTTCTGTAACTTTTATAGCCGTCCAGTTGTCTTTTAGTACACGCAAATTAGATTAAAAAACACTGAATAGGTGAAATAATTTATAAAGCAATAATATTTGGGATCCGTACTCTAGATAGAAATAGATAACCCGAAAAGTTCCCCACCAATTTAGGAGCGGAACGTCCTTTCTTTGCAAAAAACCACCCCCAACGGGGACTTAACGCTGGTTTTTCACTTTTGTCTTGTAAACCGTTCGTCGGGAGAGAAAAAAGTATAGGAAGTAAAAAACGTGCAAAATTCTGCATAAAAAATGTCTTATTAACCTTGTAGCTTATCCTCACCTATTTCGCGCTAACAGCGCCCGAACAGAGAGGTAGTTTGGGACGCAGAAGTAAAATATCGATCCTATTCCCAGTTTCACAGCTAATATCTTAAAACCGGTTACTTTAACGAGAAAAATGCTCAGGAATGAATTTATAGAGCGGAATTTTCTCTATAAGATGCATATATAGCGGGTTTTGACGCAAGTGATTTTTATGTATTTTCCCCTTTTTTTTCCACAAAGCTGTGTTTTTCGACTCCACGCAATTATATCAGACGATAATCTGTACTGTTCACTCAAAAGAAGATTTGGAGTCATGTTTCAAGTTTGAGCTGGCTTCAATTCCTTTTCGTCTCTTCGATGAGAAAGGGTTAATGAGAAAAACTAAGAAATCGTCTCTGTATGATATTTTTAATGCTGTACGAGAGAGGCCAATAGATTTTTCCGATTGCCAGTTCATTGTTGATGGCGGCAATTTCATTCATCGTGAAGTACGGCAGGGTACCTTTGACGACGTTTATACACTTATATAGCCTACTTTCGCTTTATTCCTAATCATTACGGCCAAAAGGTGACTGTAGTGTTTGACGGATATGCTAACAATGCCTGCAGTATGAAGAGCATCGAAAGATAGCAGCGACTTTTGAAACGCATTTCACCGGAAATTATTTTCAGTGAGAACACGCCACTGACTGAAACGCAAAATAAAATGATCGTACAAACAAGGAGTGGTTTATTTCGCAATTGGTGGAGAGATTTAAAAACGAGTTGAAAGAAAATAGGCAACATTTTAACACCCATTTATACTACCGAGTTACCAGCACCAATTTCCACCCTAAAGCTAATATCCTGCAGCTGTAAAAAAAGGTTGCGGAAAACGATGCAGCTGTGTTAAGGTTGGATTGCGCTGCTCAACAATGTGCTCTAATTGCCATGGGCAAGGATGTTTAAATTCTGACTTCGAAGAAGAGTTCGTCGATGAGTAAAATTGGAAAGAATTTTAGTGGAATAGGCCTACAGGGGAAACCACCTTTAAAAAAAACTCACAAAGAGCGGTGTGAGTGGTGTGGAAACGAGCTCGAATTGAAAAACATAGCTTTATATGCATCTTATAGAGAAAATTCCGCTCTATAAATTCATTCCTGAGCATATTTAAAGTAAGCGGTTTTAAGATATTCGCTGTGAAACTTGGAATAGGATCGATTTTTACCTCTGCACCCCAAACTACCTCTCTGTTCGGACGCTGTTAGCGCGAAATAGGTGAGGATAAGCTACAAGGTTAATAGGACATTTTTTATGCAGAATTTAACGACAAATTTTTTATTTCCTATACTTTTTTCTCTTCTGATTTACAAGATAAAAATGAAAAACCAGCGTTAAGTCCCCGTTGGGGGGTGTTTTTTTGCAAAAAAAGGACGTTCCACCCCTTAATTGGGGGGGAACTTTTCGGGTATCTATTTCAAATCCTATCTACAGTACGCATCCCAAATAATATTACTTTATAAATTATTTCTTTTAAAATATCTAATTTACGTGGACTATTTATGGACTTTTGAGAAATTATTTGTAACACCAAAATAAAGAGAATCCCGCTGGAAAACCTTAGGTTGGGTTTTTTTAGAGGTTTGGAGTTTTTCTTGTATAAAGTTTATTTTAAGTCCGATTTAGATAGGGTTTCTTTTAAAACGTGGACCTCTGAAAAGTGCATTCTTATGATACAGTAAATTTTATAAAACATAAAAGCTCGGCGTACTGCGGTCTTTTTTCAGGGTGAAAAATTAAGAAATCTTATTAGAGACTTTCTCATTTCAAATCTGATTACCTCACTGGATCCTGCAACCTCTCAAATGGGTTTGTCCTTGCTTATCTTATACTAGACTTGATGAAAATAATATGGGACCGAGCCATACTTTGCAATTTGAAAAAGATTTCATAAAAATTGTGTAAGTCAATCCAGAGTAATGTTTGTACAAATACAAAAAAAAACATAATAGGTTCCATTTTTGCAAAGTTCCCCTATTTTTTTGATATTCCTATTTTGATTGAACTATAAATATTAAAATAATATCCTACCTGTTTTAATGACATTCTGATATGTTTGTTTCGCGAAAATGTAAATTTGTAACAAACAATATTAAAACGTTCAATATCCTCACATATCGTCACAATTACGTAATCCTGAGATTTACTGCATGCTCAATAGACTTATATTTATTAAAATATTCCTCTTTCATAACTAATTATACTTTTTGGTATCATCGGAACAACGCTATTATCTAATGCAAATTTATTTACATTTATTTCTCTAGACCTCTACAGACGTACCCTCCACTAATATTGGATATTTCAAACTGCCACGTTTCGGTCTCCATCTACTCTCTAAATTTAAAGCATCCATGTCTGAATCAGTGGATCCTAGACTTAGACCACTCGTACTAGGACCGGTTTCTAAGTAAACGTCTGGCGGAAAGGGGCTTTCTCCTACTGAACAGCAGTCCATGTTGAAGTTTATGCTCTGCTCGTTCGAAGGTATCTGAACAGATGTGAATGATTTTCCAACTGAAGAGCATCCGCTATCTTTGGTGGGCAGCTGAACGGAATCTGAAGATTTCGGACAAAACGATATGTTACTAGATGTACTTAATAGTAAATCGGATTTCCTTTGTTTCTTACTCCTCTTATTTGGACGGCTTTTATGCTGCGTATCTTCATCGCTACTTCCCTCTGTTCGTAGATCCTCACTTGATATCCACATGTCATCTCCCTAAAATTAATAAATATTTTTTTACTAAATAAACTATTAATCGTTCTTAAACTGTATTCCAGTCAATATATACAGTTAAAGAAACATCAAATATAGGGGATTTTTCTGTGGTATTGTAGTGGGAGGGCCCTCATTAAAATTCAAACTTTCGATCTCGAGGGGCACTACTTTAGCCGCCATATTGTTATAAGGGAGAGTAAAGTCAATTATAATGGAATAACTCATTCCCTATTTATTTATTTATTTCTCACACAGATTAAATCTAATTACAAGAGAAATACAGTAACAACTTAGGTACATTAAATAACAGGGGCGGCTGATGAAATTTCAACAATTTTTTTCTCGTCTGTGGCGCATGGGACCCATACGAAATATGAGAAATAACATCTAGAGAAGCACTCCTCTAACGACCCCTAAAAAATTTTGAAAAAGCAGTTTGCGAAAATTTTTTTCAAAATTCGATTGACCCCCCTAGGGCTAGGGACTCCTGTTTAAAATTAATTTTTTTTGTCGTATACATTTTACTTTTCATAAAAATTTTTGAAGTTTATGAAAATATTTCCATTACTAACTGAGATACAACGAATTGAAATTTTATCATTTATTAAATTGTAAATTACAAAATTTCAGTTCATTGTGTTTCAGTTAATAATGAAAATATTTTCATAAACTTCAAAACCTGTTGTATTTTTATGAAAAGTAAAATGTATATGACAAAAAAAATTAATTTTAAACAGGAGTCCCTAGACTAGGTCAATCGAATTTTGAAAAAATTTTTCGCAAACTGCTTTTTCAAAATTTTTTAGGGGTCGTTAGAGGAGTGTTTCTCTAGATGTTATTTCCCATATTTCGTATGGGTCCCATGCGCCACAGACGAGAAAGATATTGTTGAAATTTCACCAACCGCCCCTGTTAAATAACAAATTACATAGGATCTATCGAGGATTGACATGAAAAATATCACATCTAATCAAGAGACGAGGAGATATAGTTCAATCTAAATTTAAAATAAAACTGTTAAGTAGCTCATTGAACTTCTTGGAGGGGAGAGCAAAATCTAACTCAGACAACATAAATGCATTAATTGTGACTTTTAAAGAAGTAACCAGAGGCGATGAAATATTTGTAGTAAGTGGAGGTATGTAAAAAAAAACTGTACTAGTCTGGTTTTTTTACTGGGTATTCTTATGTTTGCGACTTAAAGTACGACTGCAATTTAAAAAATTGTTAAATATTTTGTAACAAACAATTATCATGCATTTTTCCTTCTAGTTTCAAGACTTACAATGCCGAATTCGTTCCGTAAAGCTGCTGTCCGTATAAAATTATAATTTGGATATGATCCGTATTTCCTCAAGTACAAATATCTTAGCATTTTGTTTTTTACTCTTTCTATGGTATAATTATACTTGAAGTAACACAGGTGCCATATTACGGATGCGTATTCCAGAATTACTAAACTATTATACAATTTTGACATTGTGGTAGTATTTTTAAATTTGCTAGGCTGCCTTATTACAAAATCTAACACACGTAGTGCCTTTAATGATACATATGATATAATATGCTCATTAAAACACAGTTTATCATCATAATAAACACCCAGATCCTTAATTTTACTTCCACGTCCAGTGGAAGTATAGTAACGACAAAAAAATTTAAAAAAAATTTTATTGTCCAAATAGGCTTAAAATGTCATGAAACGTCGAGATTTTAAGTTTGAGCGAAAAAAATTTTCTGTCTGTCTATCGGTCTGTCTGTCTGTCGGTCTGTCTGTCTGTAACTTTTTTTTGTGCGCACGTTTACTCTGGAACCGTTTAAGATATTGACTTGAAATTTGGTACACATATGTACTTTAACGAGATCTAGAACTAGATTATATTTTCATCTTGTTTCGTCGAAGGGTTGGGTGGTAAATTGGGGTAAATTTGGGGTAAATGGGTAAATCAAGCAGGTAAGAGTCCATGAAATTGGTATTTGGTATATACAAGAGAAGCTAAGAGGATGAAAAAAAATTGTGATTTAGTGTATGTACAGGAACCAGAAACCTCAAAATATTTTTTTACTTCATCCACCCCCCCACAACCACCCCCACCCCACTACCGATGTGGGGTATCGTTTTATGGGTTTTCGGGGTAGAGGATTTCAAATATTATATTATTAAAGTTCCATAAACAATTATTTTCACATACAAAGTTTTTTCTTCAAGCGTATTAAAATGTTTAAATTATGTCACCAAAAACAGAAGTAGAAGTAGGACATTGTTTTACTAGTAACAAAATGTTAGTACCGAACGCCACCGTAGTGGACATTGTTTTACTAGTAACATAATGTTAGTTCCGAAAGCGCCACCGCAGTGGGTATAATGTTAATACCGAAAGCCACCGGTGGCGCGCTATCCACTAGCCACTTGTCATATTGTGTCAACATGTAAGACTGTAGTTTGAATATTTGTACATTTATGATAAATAAATGAATTTTTGCATTTTAATACGCTTGAAGAAAAAATAGTATATATTACACGGAGTAGAACGCCTTTTTTTGTGTTTCGCCCAGTTTGCAAATCCTGGGCTCAACACAAAAAAAGAGTGCGTTCTACTCCTAGTAATATAATATACTATTTTCGTTTTGGGTGACTTGGATAGAGAATCTGGATGTGGAAGTAGTGATTCCTTGGGCAGCGGTTTTTCTTATTCTTGGTATACTTTTATCATCCATAATTTAGTTTGAAGTTTACGCGTACATGACATAACGGCCCATTTAGAAATATTGAAATGCAGATTATTATCAAAGCTCCATTGAAAAATTCGATCAATATCTTGCTGCAATGCCTGGCAATCATTTAAATGTTCTATTTTTTTGTAAAATTTCATATCATCGGCAAATAACAGGCAATTGGAACTTTTTAATACTTGGATATGAGGAACAACGGAGGTCCTAAGTTAGAGCTCTGTAGCACCCCGGAATTTGCAATTAATTTTTCTGAGATTTTATCAGCGAATTTGACGGAAAATGTACCATTTTGTAGATATGATGAGAAAACTTTTTGTGTGTTAAGGGTAGCACCAAACCCACAAAGCTTCTTCAAAATGACATCATGGTCCACCTGATCAAATACTTTTTTAAAATCGGTGTAAATGTATCGCCCTGATTTTTTTGCTCCAAGTGTTCCATAACTTCAGTTGAGAAAACTAATAGGTTTGTTACAGTTGATTTTTTTTCTACGAATCTATGTTGGTCCTCACATATGTTTGAACGTACATCATTCCATAATTTTGTATAAATTATATGTTCCAATAGTTTGGCCATTGCCGAAAGCACTGTTATAAGTCTATAATTTTCTCCTTGATATGTTTCCGGACTTCTGGATTGGCGTTACACACACTTCTCTCCACAAGTCAGGAAACGTATTTGTTTTTAATGCTAAATTAAATATAAAAAGTTACGTTTGGCATTTAGTCCTTTAATATTAGGAAAAATAGCGGAAATAAATTTTAACCTTTTGCCCTTTGGGGATTATATACTCCATAAGGCTATCTTTACCAAACCAAAGAGTTATCAAGACACAAACGTGAGCTTCACCATTGAAAACCACCCCCAATACGCCCCGCCGCGGTTTTCCTCATTTTCCCGTGAAGTAGTTGGTCCCACAGAAAATTGTATAATCACTGTTAATATTACTCATAAAATTTATTACAAATAAGGTCCTATAGTCGAGCGATAAGTGAATAAACTAGGGGGTTGGTCCCCAATCGACGCGACCTTCGCGTATTCTCGATATAGTGTGGTCAGGTATACATTTAAGTATACCCTTATACTCTTTCCACCTAAAGTGAAATGTGTGTGTCCTTATGCATTTTCTTAAATAAAAACGTCTATTAATATTGTTATGATTATTATCATTACATTGGAGGAGATGGCAGGTCACATTCGCGCCCTTTTTCAGGTAGTCCACAGGGATGCCGTTTTCAGTTACTCCAGTCAGTATGTATTTTGAGGTCGACAGTCATGCGACGTCAGCGAGCCTTTGGGGATTTGGTGGGGGGGTCACTGGTGAGTGTATTGGTAAATTGTCGGCACGTTGGCCGACCGGGGTTTTCTGCCATCGTGAAAAAATTGTCAAAAATCGTTTTTTTTAATATCTCGGCTTCTGTTGAGGCTACTAAAAAACAAATATGGCGTATGATGTTTTTTGATCTTCCACCGCTCACATAGATACAACAAAAATGCATAGGACCTGTTTCGTAAAGCATTGAATTTTCTACAAAATTTCACACGAACATGTCTTTATCTAATGTAGTTATAATTAAAACTGTCAGTTTTTCGTGCTGCTCATGCTCTCTAAACGGCCTGGTCTAGCCGACTTAACCATCAATGGAAAAATAACAAATTAGGAAGTCACTGAAAAATTTTAAAAAATTCATGGAGCTTCTAAATCGTATGTATAATCTTTGTATTTACAAATAAAGGATGCCATCGTATAAAGCAACTAAAAATACAGAAGTAAAAACCATTTTTACTTCCACATCCAGTGGAAGTAGAGTAACGACAAAAAAAATTTTAAAAATTTTTATTGTTCAAGTAGGCTTAGAATGTCACGAAACGTCGAAATTTTAAGTTTGAGCGAAAAAAAAATCTGTCTGTCGGTCTGTCTGTCTGTAACTTTTTTTGTGCGCACGTTTACTCTGGAACCGTTTGAGATATTGACTTGAAATTTGGTACACATATGTACTTTAACGAGATCTAGAACTAGATTATATTTTCATCTTGTTCCGTCGAAGGGTTAGGGGGTAAATTGGGGTAAATTTGGGGAAAATAGGTAAATCAAGCAGGTAAGAGTCCATAAAATTGGTATTTAGTATATACAAGAGAAGCTAAGGTCTCAAAAAAAATGTTGGCATTAGCCACCCCCCTTACCACCCCCACCCCATTATTAAAGGGGATGAAAAAAAATTGTGATTTAGTGTGTGTACAAGAACCAGAAACCTCAAAATGTTTTTTTACTTCATCCACCCCCACTACTACCCCTTATCACCACCACCACCCCGCTACCGATGTGGGGTATCGTTTTATGGCTTTTTGGGGTAGAGGATTTCAAATATTATATTATTAAAGTTCCATAAACAATTATTTCCACATACAAAAATTTTTTCGTTGTGAGTGACTTGGAAAAGAATCTGTATGTGGAAGTAGTGATTCCTTGGGCAGCGGTTTTAAGTTTTCATCGGCATTTAACCGCAAAGATTAAAAATAAAGGACAATAAAAGTTTTACGTTTAACATCGCCAAAATTTTAATAACGTGGGAAATCGATCCAAACTGGTAGGCCAAACTGGAATTCGATTTAGAACCTCCATGAATTTTTAAAATTTTCGGAGGCTTCCTTTATTGTTTTTTTCGACTGTTAATTAAATCAGTGCCCGGGCTGTTTGGAGATTAGCACAAGAAACGGTCATGTATATACTTGCGGGTGGGCGTCTGATTTTTTTGCAATATTTATTGAATTTTAACCTATTTTACTTCCACATCCAATGGAAGTATAGTAACGCAAAAAAAAATTTTAATTTTTTATTGTTCAAATAGGCTTAGAATGTCATGAAACGTCGAAATTTTAAGTTTGAGGAAAAATCTGTCTGTCGGTCTGTCTGTCTGTCTAACTTTTTTTTTTGTACGCACGATTACTCTGGAACCGTTTAAGATATTAACTTGAAATTTGGCACACGTATGTATTTTAACGAGATCTGGAACTAAATAGGCCCCTTGTATGTGCCGTATATTTTAAATTAATTTATATATATACAGTGTGTCCCAGGATAGATGTAACGAGAGGTGTAATGGACCAAACATTTTGGAATTTTGAAATGGTATTTGGGGATTGAGTCCGGCTTGTTGTAAAACTAAAGTATACCAAAAATGACTTGAGATTTGGTGTTCTACAGGGTATTTTATAAGCAAAGTTGTAAAAATCACCACTAATAATTTATTTTTCGAAATATGAAAAAATTCCGCTGAGAAAAGTTATTTAGAATACAATTTTATACCTCTATACCAAATTTCAGGAATATAAAATTATTTTTTTGAAACTTCCCATTTTTTGTGAATTAAGAGTTGAGTTCATATTTAAAATTGTGTAGGAGCAAATGTTAATCATCTCAAAAAGTGGGCTATTGGTAAATAAAAAATTGAATATACGAGATGTAAGAAGGTACCTATAATGTTAACCGAACTAATTGTAAAACAAGAAACAATTACTAATAGAAGATTCATGAGGTTTAAAAATTATAACAAGTAATAAATGTCAAAAACAACAGATTCACAAACAAATTAATTATTGACCAATACAAAACAATGTTTACAATTTTTGTATTATTCGACGTAGCTACCACACACATCCACACACATTTCGATCCTTCGCCTGAAGTCCTTAGAACTGTTTCGAATATAATCTAACGGTATGGAGTTTACGGCATTTGTAATTCTCTGCTTCAATACTGCTACATCGTTAGGAAGTGGTTCAGCGTAAACCAACTGCTTGAGGCGACCCCATAAAAAGAAATCCAATATTGATAGGTGTGGGGATCTCGCCGGCCACTTGATCGGTCCATTCCTGGCAATCCAATTTTCTCCAAAATTTAAATTCAACCACCGATTAACCATTTCTGTGGAGTGGCCAGTGCAACCATCATGTTGAAAATGAACTAAAGGCATATTCTCTTAAAATATTTAAATGTTCTTCAGAAAATCTTTCAAGAAGCTATAAATAAGTGTGCTGGTTTAACCTTCCCTCAATGAAATAAGGTCCAATAACTCCAACGTGATAAGAAACGGCACACCACACATTCACTTTTTTATAATATTGTCTTCTACAATGAATTCTAAAATTTGGATTTTCAGAAGCCCAAAACCGACAATTCTGAGATGAAACAACACCATTGGTTGTGAATGTGGATTCATCTGAGAAAATTATGAAATGATGAAAAAATCTCTCTTCGATTTTTTCTCCAATGGTCAAACAAAAATCCAACCTACGGCCGTCATCTCCCTCTTCAAGCGTATGTTTATAATTTGCTTTATATGCCCTAATTTTCTTTGCCTTGTAAATTCTTTTGAGTTCAGACTTGCTAATATTAATAAGAGCTGATCTCTCTCTTAGTGGCACCCTAGGATTTTCTATAACAGAGGCATGAGCTATAATAGCCCCAACATTGTCTTCATCATATGCTTTTATTTTTCTTTTCATGTTAAGAACACTACCAGTAGCCAGAAACTTTTTAATTATTCTCATAGCCTGAGTACGTGACAAAGCAGTGTTTGGAAACTTCAAATTAAATTGGCTTATCACATCTCTTAGCGAGTTTTCACCGCCAATTTCGTATAAATTTTTTCACGCACTGTGAGTACCATTTTCACTTAATTTTTTATGCTTGGTTCGTTAATTTGAAACAGAAATTAAGGATAATATTGACTACGTTTGACAGATATGTCAATAATAAATGATAAATGTGTATCCACTGCTTTTCTCATAGCCTACTTTTAGCTTCTACATAACTTTAAATATTAATTCACAAAAAATAATTTCTATGCAGTTTTAATTGAATGGTTAAAAATAAAATACTAATTTATTGAAAAAATGGGATGTTTCAAAAAAATAATTTTATATTCCTGAAATTCGGTATATAGATATAAAATTGCATTATAAATAACTTTTCTTAGTGGAATTTTTCATATTTTGAAAAATAAAGGTACTTTATTAGTGGTGATTTTTACAACTTTGCTTATAAAACACCCTGTAGAACACCAAATCAAGTCATTTTTGTTATACTTTAGTTTTACAATAAGCAGGACTCAATCCCCAAATACCATTCCAAAATTCCAAAATTTTTGGTCCATTACACCTCTTGTTACATCTATCCTGGGACACACTGTATATTAATATTTAGTGTTACTAAACATTAGCAATTATCAAATCTGTTTTCATAATTTCTAACTGGAAAGTATTTAAATCACTGACTAATATCCGGGAGAAGCGGCAAATCTGAAAACACTCATATTGCACAAAAAACTGTAAGTCCTAGATGAAAAATTTTTTTTTCAAAACTTCTCCTTTATATTGGCTTCAATCGCCTCGCTGCATGTATATGAAAACTTTCAAAAGTAAAAAAGTTTTTCGCTTAGTCAAGGTATAAGTACATTTTTAGCGAAGTAATAGTCGAGTAATAAGTTCATTGTTGTTTAAAGAAAATAATAAACAATCGTCGATAGAAACAAAAAGACCACTGGAAGTGCTTATTTCTATAATCAAATCAATTTCTCAAGTTTTTTCGAAATAAAAAATATCTGTACCAAAAAAAAAAAATATCGTAAAGAGCCATTTCTTATGTAGAATTATTCACTTTATAAAAACTATAAGGTCTGGTCTGATTTTTTCTGGAGAACGGAGATTTTTATGGTCTATTTCGCTCCACTATCAAGCTATTAGAAAGGCAACGCCCATGAATCGAATTAACTTAAAATGTACCTATAGCGCTGTGGACTCTCCTGATGCATGGCGTCACCCGTTGTTTGCGCGCCTAACGGATTTATTCAAACTTTAATGTTGAATACCGTTTGTAAAAGAAAAATAAGAAAAAATCCTTTACACACTGTGTTTTGTTCAAGATTCTAAAAATGCTAAAATTATATTTTGTGCAAGAGGCCTATTATATTTTGATCTTATTCGGTTGATATTTAGTACATAGTACTTTTTTTTTACTTCATCCACCCCCACCACCACCACCCCTTCATCCACCCCCACCCCCACCCCCACACCACAGAGCACATTTAGCGCTCTGTATGATATTAGTTTTCATCAGGATATTATGTTAGCACCCGGTAACCATGAACCATTTATACTGTTAATATCAGATTTTTGTATTTATTGTTATAGAAGTAGTAGAATAGTATGCCTACTTTATTATTCATTATTTATTCCTCACTAGGATTTCCCATCATGTAATTTGTCCTCCGCTTCAGTTGTCTATAAGTCTATAAGATTTACATGCAAAAGCTATTTGCAGATGTTTTTTGGGCTAAATATATAACTTAATTATAGTTTTCCGTTTTAACGTTGCGGCTCGCTATTAAAATATTTATTTTTATGCCTTTTTTACTAAACATAATTCAAAGATTAGACAATTATTTACAATTACCTCACTTGCTCATAACGACATTGTGAATATACAGAAGGTCACATATTTACTGGTAAGTATAAAATTTAACATTGGCAATATAATTATGTCAATGTAAAATAGCTTGCGTGATAATGACTATAATTTCTGCTCGTAAAAGATCAATCAAGATAACCGTACTCCCTCAATACACCTATATGACATTTTACATTAATCATGTATTTTATCAATAAATTTTCCAACTTAGTGGTGAAGTTTTACTTTATATGAAGTGATTTTGTGAAGACGGTTACCCCCGCCATGGTACAGAAGGTCAAAACTTACGCCAAATGCAGGTTTTCGGCTTCCACTTCCGTGTATGGTAGGCAGGCGGTTGGTTGAGAGGGAATTTAAAAAAGAAAAAAAAAGCGCGACTTGGAGCCCCCTTTTTCACGTCATAGAAATGCTTTTTCATTTGGGAGAAGAGAGATTACTAGTACACATTTTTCTAATTTTTTTTCTAAATTTTTCATAGATAGATGAAATCACATCTTCATTTATGGTTGCAACGGCATCCATAATTTTTTGCTTTAATAAATCGTTTGCGTATACTTTTTACTTTAAATACCCCCATAAGAAGTAATCCAACGAGGTTAGATCTAGCGAACGGGCTGGCCATGTTGGTCCATAGCGGCCAATCCACCTGACGTGGAAGTGATTATCTAACTATTGTCTAACTAAAATCGTAGAATGTGCTGAGCATCCATCTTACTGAAAAATTATTTAAGGTTTTCTTCGTAATTGAAAAAACTTAAATAAAATTTTCAATAAAAATGTAAAAAAAGTAGTTTGTTTAAAGTCGATTTCACATTCTCTAATTTTTAGAATAACCTGAATAATTTATCTTAAGTTTGACAACTATTTATGACTTCCTAAGATAAACAAAACTTTTTCTCGGCAAATCAAAAATAAGAAAGATTACAAGAGTGCGGTACCCCATCCAGGGACACACTATATATGTTTGAGAGTAGATCACGAAAATGGTTATGTCAAAATTAAACATTTTCAAGCTATCGTATTTGTTATTTTTTAATAATAAACAATTTTAGCTCTAAGGTTTATCCCAAAAACGCAAATTCTTGCCGGAATCGAAAAGGTACCAATAGACAGGGCTCAATGGCGAGATTCGTATATGAATTGCCATTAAATAAAAGTTATATAAAAATTTCAATTTTCTACAACTTCTAGAAAATATTTCTTATAACACCGATAGGTAAAAAGTTGTGTCAAAGCTGAATATATGAAAAGAATATAAGTTTTAACCCTTCTACTGCCCCCAATCCCGCAATATTCTTCTTCCACTGATGTTTCCTGTGATTGGACGAAATAAATAAGTTGCTCTAAAATTTTGAACCTTATAGCTGTCACCTTTGGATCAAAAAATAGGATATAGTTGCGCGCGTCACCTCCGTGGAAACTGTTTGCCATTATTTTTTCCGAACTTTAGGCATTAATATTACCATTTACCAAAAAAATCAACCTTATGGTAATCACTTTTTCTTTTTTCTATTACAACTTTGGGTGTGTCAGCTGCTCCCTTCGTATCCGCCCGTCAAATGGACTACGACGGGTTTATTCTTTTTATCATAATTTAAACTCAAAATTATCCTTATAGCATTGACTGAGGTTAACCCCGGGTGTGAACCAGAGGCCCATTTTAGGACTATACACTATCTTAACCAGATTTCAGTATGCCGCTTATACCTAAAAAATGTCGCTGACTCTTAGACTACAACAGTAGCGACCACTGGACTATAATGCCTGAAATCTTCAAACCCCGTCTTAAAAGATTAATACAAACCAGGCACGGAACTGCCGGGGGGTAGGGGTAGGCCATAGCCCACCCAAAATTACGTTAGTCCACCTTTGTGCCTACCTTGACCCCTGACAAATTAATTTTTTTATTGTTTTGTACGAACTGAGTAAAGTACTTGGTAAGATTGTGTAAAGTTGTTTGAACCCCTATCCCCTAGCCCATCTGACGTATGTCCACTCAATACTACACAGCTAGTTGCGTGCCTGTGGCCAGAATAACTGTAGAACACTTTTACATTAGGTAAGTGGTGCATTTTAAAACTTGGTGACGCCGCAGTGCCCCCCCCCCCCCCAACTCACCAAAAAAAATGAGCTCCATCTCCTCTCGGGGGTCGTTTCAGACTGGGCCTAACTAGTTTTGTACTTCTACTTCCGTGCCTGAGATAAACTTAGCAGGCCTGACGAGAGGAGGGTGCGGGGGTGATCCCCCCCGGGCCCGGGCTCGTTTTGAGGGACCCGGGTTTTTTTGGGACTCTCGGATTTGAAATGTTGAAAAGTATTATAATTTCTTCTTAACATATCTAAAAAAAAATTTCACCGGGCCCTTATTTTCTCTCCACGGCCCTGAAACTCAGAGAAAGACAGACTGAGTGAGACAAAATCTTTAATAAGATGGTCATATGGTAAACTTCACTTTATCTCCTACTATTTTCTGTCAATTAGATTATTTGTATCTATCGCTAAGAATTTTCTAAGGTTTTGTTATGAAATTTTATAAATAAAAGTTGATTTCATTATCGTTTTTGTTTATTTACACCCTTAACAAAATATCGTAACGATAATGATTGGTAGCCCGTCCCAGTATTAATATCTTTCCAGTGTAAATATTTATATATATATATATATATATATATATATATATATATATATATATATATATATATATATATATATATATATATATATATATATATATATATATATATATATATATATATATATATATATATATATATATATATATATATATATATATATATATATATAAACATATTGTTCATTTTTATATTTCTTATTTAAAACAGATATGTTTGTTTATTATGTAAAATTTTAATGGACACGTTAACCAATCTAAGGCTAAAAGTATTGAAAACTATTTTTCATAATATGCAAAATATTAATCAATCCAATGTTTAAAATAAAGTGACCGTTGTTCAAAAAATATTCTATAGTGTCTGAATTGTTTGTTCAATGATCTTTGCTGGTTTTAAACGATTATAATCAATGTTTTGAATAAAGAGCTTTACCTGAAAACAGAGGCGCAGCGAGCCAACTTTTTTTGGGGGGGTTATTTTTCAAATTTGCCAACTTCATAAATTTAAGGAGCCAACTCTGTAAATAAATAAATAATAATTCCTCCAAAAAAATTGTTGAGCGAGGGAGAGGAGAAAATCAAAAAAAAAATTTTTTCCACCGAAATAAAAATTGCCAACTTATATCTCAAATTTCCAACTTTTGCCAAGTCTGACAAAGTTGGGTGGGTAACGTACCTCCACATACCCTCCTTCGCTACGCCCCTGAAAAATGTACTGCCTGAAACTGGTTCCGTTGATTCTTACATCAATGAAATTACTTCCGCATCCACGTAATGGAGTAAAAGTATAGTAACGGTAAAAGATTTTTCTTTTATTCAGATAAAACTTCGAGATTTCAAGTTTGTGCAAAAAAAAATTCTGTCTATCAGTCTAACTTTTTTATTCGCACGATTACTCTGGATCGGTTTATGATTTGAATTTTAGGTAAAGTAGGTACATCAATGTATTATAACGAGATCTGAAACTAGATTATATTTTGATCACGTTCCGTTGAAGGGTGGGGGTAAATAGGTAAAGCAATCAAGTAACGGGCCGATAAAATTAAGATTGAGTGTATTACGAGAAGCCAAGGAATCAAAATTTTTCTGACAGAATATTGCTGTGTGTCGCGTTTCTATTGGTTATAAAATTTTCTACAATTTACCCCCTCTCCCTACACTTTACTTCTCCCTCTCCCCCTTCCCCTTTATATCTTCTAAAACCGTTTCAGGTGTAGATCCACATGTCGGCCAGTCGGCCGTCTACCCTTGAGATTTTTTCTATCACGCAGTGTACACTCAACGCTGCTGACTTTTACTGTTTAATTGTGAAATTTAGTTCGAAATGAGACTTCATCGCCGCAGTAATGTATCGTCGGGTGTGTTTTGTTTGTGATACTGCATTAGAAGATGGAAGTAAAGTGAGGCTAATCAAGAGGCAGTTGCCGATGCGGGTAAACGTTTTCTTATTGCATTGTACGAGTTCGGTGGTAAAAAGGTAGCTTCATTGGACAAATTGAGGTACAGGCACTACATAACGTCTGCATACAAGACCACAGCTAACATTGCCTCACAACCCCCTACTGAAGCTGCGGCGCAACAGCATTCTCTACGGGTGTTCCATCAGGTTCAACAATGGCTCAGTTGTGAAAAAAATCCCGAAGAATGGGGATGAAAAACATCCAAGAACGGCCTCATTCCAGTCACCACCTTGCAGCTCCCCGCTCCAGAAGCTATATTAAATCACATTTCGTGCAAATATAAGAAAGGCTGCCGAAGGAATTGGAGAAAGTCGATGTGGACGAGGATGAACATGTGTATGGACCCGATATCGAAGTTATTAAAGACAAAGATCAAGAACTTGATGCAGAACAATCAGAAGATATTTTGAATACTACTTTGCATTCTTCAATATCTTACTTCCGATTGATTTATACCTTCGTCACACCTCGATAGAATTACATTGAATTAACAAAATTGTTTTACATATTTTCTTCTTTTCTAGGTAGACGAAAGACTGGTGTGGACGAGATAAAGATGTGTACAATTCTGACATCCAAGAAATTTGAGAACAGGGCCGAGAACTTCAGGCGAAACAATCAGAAGGTATTTTTATTATTATATTTAATTTGCGGACACAATTATACATACCTACTTTAATATTCCAATTGCCATGGTTTTATACCTTAGCTTTGATACAGACAGGTTGACCTAGCATTACATTTGTTTACGTCTTTTCTAGGAAAACTAAATTCTTTGGATGAAGAGAACAAGGATATCGGACAGCTCGGACTTTCTGCGATAAAGCGGCCAAGACGATTCTAATAATCTGTTTAATTATTACATAGTACATATTTCTCTTGTATATTATATACCTACACACACATGTAATAACAGTAATATTCTCTACTTACTCTTTGTATTTTATTTTTGCAGGTACTATTTTTTTCTCGAAAAGTGCATAAGTTTTCAGGTCATAAGGAAAAAATCAAGAAAGGAACCTTTTTGTGTTTTTTGCGATTTTCTTATATTTTTCGAAAATTGTCGAGTTGGCAAAGTACACATTCGTAATCAACACCCCGAAAAAAACATAAAGGAACCAAAAATCAGAACTTTAAAAAGGTTTTCAAAAGAAAAAAAACAAAAAGAGGCTATTTTTGTTTTTTTGCTTTATGAGACGTTTTCCGAAATTTTTCGGGGTGGCAAAGTAGAAATTTGCAATCAAAAAAACAAAAATCAGAACTTCTCCAAAACTTTCCAGGTAAAAACTGCCAAATAATTATTAGACGGATAGGCAAATATTAACAAAAAATAGTAAAAATGGCCAAGACCGGTTTTTCACATAAAACAAGTTTGGATTCATCCAGCGGCTCGTAATTTGGACGTGTACGTTAGATAATCAATAGAAAGCGATAGTAGGAAAGCCAAATGAAGGGCTTTCCAAATAATAAAGTTGTAGAGAAAACCGCCTTGGGCATAAATAAGTCAAAAAACAGATTTGCCAAAAAGTCGTTCGAAAGCGAGGAGGTGTCATTTTTCCTTAATTGAACCTGTATGGGGATTAGTAAGTAGTGGGACTGACCGAACGTTATCAAACTCATGTATTAGTTGAACTCCGTTCCTGTGAATGACATAATCACAATGGAGGACCTTAAAGCCAATTACGAGCGAAAAGAAATTTTTTTTAGTCAAATATTTTTATATTATTTTCTTTCAGTCAGCCATAATTTCCGTAATTCACAAATTTAAATATTTGCATTAAATTCTGGGGAAGTTGCATGGATTTTTTCTACCAAATCAACTGTTAGCGCACGCTCTCATTTGTATGGTATTTACCTTGTCCCCCCCCCCACCGATCCTTGGGGACAATATTTTTCATAAATATTACAGCTTAAGGAACAATCTAAGACATATCCTAAAAAGAACTGGCTGTACTTTCAAAATGGCGGCCATATGTTAAAAAACTGATGCCAATGTTGTTTTTGTCATTTAACACAAAAACTAAAAAAGATGGACAAAAACTTTTTTCACAAAAAACAACGTGCATAAAATTTTCTACAATTTTGTTCCTATACAATATTTTGATAGGAGTCACCATTTTCCAGATAGATGAGTCCAAAATTAAGAAAACATGGAAATTCATATATCGGTAAATCACTTAGAGGAAATAACTGTCACAATTATTGTAAGGCGTATAATATAACATTATATTATTAACATAACAAAAAATAAAATAAACCGAAAAAATTAATAATAATAATAATAATAATATTATAATTTGCAGACGTTTATCTCGAAAATGGTAACAATGGGTTATGAACAGATTACGGTTGAAAGTGTTAATAGTGACATCTTTTGGATTCTGCTGGCTCATTCCAATAAAATTAAATGTAAATTACTTTTTGATATTGGATTTGGCAATAAAAGAAGGCTTATTAACATATCCGCATTAGCAGAAGAGTGTGGACCTCAAAAATGGCATTACTGGGCCTTCATTAATTTACTAATTGCCATTAGACAGAAATGTGGTGACAAAGATTTGTCTTTACCAATTGACACTAAAGTTGATTTTTCTTCGATTCCACCATCAAGAGCTTGCTTTATCGAGCATATTAAATGGAGTGTTTACCAAATGCGTATTAGGCGATTATCCGACAAAGTTATTCACAATATTCCAAAGCCTTGGAATGATTATGGATGGCAAGAAAATGGAGAACCTCTTTGGTGTTCAGCAGATAAAATACTGCCTCAATCGCTTCCTGAAATTCTTCAAGAGATGATTCCAAATCAAATCATAATAGACGAAAGTGAGGATGACACCGATATCATAAATGAAGCAATAGAGGAAGAAGACTTGAAAGAAATCTTCGATGTATTGGGACACAGCGAGAGTGAATCTGAAAGCGAATGAGGTGTTACTTACATTTTATATTTTATTTTAAGAGCTGAATCATTTATCTGGGAAATCGTAACTCCTATCCAAATGTTGTAGAAAATTTTATGCACTTTGTTTTTTGTGCAAAAGTTTTTCTCCATTTTTTTTAGTTTTTGTGTTAAATGTTGCAATTTATTTTAAACGGACGCCATTTTGAAAGTACTGCTAGTTTTTTTTTAGGACATGTCTTAAATTGTTCTTTAGGCTTTAATCTTTATGAAGAACATTGTCCCCAAAGATTTGGGGGAGGGTGGCACGGACAGTTAGGGTGGGCTACCGTAGTATTACGTTTTATATTGAATTTTATATTTTATTTTAAGAGCTGAATCATTTATCTGGAAAATGGTAACTCCCATCCAAATTTTGTATAGGAACAAAATTGTAGAAAATTTTATGCACTTTGTTTTTTGTGCAGAAAGTTTTTCTTTTTTAGTTTTTGTGTTAAATGACAAAAACAATATTTGCAATTTTTTTTAAAACGGACCCCATTTTAAAAGTACAGCCAGTTTTTTTTAAGACAGGTCTAGAATTGTTGCTTAGGCTTTAATCTTTATGAAAAAACATTGTCCCCAAGGATCGGGGGGGAGGGGGGTGAACTGACAGTTAGGGTAAGCTACCGTTGTATACGTAAATAAGAAAAATCCCATCAGAGGCAGAGACCAAATTTCAAATCTTACAAGAGGGAGTGTAGTTAATACTACGGTAGTGCAGCCTTGGCCTATTACTTGATCTATCGAGTTATATCTTATCTCGAACCCGCCTGGGAGTGGAAGAACGGGGCAGAACGCGACTGGCGCCCTTAGTAAATAAATTGCGTGTCACTCAAACGCATGGTAGTGAGTTCTACCACAGTAACACGATGAAAATTTAATAGTCATCCATTGTGCTGTTCTTGAGTTAGAGCGAGTTAAACGTAAAAATAAATGTTTTATTTATACCATAAACACCTAAAACTAAAAAAATGGGCCGCGAAAACTGACAGTGTTAAATAATTATTTATAATAATTAAACTACTCGATGGATCTTTATGAAATTCAATGGGGTTCTATTCTAATAATAGACGAAGCGATAAAAAACATTCAAGTGGACCAGTTAAGAATTGCGGCCTGTAGAGTGTTTTCGTACAAACTTACGTACATACATACCTACATACATACGTACATTCATACGTACGTACAGACCAACTGACGGGGACGTATAGCAGTCTTCAAGAATTATTTTAGAACCAAGGATAGGATTTTGCAGAGTGAGAGGGAAATATGCGTTTATTTTCGATTTATTATTAGTATATTATGCAACGACCATTTAATGATGGCTATTAAGACACGAGCATGAGAATTATGACATGAGCCGTAGGCAATTGTCATAATGAATGCGATTGTCTTAATAGACATTAAATGTGAGTTGCATACACTATTTTTTCTATAACCAGTCATAAAAAAATTAAAAATTAATAATTTATTTCTGATATTTATTAATTACTAGCTGACCCAACAAACGTTGTTTTGCCATATAAATTATAAATTTTTGTCCAAAAAATAAAAAGAACATTTCTGAATAGGGCCACCCTTATCACCTAGGGGTATAAAAAATAGCCTACGACCTATTCTCAGACCTATCAAATATACACCAAAAATTTCATAAAAATCGGTCAAGCCATTTCGGAGGAGTTCGATAACAAACACTGTGACACGAGATTTTTATATATTAGAAGATAGATTACAATTTAGGAAATATTATGGATTATTATTTCAATTTCACTTACACTGTCAAACCTGTTCACTGATTTTTAATTGTAAGAAGCACAACCAGGCGCGCAACTACGGGGAGGCTAGGGGTGCTAAAGCCCCTCCCAAGCAATGCATATAGAGTATAAAATAATAAACAGCTATCATACAAACTATATAATATTAGTTACAATCGATGAAGTGATTCACGAACTTCAACTCCGAGGTCCACGTCGACTTGAATTCAATTTATGAAATTTGTAAGTCTGTATACATTGTATTCAAGTAAATAAGTAAAGTTTTGATTTTATCTAGTAGCAGATTAATATTATTTTAGCCTCCCCCCCCAGAACGAAATCCTGGTTGCGCGTCTGAGCACAACGTTTGAAAATTTGCTAGGTAAACAGTAAGTATGACTTGTCAAAATTGATCAGTTGTTCAAGGCAATAGTTGATATTGACAGAATATTGCTGCGTGTCGGGTTTCTATTGGTTATAAACTCGTGGAAAATTTGTAACTTAATGAATCTCATTAAGGTACAGGTAGGGAATGTCTAATAAACGAATTAAAGTATGGGAGTATAACAAAATATTTAAAACACCAAACATAGTCTAATCTTTAAAACTATTTTAGATACTTGCTATTGTTTTAACAAATACCACTATATATATTTTTTTTATTGTAAATTTTTGTTGTACTCGTTGGTCAATGAAAATAGATTCTAATTTTATTATTAGAGCATGACATTTAACCATATACAATATTTATGATAAAAACTGTATTTGGTTGTATTTTTTAGAGCAATGGGAAGTACCTGAAACTATTTGAAAGATTATACCATTTATGATTTTTAAATATTTATAATAAACCGAAAATAAACGCATATTTCCCTCTCACTCTGCAAAATTCTATCCTTAAGAAAAGTTCGAACCAATCTCAAAATAGTAACATTTTATAGAATAGCATCTTCCTTTTCAAAAAGCTATAATTAAAATCGATTTCTTGCAGAATTAAGCAGCGAAACTGAGTATTCGCGAGCTGACCGAGAAAGAGCACATACGCACATACAATTGTGATTTAGTGTATGTACAAGAACCAAAGGCCTCAAATCAGCCACCCCCAGGGGCGTAGCGAAGGAGGTGGTACGTACCCCTCCCCCGACTTTGTCAGACTTGGCAAAAGTTGGAAATTTGAGACGCTTTTATTGAAATTTTTTTTTAAATATTTTTCCCCCTTTGCTCATCAATTTTTATTTCGGCGGAACGGTAAAAGTTGGAAATTCAAAATGTAAGTTGCCAATATTTATTGAAAAAAAATTTTTTAGAATTTCTCCCCCGCTCCCCGCTCATCAATTTTTATTTCGGCGGAAGTTGGCAAAAGTTGGGTAAAAGTTGGAAATTCGAAAGTTGCCAGTATTTACTCCCGCTCATCAATTTTTTTGGAAGAATTATTATTTAATTATTTACAGAGTTAGCTTTTTAAGTCTTATGAAGTTGGCAAATTTGAAAAATAACCCCCCAAAAAAAGTTGGCTCGCTACTCCCCTAGCCACCCCCACTATCGATGTAGCATTTATGGGTTTTCGGAGTAGACGATTTCAAATATTATATTATTAGTTCTATAAAGAATTATTTCCCTATAGTAGAGAGTAGAGTGCAAATATAGCATCAACATTTTTTTCATTTTCCAAGTACAAGAATATTTGCAAATAGTGTATATTTTATAAATCACCTCTTTGAACGGTAACTGCATGTTTTAATTATCACAAAATATATTATTTAAAAAAAAATTATAAATACTGTCAGCTTTTTTAATACTTACCTCCATGTTTCCTTTTAATCAATCAAATCAATGTTATGCATTAATCATTGTTGCGAATGTATCGATTAGAATGGAAAATTTAGTGTTTTATTACTATTTCATTGGTAAAATTTACAGTAAAACAAAAGTTTCCATTATTTTGAAAGCAGTAATCTGGTAAACTGTTGTTTAATTAACCACAAACTCATTTTAATATATTTGATTTAACATTTCAAGGTATGTGTTTGGCAGGGCTTCTTTGCCGGGACCTCAATCCTGGGAATGGGAAAAGGATTGTAGGATTGTTCCCGTGACCGGAAAATTTAAATAGTCACAAAATTCGAGAAAACAAAATTATTTCAAGCAGTGCTGCACCAAAAAATATCACTATCAATTATGCAGAGTAGCTTTTTCTACGACTATTTCCGTTACAGACAGAACCCGACTTTGACAATGCCGAAAATGATCTCACTTCGAAGGAAATAAGACAAATACTTATCAAGCCAGAGAACTTTCCAGAGGCAATTTTATAATGAAGTACCAAAAACCATGTTCGTTTATTAAAATTAAGCAGATTTTCAGCTCTCAGAGAACTCTGGAAAACGAATACTAAATTAGAAATTCCTCTATAACGCTTTGATGTTCGTTGAATTAGTCCACCGAAAACAAACGAGTTTTCTCCGTGGCTGGTAATTTCGCCACAAAACTTAGAAATAGTCTGTCCGATAAATGTATTAAACACCTTAATATGCTTTTTTTTAATATTTCGTTTTGTTTTTCAGTTCAAATGTGGGAGAAATGTTTTTATTTTAACCTTTAATTGTTTCAATAATCAATAATCATATAATCGTTGGATAGGCGTTTGGGTTATTCCTTATATGAGTTTGTAATATTTGTTTTGACAATAAAAATGTTATTTATAGAAATAGATGCTGTGCAATAAATTTTAAAAAATGAATACTGTTTATTCAATTTGTTTAAACAATAGTAGCTAAATCTTGCTGTTAGCAGTTAATTAAAGACATGAAGAGGGGCGAGGTGAAAGACGTGAAGACATGCGAGGTGAAAATTAGACTTTTAAGTCTCAAAATACATATTTTATATTTCCGGTCCCAGGAATTCCAAGGTATATTTTTTTAATTTCGTGTTCCGGAATGAAAAAATGAATTGAGAAACAGCGGCTGGACATCCTTACGAACGAAAGCAGAGAATATTTGGTTGTGACTGAATTTTTCCAGAGCTTCAGTAGAAACACGTGATGCAAAATAGTACATTGTGTGATGCAAAATAGTACATCTAGTAGTAAAAGCAATACATTCCCGGACGACGATGTAAATTGTTGGCCGATGCGTTAAGTCAAGGGCCGTTTTTTGGAAGATTTTTTTAGAATTTAAGTCTAGACTGGGTCTGCTGGTAGATCTACCTAAAAGTACTGGTAGTGGAACCACAAGATAATACAGCTCGAAGATTTTTTGCCAACCCCGCTGTATCGGCATCCATCACCGGAACTGACAAGAATCTCATAAAAAAATTTGCTGTTATTTTCCACACTTTCACGTTGTCACCCAATTAACACTGATGCATTCCACGAATATGTCCTCGAGACTGCAAGACTGATTATAGCTCTATATCCCTGACACTACGTGCAGTTTCCGGTCACAAAGTACTAGTCCACGGTTCTACAGTTATAAAGTTTGCTTTGCTACCAAAAGGTCAATTTATCGGAAGAAGCTCAGGAAGCGAGAAACAAAGATTTAAAAAGATAGTGGAAGCAGCCTAGTAGGAAACTGAACTGAGTTTCCACTCATCAAAATCTACTAAATAAGCTCTTGATTTCTTTAGATCCGTTTATTATATCTTTAAGAAAATTTCCCAAAAAGAAACTGTCAAAGATTTCTCCTGTTACGTGTTTACACCCTTTTTGTAAACAACCTGTATCGTGGATTCGGAAATTATAACACCAGGGTAACACTAACACTAATTTATTAACTTACTAATTATAATACTATTTACTACAATTAATTCTTTCACTAATCTACTACTAAATACTATAATAATTCGCTATTTTAGGCACTTGATCACTTTACTCTTCTGATCTTACTGACTTGCTGTCAAGAACTTAACTGTCCACTCTGGTTTACTCCATGCCTTATATACCTAAAGATGACTGATCCCGACTTTTCTGTGATGACGTCACCATTCTCTAGATAGTTCCAGAATAGATGTCATCACTCTAGAGTTTCTAGTAGGTTCTTTCTCTAGTAGGTGCAAATCTCTACATTTAGACAACATCCGAACTAATTGAATTGAAATGAAACTGCGGATGAAACCGGCGACTATTCAGATTCAGATGAAACAAGTGACCGTAGCGAAGGAGGCTTTGAGTAGATACTAGAATAAAGAGTGACCCAAAATTTCGCCCCTTTTGGGAACTCCATGAATTCGATTCAAAAGTGGTCTAGATGATATGGTGATACTTAAAGTAGGCAAAATTTCAAGTTGAGCATAGTTTTTTTTTTTCTTTTTGGAGATATGACGAGTCGAACTTGTTAGTTGACCTGTTCATGGCAAAATAAATCCAACATTCTTGGCAATCTCGTTCATCAAGTTCAAGATTCTCAAATACGCACAGTGTATGATTTTCTATGTAAAATCTTCCGTTCTTTTCGAATTTTCGAATCTATCATTGTATTTTATCAAAAACGTTGTTCAGGTGAGGTATAGCCGATTTTACAGGAAAAAAAATCAGGATTTTTGCTGATAATATTCGATTAATCGGTATTTTTATACTGGATATTTAGCAAATCTCGATAGATACTCCAAACCTTGTATTCGACGGCCTTTGAATTAAAAAATAAATGTATATTTCTAAGAAAAAATAGGTTTGTTATATTACTGAAATGATTTCAATAATATGTAAGCCTCTTCACCACGTCGTGGTACTAATCCAGGAAGTGGTTTATGTTTTTTTTATTTTTTTCTTGTCTTGTTTTTTTTTCAATTTTCTTTTGACTTTTTATCTTTTTTTAGCCTTTTTTCATTTTTTTTTAAATTCACAATTAAATTAACTTGTGAATTGAATCTTAATAACAAGTATATTTAAGAATGCGAATCTGCTTCTTTACATATAGAAATAGATACATCACAAATATTTGGATTTCCCTCATGCTGTACATAACCGAGATACCAAACGATTATCATAACATGGCTAAAACAACCGACGATCCGTGAACCACAGGTACAGTAATACTCACAGATCGAATCTATTCCAGTCTTTGCCTTATTGACTAGGATAAAAATGTAATGATATTTCCCACTAAGTTAAAAAAGGTACTTCTTGTACATGCAATTGTAAGAAAATTCTCCAAAAAGGGCGAAAAATTTTTTTTTGGATCACTCTTTTACATCTATATTCATGGCTATAAATAAATTAAATAATTGTAATATATTATTTAAATAAACTCATAATTTCAGTAAAAAAAATGTTTTTTATGGATAATGATTATCACTTCTAAAGCTACCCTCATTAGGCTTATTTTATACAATAATTTTTTAGCTCTATTTATGTGATTTATAACGTTTCGCGGTTAAGAAAACCGTTAATAATTGTACCCTTAAAAGCCACCCCACAGATTCTTTCTTCTAAAACTACTGTACCCGTCACAAGTGTTGGCGAGCAAAGGGGAATTTGTATGTAGAGAGACAGCGCACGCACCGCTACCATGATTGGTGCTGCACACTGATAAGGAAATGGACACGCAGTTCTTCGATAGGCCGCTACGTTCCCCTACACCCCAGCCGCTCGCCAAGATCCGTAGCGGGTACAGTACTCCCTAGCCATTGATTAGCCCGCTCTGAAGCTGTGCAGTACAAAAATTATATCTAAAATTGCACGCTAAATTTCACCCCCACGAGGTCCCGAATGCCCAGAATTTTTTTATTATTCTTTTTATCGCCATGGATCTTTTAAAGACTTCCAAGCAAAAATCAGATGTTTTGCTGCTTTTTTATTTTCGGGCGGTGAGTTATCGAAGAGCTGCAGCAAATGCCTACCGCAGCTGGTAAATCAAATCAAGTTAATCACGACTAGCGGCAAATTACACCTATAGTGCAATAAAAATAAGCCTAAAAGTATGCGAACCTTGAAAAAATTAGGACAAGCAAGAAATTTGGTGGAGATGTTACAATTATCATCTTATTGAATATACTAAAAGTTCCCTAAAATCTAAGCTGTGCTACGCCCGCCATATTGAAAAATAGCGGCCCATTTTCAGATTTTTGTATATAAATCCTTTACCGTCGCAGACAGGAAAAAGTCTCAAATAAAAAATGTAGGCAATAATAAAGCAAACAATTTTTTATAATAATATTTTTCCTCTAAATCGAACGGTTTCAAAAATTTTCTAGCATTTCTTCGTACACTTTAGAACAGCAAGTTGAAGAAAGATCAAGTCGACAAGCTAGAGACACCCGCGATAAACAAACTTTTATAAACTGGATGCAATAGCATAATCCCTTTAACCAGCGTTGTGAAAATTTAGTTAGCTTATCTTCAGGATTAGTAGCTGATCATACTATAAACTGCGATCAAGCACTTCAGAAGGGCCTACGTTCAATGTCGTCAATGGTTGGGAACAATTTTTGTGAGATCATAATTCGAAGAAATAGCAAAGTAAAGGCTATATCGTCAATCAACTCATCAATCAAAGTGAGAGAAAATATTGTAGCTGTGAATCTAAAACAGTTATTCAACCGAATTGTGTGTGTAGTTAAAGGAACAAAGGAGCTAAAAGAATGTTTCAAATATGAACTCGCATCTTCTCCTACTTCTCTTTTGCTATAGTAGTTTTTGATATCTTAGTCTACAATTTGATTGAAAAAAACTGACTATTTAAATCATTTTTTTTTCTGATGTAAAATGTATCTCGAATGTGACAGACACTGTGCCACTTAAAGTAGTTTTCATAAACACCAGAACACTGAATATTACAGTAAACGCGTGTTTCTACAACCCACCTGGCAACATCTGGATACGATTATTAATATTTAACACTTTCTGTGGCTATAAAGAAAATTGAATGTCCTAGAAAAGCCATTTAACTAATACAAGTTTTCATTAGAAAAGAAAACGACGATGTCAAATATACCAAGAACGGGTGACATCACAGATCGCTGGTGACGTTGAAATCATATAAAACATCTGATGATTTTCTTGTAATGTTTATTCTTATTTAATCTTAATGCGACGTAATCCATGCAGGAGATATAATACCAAGTATTGTATATTCTATTATTTAGCATTATTTGCGAATAGGTCAAAATGTTTAGTAAAATTTTAGTTTCCAATTAACACATTATACATATTTATGTTATCAAACAGGTAATAATTTGACAAATATTATGAGTCACCGAAGAAAATGTTGAATGGTATCAATATCTACAATAGCCCAACCGTACCACGTAAAAAAGAGTTGGAGTTCCAATTAAATCCAACAAGTAGCAACCACTATGAATAAGTCAGATCTAGTACACAATAATACGTAAAAATTTGTCTAGCGGTTTGTTCTTATCATAAGTAATAGTCCAGTCATTGTAGACGAATTTGTGCCCGAACTCGACAAAAATTGCAAATAAACTGAATTTTTGGATTCAGGCTGTAAATCGACGGTAAAATCGAATAACGTTTAAAGGGATACCTCAGCTGCAAATTCTAAAAAAAGTTCAAGTAACGTTTTTCCGACGTCCGACTGTTTTTACGCTAATTGCAAAGTTCATATTAGTGAAAAATGTGGTCGGACGATGACTTAAACGTATAAGTGGTGCTAAATCGACAGGACGACGTTGTAACTTCGCAAAACTGTTACGCTAATTTTAGTCTCTATTAACGTTTTTAAAAGATGGATGATTACTAGTCATATTTGATATGGCTAGAAAACGTTGGTTAAACCCCGATATTTAACTAAATATGGTGAGGTCCTTATTCCTCAATTAGTCGACGTTGGTGCTGGGCTGTGTGAGCAGCTAGCTAACTTAATAAGGTCGGGTGTTTTACTTTCAATTTTTGCGCTTATGTTGCCTTCCCGAATTGTTTGTCAAACCGGGTTTGCGCTGCACGCCGTGGTTGTCTGGCTGGCTCCGGACCAGGTTCTGGCAAAGTGAATATTGGTAAATATTTAATTCTTATAAATATCTGTTGAGCTTGAGCGCGAGACAATAAATTTTAAACTTGAGGTTCGCAGATTAAAATCCTATCGATCGAAGATTTTTTTTTTAATGAAAAGATTATTTCAACTTAATAAATATAATTAAACGACATCGTTAATATTTTGTGCTCCTTTCGGCTTCAAAGATCCACGAGTGGGGAGGTTCCAGCCGCTTGCAGTAGCTGCCGATTTTTTATACTCATTTTTCGTCTGAACGGTGGTTCGTAAGAAACATGAGACAAATCAGCATGAAGTCACCGCTGGAAGTAGTCTTTCACAAAGTAAAGGATGTTTCATCCACCGCTCAGGTGGGAACTCTTCAGATCTTTATTCCTACTCCCATTGAGAATTTATAGCCGAAATATAAATTCTTTATAAATTATTTCTCCTAAAAATTCTAATACGTGTACCAAATTTCAAGTCAATATCATAAACCGTTTCGAAGTGATCCTGCGCACAAAAAAAGTCCAACAGACAGACCGACAGAATTTTTTTTGCTCAACCTTAAAATCTCTCGACGTTTCATGATCTTCTAAGCCTATTTGAATAGAAACATTTTCAATTTTTTTTTACCGTTATATTCCACGATGTGAAAGCAAAACATTGTTAAATGAAATTTGGCATGAAGGTAGGAAGTAGGTACCTTCAAAAACTCAAAAACTTGCCAAATTTAAAATGGCGGCTCCAATATGACGTGGCTTGATAAAATTATTATAAGACCGCCGCGCCGCCGAGCTATACCTCGTGGTTTGAGAATATTTTGAGAATATTTCAAGATTTAATTTCGCTTAAGCCAGCCTACAACTAATGGTTGAACATATATATTTAAAAAAACGCACACACGGATCGAAGCGAATTTTTTGAAGGTTAAAAATAATGGAACAAGCCCAGTTATTTTTACAAATTTATATGCATATAACAACATGCATTTTATTCGTACTTCATCCGGTTTTTCTCAATGCGAATAATTTAGTTTTAAAGGTGAATGAGAAAGCTTTCGGCGTTGACATACTCTTGTCAATTGAAATATTTAATTACTTCGATACATAAACATAATTCTATTTTGTGTATAATATATTTAATTACACGTGTACCTATTAACATTTGAGGTTAAACATATAAACAAACCTGAGATTTATCGACTGTCGACGGCTATTATGTATGTACTTAAATTTTATCGAGTCGATTATTTAAGTTATTTATTTACTTTTAAATGATGCTAGGAAGAATTACTACACACTGCTCTCTTTGAACGTTTTTGTATCAAAATTTACATATCAACAAAAATGGTAATTTCTATTTTCATGCATGAATAACAAATATTCCCAAATGTAGGTCAACTTTCAAATTAAATAAAATTATCTCGAAGAAATCTATTAGCATAAAATAATTGTACCCAATTCAGACAAATTTTAAGAAAATTCAATATGGCGGATCCAATATGACAGAAATTATAATACCACTCTAGAATTGTATTCTACACTGGCAACAATATTATTATACTTTCATTTCGACTGGATGACTTCTAAGCCTTTAAGGATAACGGCGAACCCGAGAGAGTCCAATATAGCACAAAATGTGAATACCAGTCCAAAACCGTATTTTACTGTCAAAAGCATTTTCATACTTTCCATTTCACTTAGATTGGATAACTTCTAAGGTAATCCAAGATGGTGACCGAATTTTCAAGCAAAGTATATGCAATAATCTGTGTCTATCTAGATATAGAATTAGAAATTCCATTAATTTACGAATAAATGAAAATCTTATAATATGTCCAAGATAGCATTTATAAATAAACAATGAAACAACCTTTCGGCGTATTTTTTAACAAAATTAAATTAACTATTTTAGTAATATCTTTTACTAAATTGAAATAGCTTTATCTTAAAAAAGTACACCTTAATACTTTTTCTGAGTTTTAAACATCATCGTATAAAAATTGGTTAAATAATGGTTAGAAATTAGTTCTTTCCAATTTCGATTGCACGTGACTTTTCCAATCATTTTTCCATTTCAACAAAGTATAAAAATAACTTTAATGGCAAAATATGGATACCTATTTAAAAAGAACAATATTAATATTTTTATTCAACGGACAAAGTAATAGATTAATTGTTTGGTTTATTCGATGTTTATTTTCAAAAACATATTGTTGCTTTTTACCTCATTTGTTTATAATTAGTCAAATCAATCCCATACGAAACCAAAAAAAAAAAAAAAAAATCGTTACCTACATAAAATGCACCGTGCATTTTTTTGAGGTATTCAGCGTTGCAACGGGGTAAGTAAGTGAGTTACGTAAGTAAAAAAAAATTGCTGACACTTTTGTTTTGAGTAATATTATATTTAAATTGAACTCTTTTCCACATCACTCTTAGGTAGAGTTTTAGGCACGTTTTTTCTTATGTGGCATCCTCGGTAGGCCTAAACCATGCTTATGCTTATAACATTATGTACATTTCCTTCTTTTTGGTTGTGGGTCTTCTCTAGGAACGTCGTCGTGTCCTCGTCGATAGGATCTCGGTGTCAACCTCTACGCCGCTCGTCAATTCCACGGGTAACATCGATGTGCATTCGTCCCCGATTTCCTCTTCGTCAAGCAAGCTTAAAACTATCACATTTCACTACAGTCTCACACGTTTCCTCACTGCAATTTTGGCAAATAGCAGAAAGTTTTGAGCTAGCCTTTCAACCTCTGTAGAAGGCATTTGGTTTTTCACTTGCAAAAGACCAATCTGAGGTCTGGAGGTGCGATCTCTTTGGCATTGGCGCAACTAGGGGAGGGGGGGGGGGAGGGTGGGCCTGGCCCACCCCAGAGGAAAGAATAAAAATTAGCAAAAAGAATTTAAATTCATCGACTAATGTATCACTAAATTATTCGGAATCCATAATTTATCCCCGACTTCTATACAAATTTGACACAAGTGAGGTCAAACATTTTCATCCGTCGATTATAACGGTAATGTCGGAGAGTGCCAGCTCAGCCGTTTTGTTTTTAAAATATACGCGTTAGCGTGCGAGTCTCGAGTCTGCGCCTGTCTGCTGGCTGACTTGACTGCTGTATCTCTTTCGTTCTATCGTTCATGCCGGAGTGAGTGTATACGAAAATAATAGCGTATTCGGAGCGAAATGTCACTATACACCAAAGGCGGCCGGCTCGCCTTTTGGAAAGTGTTGCCACAGCACGATGACTTCTTTTGTCAAGGTCATTGAATGACCTTGAAATGACAAAAAATTTTCGCCTGCGGCGCTATCACTAACCTCCCCGTATACACATATATATCTACAGAACACCTAAATATCTTATGCACGAGCAGCCACTGAACTTTGTGTTTCAAAGACAAGGTGCCTGGTCACCCCCAGAAAAATTCTCTAGTTGCGCCAATGCTCCTTGGTGCACCACTGTACTCGTATGAACATGCGTGATGTTTCTTTTCATCCCCAAGGTTCTGGATCTTTGTACCTCCCCAGTCAAGTTTGTACCTAATGATGATACACTCCTCATAACTTTTTTATTATTTATGTTACGTCGAAAAAATACTAATAAAAGTAGAGAATTGCATTATCTACAAAAATGCTCAGAAAATATTTTCTCAAACACACGGTTATGGAAATAAATTTAAAAAAACTTGCACCCTTATTCTGAAGATGGTGGACCAATGACAACACCCCCAGGTGCCCAAACTCAGTTCTGCACTCACGACGGACCCCCTACGAAACACAAAAAACAAATCGCTACCTACCCAAAATTGACCCATTTTCAATGTCGCACAGCAAATGACTAACCTGGTTGTCCAAAAGGTATACATTTTTTAATGCCCTATAAGAAATAAATCATTTTAAAATAATTGCCTAATATGTGTGTAGTGGCGAGAAAAAACAGGTTTTGGTAAATAATGTTTTTACTCGTTCCTGGAGCAAGTAGAAGTTTATTGTTTTGCGCTCGCTTTATTGTCTTGCAAATTTTCAGCAGTTGTTCCGGAAACTCTGAGCTATTTAAAGGTATGTGTAATTTGTTAATCAAATTGAAAACGTGGCTACTGCAATGTATTTATTATATGTGTATTCATTTTTTTTTCCTATTTACAAAGTTGAAATTATTTTCTACATTTTAGTGCAATTTGAATGACGTCACATTGGATTTAGAATGACGTCACATAGCATATCGTATTCTATTTGTCAAACCCATTCATTTCCCAGCTAACATAGTGACGTCATAATTACGTCAATAATTCGACACTATTTGGTCAGTACTTACGTCAAGGATGAGCCGCTATGTAGATGAATGGACAATTCATAGGTTAAGCACCCGCTGGTTTCATCATAAAACCAGTGAGTTCTTAAACCCATTAAACAGATAGCATAAAACCTGTATGCTGGCTTTAGTCTAGCTACAGAATAAATGATTCTTAACACCCGATTGTTATAAGATCCATCCAAATAAATCGATGTTCCCTGAAAGAATTTGAACATTGCAATCTATGTTGTTTACTTTCTATAACTTTATAAGAGTATAAGAAAAACTATGACTAATTATTGTCAGTGGTGTGTATGTGGCGCCATCTAGAAATAATTTCTGCTACATACTACATGGTAAACAAGCATTTTACACAATACACCAATAATCTGCGTCATATAGACGTTACCATAATGACGTCATAAATTCATATATTCAAGCACCAACAATGTATGTCATAGAGACGTTTATTTTATGACGTCATAGACTCGTCATATTTTATGACGTAACTATCACGTCATATTATTGGTCACTTACGTCGCTGACCGGTAAATGACTTTAAAAATACGTTAATATGACGTTAGGCATGTTAGCTGGGTTGATACCCATGTCAAGGGGATTGTGAAGAAAAAGGAAAGCCGCCATCTTTCATCAACACAGTAACATTTGATATGTAGTTAACACAACTGTCAAGGAAGAAAAATATGGAAAAAAAATTAAAATGTGGCCACTCAAAAAAAATTAAGAAATGTAACGGAGGACGATAATATTTCGCAGGTAGTTGACACAACTGTCGAAGAAAAATATGTAAAAAAATATACTTACAAGATGTTCACCCCAAAAAAATTTTTTAAAATGTAACGAAGGACGATAATATTTCGCATGCAGTGAATACAACTGTCAATGAGTAATATGCAAAAAATATATACAGGTCACCCAAAGAAAAATTTAAAAATGTGGCGAAGCACGATAATATTTAGCACGCGGTTAACACAACTGCCAAAGAAGAAAAATATAAAAAGAATACACAGGGTGGTCACCCAAAAAATTTTTTTTAAAAGTGCGACGATAATATTTTGCATGTAATTATATAACTGTCAAAGAAGAAAAATACGAAGAAAATATACAGGGTGGTCACCTTAACAAAATTTAAAAAAAAGGTGAGGACGTTAATACTTCGCATGCAGATAACACAACTATTAAAAATGAAGAATATGAAAAAAAATATACAGGGAGTTAAAAAGCCCTAAAAAATTGTACACGGTGGTCATTCTAAAAAAGTTTATGAAAAAATCTGAGGAATAATATTTCGCATGTAATTAACACAACTGTCAAAGAAGAAGATAAAAAATATACAAAAAAAATGTGGCGAATGGCAGTAATATTTCGCATGCAGTTAATACAACTGTCTAGGAAGAAAAATATACAATATTAAAATATAGAATAATTTATGAATCATAAAACGTCCGGCAAGACGTTGCGAATAAAAAGAATAAATAAAGTGTGAAAAACAGAAAGGGAAGATTTGGGTAAATAACTTTACCGATTTTTTTAATTTGTATGTGCGCGGAATAGAAATATTCGTGATTTCCAAAATTAGAGGGTTATAACTTTGGTATCGACCAAACAAAAAGTTCGTCAGCTGGGAATATAGATAATTTATTTCTCTAAGACCCATATCTTTCTACCGCAATTTTTTTAACGATTTCGTAAATTCCTTTCCACTAGAAGATGGAAGCGCGTTCAAATATATCAAATCTATCACAAAAGCGGGTTATCTTTATTCCCCCTTACCCTTTGTAGCCCTTTGTAACATTTGTAAAAATTTTTAAATGAACGTTTATTTGTAAATTTGCGCTTTTTGAAAAATATTTCATTGAATAGTTTCCCACGAGAAAAACAACTTATTTTTTGGAAGATTAACGTTCGCTTTTTATGAACCCCGATCGTTATCACATTTTCAGTAATCGATCATACTTATTGAATAGACCCTTGGCATTCTTCGTAAAACCGTTTATATCGAGATATTTACGAGAACTCATCTTCTCCCTCTAAGATCAATTTTTCCTACAATTCTGAGGTGAACATGAAGTACGTCGCCATTTTGTTGCTTAAGTGCTACTAAAAAATATAATTCTCAGACACTGTTTTTCGTTAACCTGTTTTTCGTTATCTAGACGATTTTCGTCCGTTTACATCACCTGCTTTAGAAAAAAATTGCACTTTAAAATATATTAAAAGGGATTCTCGAAAAAACCTAAAATGTTGCTTCTTTGAAAATATTTCGATTAGTTCTGGCGAAAACTTGGAGGAGTCCAAATATAAAGCTTATAAACTGAGAATTAATTTGTGTTTTTTTTATTTATATTTATGACTATATGTAGGATTCAGGCGCGCAGCCAGGGGGGCAGCCGGCCCCAATCCGTCTTCCATGAACCAAAAAATAAAGAAGCACAATCATTCTCAGTACAAATACTACGGAAGCCCCCCGATCCTTTATGACAATGTTTTTCATAAAGATTAAAGCCTAAGGAACAATTTAAGACATGTCCTAAAAAAAAAATCAGGCTGTAAGTACTTTCAAAATGGCGTCCGTTTAAAAAAATGCAAATATTGTTTCTGTCATTTAACACAAAAACTAAAAAAGATGGAGAAAAACTTTCTGCACAAAAAACAAAGTGCATAAAATTTTCTACAATTTTGTTCCTATACAATATTTGGATAGGAGTTACCGTTTTCCAGATACCATTGTTACCGTTTTCGAGGTAAATGTCTGCAAATTATAATATTATTATTATTATTAATTTTTTCAGTTTATTTTATTTAATTTTTATGTTAATAATATAAAGTTATATTATACGCCTTACAATAATTATTGTCACAGTTATTTTTTTTAAGTGATTTACCGATATATGAATTTCCATGTTTTCTTAATTTTGGACTCATTTATCTGGAAAATGGTAACTCCTATCAAAATATTGTATAGACACAAAATTGTAGAAAATCTTATGCACGTTGTTTTTTGTGAAGAAAGTTTTTGTTCATCTTTTTTAGTTTTTAAATATTATTTGATAATCTTTTAGAGAAAACTTGATATAATACCAGACTATTCAAATCAACAAAAAAAATTTTTTTTGATTTTCGCACGAGAAACAAAATTTTGTCCTTTAGTGGAGCGAAAGAAAAGAGGTAAAATTGTGTCGTTTTTTTTTATGAGCTTAGAACAAGATCAGACACAGTGGGTATTACCAACAACATCATTTTACACATAAAAACACAAAATACGACATTTTTTAGTGGTCACAGATATTCTTATTTAAAAAAAAGTGAAAAATTTAATTTTTTTTTAAATCATGTTTTTTTGTACATCCATTGCCATATCTCAAAAATGAATTGAGCTATCGATGTGAACTTTTTTTGTTATAAAACACACACTTAAGCGCTTCTCTCTATTCATAGGATTGCTAATAAAAAAAATGTAAACATGCCAAAAACGTAGATGACCCTGAAAGTTTAGAGAATACGCCATCAAATTTTCACTAAGCGAGGAACTCTTTTGTTTTTGAAAATTTTGTGTAACATGCTGTGAAGAAAATGAAGTCAATAGACTAAAAAAGTTTTTAGAAAAAAAATATTTTCATTATTAGCAATAGTTTGCTAGTTACGAATTTTTTAGTATGGAGGAATTGTCGAAGCGTACGCGCGCCGTACTTAAGAATAATAATGATATGTATTGTGTGTAACGGAACTTTTCATTATTATTTTTTTATGTTTAGGACTGTTTTATCACGTTTTAGGATCTGAAAGGATAACTTATTTTTTCCAGTGACACATTAAGGACTAAGGTTGAAGGCAAAAAGGAATTAAAAATCTTAAATGGAGTATGCATTGCATTGGGATCTTGGAAACGGTGAAAAATAATATTATAGTAAAATGGAAAAAATGTTGCGCAACTAGAGGGTTAATAAAATCCCATAAACAGAAGTTTAGGAAAAGTAACAATTTTGGAGTGTTTTGATAAAATCCAGTTTTCCTTTTTTGCGTTATTATTGGAGCTAAATAAAAAAGACAGTTTCTTAAAGCACGTGGCAATCTTAATATTTGTATCCGACATTTCCTCTGTCAGCGTCCCTATCCGAAACTCCCATGCATTGCATTTTTACCCTAGATCCACACAATAACACAGGTCGACAAAAAAAAAATCTGCTCCAAGGACTAAACCTATCATGCCTTAAGTATTTTTGTATGCTGAATCCGAATTTTCCACTTAGATTTCGAGCAAACGTCAAACATTGTCAAAAAATCGTATTCTGACGATAAAAACCAGGATTTACTCGAAATCTACGCGGTAAAAAAAAATTTAAATTGAAAATTCGGATTCAGCACACAAAAATACATAAGGAATGATAAGTTTAGTCCTTGGAACAGAACTTTTTTCTTGTAGATCTGTGGCACAGGTGCACTTTGTACACAAGTCTACAAAAAAAGAAATTCTGTTCCAATGACTAAATCTATCATTCCTTATGTATTTTTGTATGCTGAATCCGAATTTTCAATTAAAAAAAATTTTTACCGCGTAGAGTAAATCCTGGTTTTTATCGTCAAAATACGGTTTTTTTGACAACAAAAACCGGAATTTACTCGAAATCTACGCGGTAGAAAATTTTTTTAATTGAAAATTCGGATTCAGCACACAAAAATACTTAAGGCATGATAGGTTTAGTCCTTGGAGAAGAATTTTTTTGTTTTTGTAGACCTGTGAATTGAGTAAAAGTGTTATTTTCGCCTAAATTAGGTAACAAAAAAGAAAAAAACATCCTAAATTAAGTCTTTTTTAATTTCCTAATTATAGTCTCTAAACTCCGTTTCCATGGCTTGTGCACAAGTTTATCGTTTTCCTCTATTACTACGCCACATAAAATTCACTCTATTTTACAATGAAATTTAGATTGCTTATTTATCTTAAATATTTTTTAAGTAGATAATCCACGCACAATTCGCACAATGACCATACGTTCTACAATATAATACAAGTGGTAATAAGAAAAAGAATATCGTTACACATTTTACTTCCACATTCAGTGGAAATATAGTATGGACAAAAATATTTTTGAAAATTTTTATTGTCCAAATAGGCTTAGAATAAATGAATTTTAAGTTTGAGCAAAAAAAAATTCTGTCTGTCGGTCTGTCTGTAACTTTTTTGTGCGCACGATTACTCTGGAACCGTTTAAGATATTGTCTTGAAATTTGGTACACGTACCATGTATTTTAACGAGATCTGGAACTAGATTATTCCGTTAAAGGGTTGGGGGTAAATGGAGGTAAATAGGCAAATCAAGCAAGTAAGAGTCCATAAAACTGGTATTTAGTATATATAAGAGAAGCTAAGCTCTCAAAATTTTTTTTTTGGCATTAACCACCCACATTACCAACTCCCACTCCATTATTCAAGGGGGCGAAAAAAATAAAATTGTCATTTAGTGTGTGTACAAGAACCGAAGGCCTCAATTTTTTTTTTTTACTTTATCCACCACTAATACCACCCCCCTTCCACCACCCTCAGCCTCACTACCGATGTGGCATATCGTTTTATAGGTTTTTGGGGTAGACGATTTCAAATATTATATTAAGTTCCATAAAAAATTATTTCCACATTCAAATTTTTTTCGTTCTGAGAGACTTGGATAGAAGATCTGGATGTGGAAGTAGTGATTCCTTGGGCAGCGGTTTTATAATTTGACCTTCGACGAAAACGAATAACGTTGATAGTACACCGCCCTGAGACTAATTAGTTTTAGTGGACGCGGGCGTTAATACTCAATTTCTGCAATTCGCGCGCTCTAAAAAAAAATCACTGTACCTAAACTGTAAAAGACACAATAAAATTTATGCTATCAAAAACTTTTTTGGTCTTTTGGCTTTATTTTCTTCGCAGCATGTTATACAAAATTTCCAAAAACAAAAAAGTTTGTAGCTTAGTGAAAATTTGACTGCGTATTACTTTCAAGGTTATCTAAGTTTTTTACAAACTTAAAAATGTTTTAGTTAACAATACTATACACAGATAGAAGCGGTTAAGTGTGTGTTTTATAACAAAAAAAAGTTCATGTGGATAGCTCCATTCGTTTTTGAGTTATGGCATTAGATTTAAAAATAACAATGTCCGTGACCACTAAAAAATGTCGTATTTCATGATTTCTAATGAACATCGACCTACTTAACGAAATGGTATATATCTAGGTTTGTTCTAAGATTAAAAAAAAAACTCGAGAAGGAAGCGACTTTTCCCCTGTTTTTTTACTCCACTACTTCTTTAGTATTCAGTAGCCTAGTACCATTCTATAAAATGGTCTCTAAAAGTCCATCTAAATTTTTTTTGAATCGGTTTACGGATGTAGGAGAAATTGTCGAATTACGTTCACCTAACCGCCCACCAAAGATAACATCCAAACGTTTATAGGATGAATTATTTAGTTCAATAATGTTTTGAATATCTTAGAAACTGTAAGACATTTGCGTCAACAATTAAAGACAATTAATCAAATTAAAAAATGATTTTTTGTATGGTTCTGTATCATAAAAAACAATCATGGCCGAAACAATGTGTCTTCACATTTTTTTTTTTACAAAAATGTTACTGTAATTGTCCAGTAGTTAAAAAAAATCTCTAATATGTTTTCGTTAATATGTGTTCATATAGATACTCAATATTTTTGTCTCTTTAAAACTCTTGCTTTAGAAAAAAATTCCATCCGCCATATTGGAGCCGCCATTTTGAATATTTTAATTTAGACTTCAGATTTGTAACCAGCGATACCAAAAACATAAGCCTACATTTCAAAAATAAATCATCAACACTTTCTCAAATACCTACTTATTAAACATCTATGTAAATTTAGGGGTGGCTTTCATTTCTTGGGTGTAAGAGCAAGTGTCAGGACCATATAGAAACTGAAGATAATACCTTTTACTATAACAAATACCATTAAAAAAATTATTACCACATACTATATAGTAATAATCCTCATGCTGAGATTATTTTTAAATTTTACATATTTTTTACCTCTAGATACTGTACTAATATCGGTTTCTGAAAGAATATAAAAAAATGAAAACCTGTGCGAAGTTTCATTGGCCCCTAAATGATTTCCATTTACTTCATTTTAAATTTAAGCCAATTTTAACCGGTACAGACTTTTTAAGACTTATTTTTGAAACTTTTCATTTTTTTTAATTGGTACCTACCTACCATAATTATTTTTCAAATTTCAACATTTCTATCAAAATGATGCTGAGCCGGCAAACTATCTACCCTGTATTTTTAACGCAGTAACATAGTAAACCTCCATTTAATTAAATTCTACGTGAAAATCATTCGGTATATTTTTTTTCGGAAATGACGCGATTAGTTTTTCTTAGGTTAAAGTTAAAAACGCAGTCTACGAGACATCAGTTTCAACTGATTACACGTCAGGGTTTTTCATATGCATTTCAGGCCGGTTTTATTCCATTAAAAAGTCTAAAACTATTAATTACCTATTTAGACCTACCTCTTTTTGTAGTCTTTCGTGCTGGTAAAGCTTATAAACTTTCAGCGTGTCCATTTGTTGCTCCATTCTCCAATTTATTTAACCTGAAAGTTATTCCAAAATAATCGTTTGAACGTGATGCTACGCTAAACACTAAAATGAAACAAATATGACAGTTAAGCACCGGGAACTACTGACAACTACGCGCAAAACTTCAATGCCGTATGGAAATGTCCGTTTTAACTTTAAAAACAATTGCTTAGTGAATTCACAACAAAAGTTCAAAGGCAGCGTGAAAACCTTGACTTGCTACCAGATGGTGAAAAACCTGAATATTTATGATAAAATAAACAAAATAAAAGTGTATTAATAGGTAGCTCCGAATTGCAGTTAGAAAATGTTTTACTTACGGTTGATGTTCGATTCGTAAACGTCTGTATGTAGATGCCTCTCAGGATTTACAGAAACTGATGTTATTAGTTACAGAAACCAGTTTAATTACTGTCAATCCCTATTTGAAACAAGTGCATCTGAGGATGTTTAAACACCGCTGTAATCGGATTCACTTGATTATGTATAATTAAACAATGACTCTAATGAAAAAATTCTAGCGTCTGCGGTTTAATGAATTAACATTTCCGTACATACTGATTTTATCTTACCTATTTCTACAAATAAGTGTTAAAAAGATAAGATATAAATACATCTTTAACATAATGTTTATTTAAAGAGTGTTGTACTCTGTGTATAGGGTTCTAATACGTCTAATAGTTTTTGCACACTTCATACAGGGCGTCGTCCAATTTATTTCCAAATGAATATTTTACACAAAAATAGGTTACTTATAACACGTGTAGGCACATAGGATATCTCCGCAGTCCGCGACCTACTTTGGTACAAGATTCATTTTATTACTAATATCGAAACTGGTTGAGACAATAAAAAATTAGAACACCGACATTTATGAACAAAGAAATTAACATTAATCTGAATTTTCAATGCCGTATAAAAAGGGGAAGAGCTATTTAAAATAAAATTATTGTTATCGTTTCTATAAAAATAATTCATCATTTTAGGCTATTGACTATGTGATTTAGTAAGAAACAGTTGCATTAAAGGGTTTTTGTTTCATCCGTTCTTTGGTCACCTAAATATAATAAAATCACAGAATGCTATTAATGCTGCATTTTTGAGAACGGGGTGAAAGAGGTGGTGTTTTAGTTTTTTCAATATTAATCCAGGCAACGAATGCTCAAAAAAGGGTGTAGAGGGAAATATTAGGGACAGAAAATTTTACTTCGGAACTTTGTTTGGACTAGTCTGGAGATGAACATATCAAAAGTCCCCACTCCTAGGTGGTGATCGGAGGGAGTGGGGCACTTTAAAGATCCGATTTTTTGGTTTTTTGCTTATATCTCGGAAACTATGCGTCGTAGCGGCTATACAAAATTGAAGCTGACAAAATTTGCTACAAGAATTACTACTTATATTTGTGTGTTGTTCTGTTGATTGATTGATTGATTTACCAGCGTGTAGTAGGCATTGCTGCCACTCCCAAGTTATACAGCTGGGCCTGCTACGTCCACGCTGGGTTGGACTAAGGTCATGCTTGTTAGCAGCAGCGAGAGCCACATGGCGCATGGTAAAGGAATGCGGGATGGATGGTGTAGGTATTTGTGAGATGCGTTACCGCATTGTGACGTGAGGGAGCGTTTTGTGTTTTTGGTTCTGGACTTCTACCTCTTCTGAGTCTTCTGGTGAAAGTGTTATGTCGTGATATGGAGTGTTTATGCCCCTCTTTTTGTATTTTTGCCTCTACAAATCTTCTTCTGATTCCTCCATTTCTGATTCTGGTAGAGCATATATCGCTGCGATTTCTTTGTGGAATTCATTTTTCTCCTCGCTTTTCTTTCCCAGTTACCTCTGCACCCCCTGCCTACTCGGATGTGATCTGGTCTTTCGTTCCTAGATTCAGTACCGATCAGTTCTGATGGTTGCTTCTTTGTCCTTTTGGCTCCATAGTGCATTAATTCATTGTTTATTTTGCTCTGCCGTAATTTCTAGCAGTTATTCCTTGGATTGTGGTTTGTTGTTCTTGTATTAATTTGATTCATTCATTTTTTGCTTTCTCTTCTTCCTCCAGTTTATCTCCACTGTTGCCGTGGTATGCCTCTTCTCGTATATGTGTTATCATTTCTTCTGTATGCCACCCCTGCCCTCGCTTTAGCCCCCCCCTCCCCCCCTGACTCGTTCCCCCATTTCTGTGTCTAACAGGATGTGATCTATCGTTCCTACGTTCTATATTCGATCCATCATTCTTGTGTATAGATACCATTTCCTGGGAAAATCTGTGCATTTCTATTAAACTGGAAGAGCTTCGTGCCCCGGCGTATTATACCAATAGTACGCCACTGATCAAGTTGTCCATTTATTACCCAAGTCAACGCTTGTTCATCTAAGAAACCATGTTTTTCTTAAGGAATAACACATTTTAATAATCCATTATTGCCTTGTCATAAATTTACGGTGACAGCGGTCGACAGTTTCAAGGGTTTAGATGTATAATCACTTCTTAAATTTTCTAAGAAAGTCTTTTGAATCAGCCTTTCAGCAGTTTATTACAGCATTTATAATGCAAAAAATATGCAACACCACCACACTATTTTTAATACAAATACAAATTATGTACGAATTTAATCACTAATCGCCCGTCCCAAGATACGTATTTCCTCAAACTACACCACCAAAACACACTCTTTTTAATACAAATACAAATTATCTACGAAATTATTCACTAATTGCACGTCCCAAGATATGTATTTCCTCAAACCTATCACTCAATTGACTTAAAAATTATATCTTTCACACTTTGTATTTAGCTAGGGTTTGGACCTAAAAAAGCACTGGAATGGTTTATGCCGCAGACACTTGTTAGTCATTAAGACATAAATAAACATGGATAAATAAACTTGGGTGGTACTTTAAAAATGAGAAGATACTTAGCTTATTTATATTTCTATAATTTATTGCCTGGTCCTTTAAGCTTGTTTCTTTATGCATAGCACTGCACAGTCGGTTCTGACACTAAATAACTCTGTATTAATTATTTTAAAATATTAATTCTATTTCAATTTTGTTCTTTTGTTATGATATATCGGTTTACGCACAATTCTTTGAGCTATAAATTCATCTAAGTTTTATCAAATTTAGTGGACTTATATCCGGCGATTTCACGTTTTAATGGGAGCGTTTTTCAGACGCGTCCGCTCGCTCGGAAAGCACAATTCGAACTCCATTTGTCGATGTGTTGTTCTGTTCTCGAGATATCAAAACACCATATTTTGTAGGTGCACAAAAGATTGTGCAACCACAAAATGTGGATGCAAAAAAGCATTTATGAGGTGTTCTCTTGCCTGCCAAAACTGCCAGGGGAACTGTTTCAATGGAGGCCCTGCCTTTGACACGGCTGACGAAGAAGAGGACACAAATCTACTCCCGGTTATCCTCGATGAAGATCAAACCAGCCCAGATGAAATAGAACCATGTTCCCTCGAAGAGCCAGGACCCTCCCGCCCAAAAAGAGCCCGGAGGAAATGAAGACACATGAAAATATTACATTTAACGTTAAACATTACATTAACATTAGGTTTAACATTACATTAAAACATTACGTTTAATGTTATACGCAGGTATTATATTATAATAAACATAAAGTTGAAATGAAATTCTTGTTACTACATTTTGAAAAAAATGTAGTATAGGTTTTGCATTTTTCCGGCGGACCATCGAAATCCGAAAAAAACGTCGGATCGAAACGAAAGTCGTATCTATCGACTCGAGAGCGAATTTAGAAAATTCCGTCCGTCGGTCAGTCGGTCTGTCGGTCTGTCGGTCTGTCGGTCTGTCTGTCTGTCACGCTCAGTCCCCCTAATCCGTTTTCGGATTTCGATGAAACTTGGGTGGTTGATAGGAGGCCTTTAGAAAACCTTAACGCTGGAAGCTCGGCTCCGTTCGGAAACCGGAAGTACCCGATATAGACGTTTCAAGTTTTTTGGAAAAAATTGAATAACTCGGTAACGGGCCGTCGGATCGAGATATTTCAAAAAAGAGATGATGCCGCTAGCAACGGTCTACAGATAAGTATACCGGAGACAATGTCGAAAAACAAATGGAAATTGATTTTTTTTTGCAAAAAACTGGTTTTCTCGAAATTGGGCTATGAAGCACGATAACTGTCCAGGATATCGATCGATTGCGATGAGACTTGGTGGGATCGAAGGTACACGGCCACAAATGAAGCCTATTGCTGGCGGCCCGAATCCGTTGACCGCAAGTATTTTTTCCAAGGCCGAGTATGATTTTCCAAAGATATTGATAACTCCCGAACCGAAGGTCCGATTTTGATTTTCAAAAATGGCGATTGTAGGGTTCGATTAAGTCTATTAGGTGACGTTTGTGGGAATTTGAAAAAACAAAAGCGAATCTACAAATTCTGGAAAACTTAATTTTTTTGATAGATTCTACAAATACCCGACAGTTTCCTAATGAAAATCGAAAATTAAGTATTCTGTCGATCAATCTCTATGACCGGTATAAGGCACGGACCTTTTTTGACAAAAAACCTGAAATAGAGTTTTTTCGAAAAATTAAAAATAAACGAGTTATTTACAAAGATGCATGACCACAATATAACCGATGCCCTTTCTGTATTTCAAAATGTAGTTAGCCTTTACTTTAGTCAATGCAAAAAGAAAAAAAAAGGTACTGAATCAGTCTAACAAGGATAAAAAGCATATCAAAATGTAGTTTTTAGCTTGTTACTACATTTTGAAAAAAAATGTAGTATAGGTTTTGCATTTTTCCGGTGGACCATCGAAATCCGAAAAAAACGTCGGATCGAAACGAAAGTCATATCTATCGACTCGAGAGCGAATTTAGAAAATTCCGTCCGTCGGTCAGTCGGTCTGTCTGTCGGTCTGTCTGTCTGTCACGCTCAGCCCCCCTAATCCGTTTTCGGATTTCGATGAAACTTGGGTGGTTAGTAGGAGGCCTTCAAAAAACCTTAACGCTGGAAGCTCGGCTCCGGTCGGAAACCGGAAGTACCCAATATAGACGTTTCAAGTTTTTCGGGAAAAATTGAATAACTCGGTAACGAGCAGTCGGATCGAGATATTTCAAAAAAGAGATGGTGCCGCTAGCAACGACCTACAGATAAGTATACGGGAGACAATGTCGAAAAACAAACGAAAATTGAATTTTTTTGCAAAAAACTGGTTTTCTCGACATGAAGCACGATAACTGTCCAGGATATCGATCGATTGCGAGGAGACTTGGTGGGATCGAAGGTACACGGCCACAAATGAAGCCTATTGCTGGCGGCCCGAATCCGTTGACCGCAAATATTTTTTCCAAGGCCGAGTATGATTTTCCAAAGATATTGATAACTCCCGAACCGAAGGTCCGATCTTGATTTTCAAAAATGGCGATTGTAGGGTTCGATTAAGTCTATTAGGTGACGTTTGTGGGAATTTGAAAAAACAAAAGCGAATCTACAAATCCTGGAAAACTTAATTTTTTTGATAGATTCTACAAATACCCGACAGTTTACTAATGAAAATCGAAAATTAAGTATTCCGTCGATCAGTCTCTATAACTGGTATAAGGCACGGACCTTTTCGGACAAAAAATCTGAAATGGAGTTTTTCGAAAAATTAAAAATAAACGAGTTATTTACAAAGATGCATGACCACAATATAACCGATGCCCTTTCTGTATTTCAAAATGTAGTTAGCCTTTACTTTAGTCAATGCAAAAAGGAAAAAAAGGTAGTGAATCAGCCCAACAGGGATAAAAAGCATGTCAAAATGTAGTTTTTAGCTTGTTAATTACTTACCCAAGCAGCAATTTTAGTAGTTTCTACGTAGTAGTTACCATTAGTGGAACTTTAAAGGTTTCCGGAACTAAGGATTGTTACGTAATGGGAACCATCCTTCTACTAAGCATTCACCAAAATGGGGAATAATAATTACGTAGCAAGTTACTATTCCGGTACTTCCACCGTTACCGTGCCGAAGACTAGGTTATTACGTAAACGGGATGTAACCAAGTAGTAGAAATGACTAACTTTTGGAACAGCTCAGCTGACCGAAATGAGAGCGCAAACTATATATTTGGCTCTCTGTTATTCGAATAGCAAATTAATGACTTACTGAGTTTGAGCACATGATATGTCCAAGGTCCAAGTTAAGATGATTATATACAACATGCATAAGCACATATTATAAATCATGATGTTTTGCATTGTCCCTGGGTGTGGATATTAAAACCACCACTTGTTTTCTGTAAAATGTTATCATGATGCTTCGATAAAAAAGACGCCCCCTCGAGAAAATGGTTTTTTCGGAAAAAAATTTTTTTGTAAAAATTATGTGTACAAGCAAAACTGCAAAATTTTTTATAGAAAACGTTTTTTTTTAAATTTTATGTATTATAAAGTAATAATCTATTTAGAAAACATTTGTAAATGACCATAATAAAAAGAAATTTTTTATTGAATTATATTTTTATCTGTGTCTTCATTCAACAACAGAAAAATGGCGATTTTAATTGCAGTAACTTAGAGGTTGCAAAAACCAAAATTATTTCCCTACAAGTTACATTTCCCATAAAGTAGCAGATGCCACCAACGTTATAGTTGTTGCTACTTTAAAAGTGGTGACGGGAACTGCAACAATTTCACTTTGTAGTTATATTTACTTAGATGTAGCAAATGGGACCAATGACGGTATAAGATCTTGGTAACTATTGCTATCAACGTATTTTCATGTTGGTACAATTGGCAGATACGAGATAGGTAATTTTTTTTTTAAATTGGCAACACGGAGTGTCACTGTGTGTGATGTGACAAGGACACGAATGTGGATTAAAAATAACAATTATTGTATTTTTACCAAGTACTTTTTATTATCTGATATTAATTAAGTTGTTCATAAATTTGTGCAAATAAATTAATTGTTTTTTTACTGAAAACGATGTACAATGTGTCTTCTAAATATATTTATTAACGTAAAGGTGTGTAATAATAATGGAAAAAATACCCCAAGCAGCATTCAAAGTGATGGGAACTGGCATCTGAGGCATCGGAACTTTAATACAGTAGGAATGACATAACTGTTACTAAATTTGCGGCTTTAAGGTAATATTCACTTTGTGGTATGCATTTGTAGTAACAATTATGTAGATTCTACCGAATTCAGGTATTGTATAGTTATAACACTTTCAAGTAACTGCCGCAGAATCTGCAACGTCGCAGATACTACTCTGCATTACTTTGAAGCATCCTCAACTGCAAGGTGAAAATTGGTAGTAATGCCGACCGCACAGCGTTACCAAAGGACCACTTCAAAGTAACGATAACTTCAAGTGTTCAATTTTAAGTCCCTGATACGTTGTTGGGAAATTTTCTGGAACCTCATTGTTGTTTAACTTATTAGTGACATCTTGAGTAAAAAAGAGGTTATTTCTACGAACATAGGGGCTTTGAAGTTATTTTTACTACTCCCCACTAATTGAAAATGACTACAAAGTTATATATACCTTAAAAACCTACTATAAAGTAATATCAACTTTTAAGACAATTTATATCATTATTGGCATTGAATAAAATGGCGGCATCTGAAATGCTCAGTAAAAGCAAAATAAAGTTTATCGGCATCATTGTTTTCTAGAAAACTGAAGAAACAGTTAAACAGTAGGAGAAATAGTGATTCTTCAGAATATGATGCAAACATGAAAGATTATTTCGCCACAGCAAAACCATCATCTTTGGTAACAAGTGCAAAAGTGTTCCCATCAACACAAGGAGAAGAGTAATCGAAAACTATAACAGTTGTAGTGATTAATGATACTGTGTACTGCTCGAAAATTACAACTTGTCTTTAACACACAGATTGACTCATAGTTCAGTTAGTGATCCACTGAGCATATTAAATGAATTTGCCGATTAAAAACTCCAAATTTAATAAATATTGTGTCGATGGGGAACGGACAATGTCGGTATAACGGCATAAGACATTGTTTATGTACAATAAATTGAATTGAATGAAATTAAATGTAAACTGATCACTAAAATATGAAAACTCTTATGTATTTTTTCCATTATTACACACCTTACGTTAATAAATATATTTATCCAACACTTTCATATAAAGTGATCTTTATTGATGAGATTTTGAAGGTATAAAGTGACTCATAAGTCACTAGTGAGATAAAGTAGTAAGCTAAAGTGAGGTAAAGTGATTTAGTCACTAAAGAATAATTTTAATATAAAATAAAGTGCAAGGAATTTATTTGTCTCCATTATATGGAAAATTAACAAAACAAAGAACCCATGCACTAACACTTATTTATTTATATTTATGTTAACATTTATTGTCATCATATTCGATTTTTCACAAATAAAACTGCTCTTCTGTACACAATTTTTCTCTATACTAGTAACGACGTCTGTATCCCCTGACTCGTTGTGCTGCTCTCCCTGAATTTTTTTAGCAATAACAATCTTGTTGAGACTGAATCTTCCAAATAACCCTCCGCCACGGTGGATGATTTCCACACACCGTGAAGTTTAAGGGTGGTAATGTCACCCCCAGCATTGGCCAAGAGTTGATGAGGAACGGCGCATGCTATGGCCAGTATACAAATCTGCATCTGGCAATTGCAAATAATCAGCTACAATTCTTGGAATTTTTGAGAGCTTATTTAATCCAACGCATTGGACAGTGCACTTTCCCTTTTGAAAATTTACGAAAAATCTTTTGTGAGACACATTTTACGGTCTTAAAGACATATTTCCTAATCGAATCAAGTGGGTTTACCGAAAATCCTTCATTTAAAACTGTGAAACTTCTTGATTTATTCGTCTTGGTATCTGGTATGGATATATATATAGATATTATTCTTTATCTCATATCTTCACCGCGACGGCAGGCACCGCAAACTCCCAATATCAATGCAACTTAAAAAAACCCAAACATTTAAATAGGTACATAAAAGCAAGATCATAATAAACACCTACCTCTGACATAAGATGCTCACCGTCAGGGGCATCCATCAAATATTGTTCGATATGTGTTCTTTCCAAATAATATCAGATAATAAAAAGTACTTGTAAAAGTATAATAATTGTTATTTTTAATACACATATTCCCATCGCACACAGTGAGAGTGACATTTTAACAGTTATTACCGCGTTGCCAATTAAAAAAAAAAATTACCTATATCGATTCTGCCAATTCTACCAACATGAAAATAAGTTGGTAGCAACAGTTACTAAGATCTTATAGCGTCATTGGTCCCATTTGCTACATCTAGGTAAATATACACACTACACAGTGAAATTGTTGTAGTTCCCGTCACCACTTTTAAAGTAACAACAACTATAACGTTGGTGGCATCTGCTACTTTATAGTAAATGTAACTTGTAGGGAAATAATTTTGGTTTTTGCAACCTCTAAGTTACTGCAATTAAAATCGTCATTTTTCTGTTGTTGAATGAAGACGCCATATTGACAGATAAAAATATAATTCAATAAAAAAATGTCTTTTTATTACAGTCATTTACAAATATGTTTTCTAAATAGATTATTACTTTATAACATATAAAATTAAAAAAAAAACGTTTTCCATAAAAAATTTTGCAGTTTTGCTTGTACACATAATTTTTGCAAAAAAGTTTTTTTCCGAAAAAAACATTTTCTCGAGGGGGCGTCTTTTTTATCGAAGCATCATGATAATATTTTACAGAAAACAAGTGGTGGTTTTAATATCCACACCCAGGGTAAATGCAAAACATCATGATTTATAATATATGCTTATGCATGTTGTATATAATCACCTTAACTTGGACCTTGGACATATCATGTGCTCAAACTCAGTAAGTCATTAATTTGCTATTCGAATAACAGAGAGCCAAATATATAGTTTGCGCTCTCATTTCGGTCAGCTGAGCTGTTCCAAAAGTTAGTCATTTCTACTGCTTGGTTACATCCCGTTTACGTAATAACCTAGTCTTCAACACGGTGATGGTAGAAGTACCGGAATAGTAATTTGCTACGTAATTATTATTCCCCATTTTGGTGAATACATGGTAGAAGGATGGTTCCCATTACGTAGCAGTCCTTAGTTGCGGAAACCTTTAAAGTTCCCCTAATGGCAACTATTACGTAGAAACTACTAAAATTGCTGCTTGGGGCATGAGTTTTCATATTTTAGTGATCAGTTTATATTTAATTTCATTCAAAAAATAGTAAGTAAGTATTTATTTGAATAGGAAAATCCTAATATACAAATTCACTTTTCTAATGTAATTACAAAGAATCATAATTTATACATAAATAAATAATACACGCACTTACACACTCAGACTAATACATATACAAATAAATTAAAAAATAACGAGGAAAAAATACCTATATAAAACAAGTGGAGTTAATCAATCGACTTTATGTAGCTTACAATTTTACGTTTGAATACAGGTAGAGAGATAGATTCCTTTCATCCTCTGGCAACTTGTTATATTGATCGTGGCCTTTATATAACATAATTTTTCTAGTTGACTTAGATTTTACCTTGGTATATAAAATTTGTTGTTATTTCTTGTGTGGTGTTGATGTATTTGGTTTGCATAAAATATAAACTTATTTAAATACTTGGGTATTAAGTTATTTAAAATTTTGAAAATAAATACCATAGCCATGGAAAGCAATCTATCTTTTACAGCCAGCCACTGAAGAGAAGAAAGCATATGTTGGATTGAGGTATATCGGCTGCATTTCAAAATCACTCCCATTCCTCTATTCTGTAGTTTTTGAAGGGAAGTTATTTTATTTAAATCGAAGGAATATAATAGACTGGCACAGTAATCGAAATGAGATTGGATAATGATGTTGTAAACTGTTATTTTTGTCATCACTGATAACTTTTGAGATATTCTAGAAAAGAAATATAGTTTTTTTGCTATTTTTTTTTGTATATATATTCAGTTCAATTTATTGTACACAAACAATGCCTTATGCCGTGTATACCGAAATTGTCCGTTCCCCATCGACACAATATTTATTAAATTTGGAGTTTTTAATCAGCAAATTCATTTAATATGCTCAATGGATCACTAACTGAACTGGGTCAATATGTGTTTTACAGACAAGTTGTAACTTTCGTGCAGTACACAGTATCACTAATATCACTGCAGACTGTTATAGTTTTCGATTACTTTTCTCCTTGAGTTGATGGGAACACTTTTGCACTTGTTGCCAAAGATGATGGTTTTGCTGTGGCGAAATAATCTTTCATGTTTGCATCATATTCTGAAGAATCACTATTTCTACTACTGTTTAACTGTTTCTTCAGTTTTCTATAAAACGTGGATGAGTGCCGATAAACTTTATTTCGCTTTTACTGAGCATTTCAGATTGAGCAATTTTATTCAATGCCAATAATTATATAAATTATCTTAAAAGTTAATATTACTTTATAGTAGATTTTCAAGGTATATGTAACTTTTAAGTCATTTTCAATTAGTGGAGAGTAGTAAAAATAACTTCAAAGCCTCTATATTCGTAGAAATAACCTAATTTTTACTTGAGATGTCACTAATAAGTTAGACAACTTTGAAGTGGTCCTTTGGTAAAGCTGTGCAGTCGGCATTACTACCAATTTTCACTTTGCAGTTGAGGATGCTTCAAAGTAATGCAGAGTAGTATCCACGACGTTGCAGATTCTCCAGCAGTTACTTGAAAGTGAAACTATATAATCCCTAAATTCAGTACAATCTACATAATTGTCACTACAAATGCATACCACAAAGTGAATATTACCCTGAAGTCGCAAAATTAGTAACAGTAATGTAATTCCTACTATATTAAAGTTCCGATGCCTCAGATGCCAGTTCCCATCACTTTGAATGCTGCTTGGGTAATCTACCCTTATTCATGTACAGGTAATATGCTATGTGTAATGCCATGTGTGTATTTTTGTCATTTATCATAGTGTACACTAAGTACATATATGACTACCTACTAATATTTTGGCACGTGCAATGGAGTTGGAATAAAGAAAAAGTGAAAAATACCAAAGTTGAGTTTTCCCGCGAAACCTCGGATTTCGGACAATATACTAAAATGGCTGTAACTTTTGAACGGTTTGATCAAAATAATATATATTCTTGAAGGAAATTTTATGCTCTACAACTTCTTTTATTACGACTTTTTCGTGGGAACAACATTTGAAGAGTTATCTTAACAAATAGAGCAAAAATATAGAGTGATCAAGCCGCTACGACGCATATTTTCCGAGATATAAGCGAAAAACTAAAAAATGGGACCTTTAAAGTGCCCCCCCCCCCCCGCTCACCACCTAAGAGTGGGGACTTTTGATATGTTCATCTCCAGACTAGTCCAGACAAAGTTCCGAAGTCAAATTTTCTGTCCCTAAAATTTCTCTCTATAATATCATTCGTTGCCTGGTCTGTATAACTTGAAAACTAAGCAGAATTCAAAAAAATTAAGAGTACTTTTTTGTCCATCCGAAGCTAGGTATTTACAACCTCGATTTTTTTATATTAAATGTAAGGATAAACAAATCTGCAAAAATTGCGAAAAATCGCCATTTTTTTACATTCTCGCTTATAACTTTTTTCTGAGCAGAGATAGTTATTTTTTTTTTTTTAATTTTAATTATACACCATCTAACAGTACAAACCATTTACAAGATGGGATAGGAATTACTTTAGAGAAAAGAAAGTAGAGATTCCATGCAACCGTTAAAATAAGTTGTGAAAAAAGGTTACCGAGGTACCCCCACAGTGGGTACCGTGGTACCCGGGCCCAGCCACTTTAGGGGCCCCGTTAGACCAGTAAAAGCAAAATTCGCTCATTAATTGTAAGACAAAATTTTTTCACATTTCTCCACCCGCTCATCATTTTTATTAGGCGCGGGGGCCTGCCAGTGAATTAGGTACCGGGGCCCATGATTTGATGTGGGGGGGGTCTGGTTCTACGATGAAAATTGGACTGAGATAATGCCGTTCAAAGTCGGCTATTTTTTGTCGTTTTTTACCGCTTTTGCTTATACCGGGTGGGGCATTTAAGTTGAGGCAGATTCATATTTTGCTCTAAAAAATAAACAACTTTTGTTTCTGTCATTTTTTAATTTGGTCTCACTGTTTGCGAGTAATTAAGCATTGAACGTGGAAGTCAGGGGCGGCCCTAGGGCGGTGCGAGCGGTGCGGCCGCACCGGGCGCCTTCTTAGGGGGGGGGTGGCCGAAAATGCAATGATAGTTCGTCTGCGTAAAAAATAAAGCCCAAGCACTTTAATATCACTTAGGGCCGGTTTTATAGGTACAGTTTAAACCAAGGTTTAACTAGAAGATTCTATTGAGGTCCGAAATAACAGTAAATAGTGTATTTAGCAAAGTGTACATTAAGCACATTCATCAAACAGGAAATTAACAAGAACTTTTTGACAAGAACTCAAAAAGACGCTTCTCACAGCAATTTTTTTACTACAAAAATCATTTGATAACTATCGATAATAACTATCAATAACAACTATCAATACCACATAATCTTTATTCAAATTTATTAATAATTTCCTATTTGATGAATGTGCTTAATATACACTTTGCTAAATTCGCTATTTACTTTTATTTCGGACCTCAACAGAATCTTCTAGTTAAACTTTGGTTTAAACTGTACCTATAAAACCGACCCTTAACCTTACAACTTCAATTTCCGTGAAAAGATCTATATTCATTTGTTTCAGAGTTTTTAATTAATTTACGATGTAAATTTGACGTATGCCTGTTTTTTTGGAATTTCTCCCCTTTCTTCAAAAATTTATTCGAACTAAAAAAAATGGTTTTAAAAAGTTTCTCGGATTTCTCCCTCCCCCCCCCCCGCTGTTTTCGGACTAAAAAATTTTTTTTGTGGATGTAACAAATGTAGGTTATCTACGGTCTCTATGTACAGCCTAATCACGAATAAGCGATTGCATATGGGGGGGCGGCTCCACAATGAGATCTCGCACCACCTGAAAAATTTGCAAGGGCCGCCCCTGGTGGAAGTAACAAATATCTGAATGATTAAAAAATAACAATAACCTTTAAAAAATGAATTATTATGAATGCAAGAAAACACAATATTCAATGCATGGGATCAGCACAAATTTTGAATACTTTTCCATACAATTTTTTTGTTTCCCAGTTACAGAGATGTGCTACTTCCACGTTCACTGCTTAATTACTCGCAAACAGTGAGACCAAATAAAAAAGTGGTAGAAGGGATGGATGGAGTAAAAAAATATTTTGAGGTTTCTGGTTCCTGTACATATACTAAATCACAATTTTTTTTCATCCCCTTTAATAAGGAGGTGGGGGTGGTAATGGGGGTGGCTAATGCCAAAAATTTTTTTGAGACCTTAGCTTCTCTTGTATATACTAAATACCAATTTCATGAACTCTTACCTGCTTGATTTACCCATTTACCCCAAATTTACCCCAATTTACCCCCCAACCCTTTGACGGAACAAGATGAAAATATAATCTAGTTCTAGATCTCGTTAAAGTACATATGTTTACCAAATTTCAAGTCAATATCTTAAACGGTTCCAGAGTAAACGTGCGCACAAAAAAAAGTTACAGACAGACAGACAGACCGACAGACAGACAGAAATTTTTTTTCGCTCAAACTTAAAATCTCGACGTTTCGTGACATTTTAAGCCTATTTGAACAATACAAATTTTTTAAAAAATTTTTGTCGTTACTATACTTCCACTGGACGTGGAAGTAAAAATGAACTCACGAAGGCGTCGCGTCGGCAAGATGTAGTGCGAAAAGCTATACCAAATTTCAGTGTCATTTCATCAGACCACCTGGCCATATTTCTTGTCAAAACAATAAAAAACACAAACCAAAATACTCTGTTTCTGGCAGGCACAGCGAAACGTGATCAATCCAGGTGGGTAGTGCAGAGGGGGGTGTCCCGTGATTATTAATTATGATCAGGAATTCTTTAAAAAAAAACGTTAAAAAATCTTTTTCGCTCAAAAATTTTCAGGTGGGTAATTCCCCACATACAGATTTTTCAGGTGAGCAGTACTATCCACCATACCCACCTCTTCCGCCGGCCCTGGTTACTGGATTGAAATACTAAATAGAAATGTCCAAACGTTTCAAGTATACAGGAGAGTGACGCTGGAACAAAAGAGTACTAAACCACTAAATCACTAAAAACGTGCACACGACAGCTGCCATTTACTAAATTCTACTTGCTTTCCACCAAATCACTCCAGTAAAACACGCTGTCCGCATTGGTCGAACAGTACTAAATTACTAAACGACTCTACTAAATTATTGGATGTGTACAAACAGGCCTTAAGATACACAGCGACCTTACAAACTCATTTTAGGTAGAAAATGAGTAATATAACGTAGAAACAGAAAAATTTCTATAACACAAACTGTTCGAAGTCGAAAAAATCTCAATAGGTAACTGAAAAAAAATGGTCGAAAGTTATGTGTTATTTATTTATTTATTTTCCTTTGCAAAAACAAATTAATTTTACAACTTAAAAATCATGTTTATTGTTATCCTATAACTTAAAAAATTTTCATTGATAAAATTGTAAAGAAAGGTAAAAAGCAACAAAAAATAGCCAACTTTGGACGGCAATTTCTCAGTAAATTTTCGTTTACTGATTTTAACGTTTGGAATCTCTATTTTCTTTTCTCTGCAACAATTCCTATACCTATCTCTACTCAAAAGTTAAAAGTGAAAATGTAAAAAAAAATCCCGATTTTTCGCATTTTTTGTAGATTTTTTTATGCTTACATTTAGTATAAAGAATTATTTTATCGAGGTAATCGATGGAAAGTTCAATTTTCTACAAAAAAGTGCTGTTGTAATTGTTTTGAATTTCGCGTAGTTTTTGAGTTACATTGAAAAAAACAAAAAACCCCTTTCACCTCGTACTCAAAAACGCATCGCTTTCAATAGCTTTTTGTGATTTTATCATATTTAGGTGGCCAACAAACAAAACAATAAAAACCCTTTTTCAAATTTGGTGTAGTTATATGGGATGAAATCTCCAATTACATGGTGTAAAGAACCAAAATGACCGACTTCCGGTTTCGACGCAGTTAGACATGAAAATCAATATTTTAAATGGGACAACCTGTATATTTTTGCATATTTAGATTCTGGTGACCAAAATACATATATTATCTGACCCTCAAATATAATTTTGATTTCCAATAATCTAGATTTTTAATTTTTAATTTTAATCATAGAAGGCCGCGATTTTGTTAAAATAGTTAAAAATTGGTCTGCAAGCACCTTTAAAACATTATTCCTTCAGATACTAACAATAATTACATTCACATGAATGTTGCTTATGGCTCAGAATGCTCAATAAAAGATGTAATAAACCTCTATCCCCTATATTAGCAGAGTTATGGGAGTAACAACTTTAAAACTATTTTCACTCGAGGGGTTGATATAAAAACAGCACCATCAAAAATTAAATTATTCTTTTAATATACTAAATGACTTAATAGGAACGTAAAAAAATTTAAAATATAAAGCTATTTTATATTAACGACTCCTATTAATTTCATTTAATTATCTTCAATAGTTTTGAAAAAAATTAATTTTAAAGTTGAGGTTCAGTTTATTATATATTTTATTGAGCATTCCTAGTCATACATACATACATCATATAATTGGAAATTTCATCCCATATCACTACACCAAATTTGAAAAAAAATCCATAAGCCCATTCAAAAGTTGTGTCCCTATCGGCTGAACCACCCAAGGAAATATTTAGCTTCTCAAACATTTGTTGGCTTACTGGTGGTTTTATTGCCTTTAAAAATAAATTGTTTAAAATTCATGCTAATTTTGATCAAAATACCGCAAATTTATTCAAGAGATGAATAAGTGGACATTTTAATCATTTATGGGGAATGTAGAAAAAAGTCCAGTTGCGGCTAGCAACCTTTATGCCCAACATGCGATATCCTGATAGACGATGTCCTAAAAGAAAAATTTTAATCGCATTGAAAATCAATTCCGAGGAGAGCCCAAGAATGATCCCGAAGAATACATAATCATTGCAAAAGAAACGGAAATGTTTTGGCTCGAGTAGAAGTTGATAAGACTATTTCTTTAAGGCTGCGTTTGCATGCCATAGTCAATTCTTGCGAACTAATGGTTCTGCCGGTAAAACAGGATTCATACAATTGCCTAGTTAAGAGTTGAGATTTGCTTATCTGTTGTTGGCAACAGAAGTGTTGCAGGGCCGTATGGAGGTATTGCAAAGTGATCAACGTTGTTGAAAATAGTCGACTAGATTTATAACAATGAATTAACGAATTATTCAGCTCCTGTTCTATTTTGTAACTTTTGAAATAAGATTTGATGTTCGTAAATAATAATTAAACAATCGCGCACTGCGCACTATAATATCTAACAAACTAATAATGTAAATTATTTTTAGATTACCCACCGAACACGTCAAAGTATTACGGGTTGCGTGAATTGCTCTTGGATTCTTTACATTGAATGTAATTAATAATCTTTAAAATTGTTTTAGATAATTGCTATTGTTCTAACGAATACAACTATATATTGTTTATTTTTGTTGTACTTGAATATATTGTAGTTTGTCAATGGAAATAGTTCCCAATTGCGTTATTAGAGCATGGCATTTAACTATATACAAAATTTATGATAAAAACTGTAAATGGGTATACCTTAGAGCAATGGGAAGTACCTGAAACTATTTTAAAGATGGTACCACTTGTGATTTTAAACATGTTTATAATAAACCGAAAATAAACGCCTGTTTCCCTCTCACTGCAAAATTCCATCCTTAACATTCAAAGTGATAGGACAGTTCCACTTACGAAAATATGTTTTTGCTTTTGCTCTTGACGTTCACTACAAATACAAATTTCTTAGTAAAAAGTTTCATAATGTGACGGCACCGCAGTGTAAGTTTAAAATAATATACAGCAGTATAGAGTATATGGTCAAATTCAAATATATATAACAATGTTGGATATGTGTTCAATTTAGGCAAGGCATGTACCGAAGTGGTAAGTAGGTAGTGTGGCAGTGGTGTGGTGACCATGTGACAGGAAAAAATTAGGTAAGTGCTTAGGACTGATTTCCAAACGTCAGAAGTTTACGTATAATGAAATTGATCAGTTTAAAATCATTATGCACAAGCTTCTGGCGCCTGGGAACCAGTCTTAAGTACTTATCTAACGCTTCCTTTCACACGGTTACCACGCCACTATCACGTTTACCACGCCACTATCACGTTTACCTACTTACTGCTTTGGTGCGCGCCTGGTCTTATAAAAAACTCGAGCCTTTGCTTGCCACCGATATGTGGAACACCTATGTATATTTAAAAACAATTTTAGCATATGCTACTCTTACTATCACAATTTTTATCTGAAACATTTTTTTAAATTTCAAATAGTTGAGGAAGATATTGACCCTCCACACACTATTCACTGACTCTGTATGTGGAGCAGTGTTGAGTTAGGGTACGGACATGCCAAAAATGCTACGCAGCTAGAAGTTGAGGCTGCAGTTTCAGTCGATGCATCGAAGACGACAAAATACGAGATATTTGTAAAACAAACCTGTATTTAAATGTGACTGCACGTACCGAGGATGCTAGCAGCAGTTCATCCTCTAACATTCTTTCCTGAACTTCTAGCGCGTAGCATCTTCGGCATGTTCGTACTCTTATACTTTTTGATGTAATTAATTTGACCAATAAAATTGCTTTGAAAACCAGGAAATGAACATTTTGTTTATGTTTGTGTGTAATATAAAATAATATCAAGTATTTACAGTTGTTTTATTTAATAAAGAGGAAATAGTGAACAATATAGAAATTTTTTTTACACCCTTCATAAAGCATTTATACCAGAATGGAAAAATAAATTGAACATTCACGTCTTCAAAACAATATTTTTGTACTGCAAGTTTAATAATCATTTTCAAAGACTAAAGTGTCACTTAAGGCGTGTTTGCACGCATCCATTAATTTAGTCGAGTCGTTTAGAAATTTAGTACGCGACCAATGCGGACAGCGTGTTTAAGTCGAGTGACTTAGTGAAAAGTGCTGTCCGCATTGGTCGAGTACTAAATTACTACACGACTCGACTAAATTACTGGATGCGTGCAAACGCGCCTTTATTACTTCCAGAGAGAATTTGAACTCTCCTTCGAGAAGTAAAAGACTCTTTTACTCTTTTAAAATAATTGTTGATTATATATACGCTATTAGAGTGTGCAAAGAGAGTTTGTCTGTATACCACAAGTTCTTTTGTATCTCTCCATGACATCGATTGTTCACAGTCGGAATTAAAAATAGTTATCCTAATCTTAATCGCTTTTCTTAGTAATGATATTTTGTTAGACATACTAATAATTTATTAGCAATATTAACAATAAACAAGAAATGTATAGGACTTCTGAAAAAAAAAAAGAATACAAAAATTAGCTTTTATGAAAAAAAGCTCTGGAATTGTGCAATAAGGGTGAAATATGCTCTAATATAAAGAATACAACTTAGCATATCAATCTCATTATTAAAAAATGTTAATCGTAAAAAATAGTAATGGCTACTTTGTTTCTACGTACAATCTAAGAAAAAAGCCCTGCATAAATAGCCATAGGCAGTTCTCTTTGTATTGCAGTATGTAGTTAAGAGATCAAGCCCGGTCAATCATAAATAAAAATAAATGAAACAATCTTAAAAATATATAATCAGTACTACAGAATGTGGACAATTCAATCGGCAAGTAAATAAAAATTCTTTTAAACACCATTTCCAACACTAGAGAAATTAAAAATAAGTCCGACCCTGCTCTTACTGTCTTTCTAGTATTATTTCAGCAGTGTTACCACTTCAAACAACTTCTGTCCCGCCATCTAGTAGTAAAACGTCAAACTAATATTAACAAAATCAGCAATTTTTTCCACGAGGTTAACCTTTTATAGGAGCAAATATTATGCCGATTTTTAACTTTTTTTCACGTTAAATATATTTATTCTAGTATGTATCATTTTTTATTTGAATATTTGAGACCCATTAAAGAAAATAAAATAATTACGGCCGATTTAGAGGTACGTTCACGTTTAAAATCCAGAGGAGAAAATTTTGGAAACTTAATTTCATTTAGTATTCAAATATAAAATATTATACATAACAGACTTAAGTTAATTAGTTATAATAATTAAATCAAATCTGAATTCTGTTGGTTCGTTTTTAAGAACAACCTCGCGAAAGAATTAGAAAATGACGAATTAATGAACGCGATATTTTGACATTGGTAACACAGCCTTAAGGCAAATTTCATTTGAATTAGAAATCAGTCACCAAATAGTAAGATTTTGCATAAATACAACTATAAATATTTTAAATACCAATTGCACCAGCACTTGTTATGTATGATTTGTACGAAAATGATCATCACGAAGGTAGGATGGAATATTGCAATTGGATTTTTTGGAATAACGTGCAGTAAACAATGATTTTTTGGGAACGATTTTATTTTCGGACGAGTCTAGGTTCACAAATTTGGTGTTATTTAACCAACAAAATACGAGATATTGGTCACAGGAAAATCAAAATTTACTAAGAGAGGGTAATTTTCAACAGCGGTTCTGTTTGAATAATTGGATTGGTATAATCGGTAGTACAATCATGGGTCCAATGATATTTGAAAGACCCTTGAATGGTCCCAAATAAGTACTTGGGATTCCTGCAAAATGAGATTTTGAGGACATTTTAGATGAGTACCTTTGGATTTAGAACAGGAAATGTATTTCTAATAAGTGGCACTCCTCCCCATAATTTAGTAATAGTAACCGATTACCTTCAACAGAGATTCAGACAAAACGTCATTTCGACAAATGGTCCTGTTAGGTGGCCTCCAAGGTCACCTGATTTGACTCTCCTAGATTTTTTTGTTTGGTGTCATTTAAAAAATATTGTCTATGCAACCGTTGTTACAACCAATGAAAACATGGAACTACGAGTAAGCCACGCAATTAATAGCAACGGCCCGGCAATTGGCGAATGTTCTTCGAGATACAGCTATGCGAGTTTAGAAGTGCATTGACGTTAATAAACAGCATTTTGAACAGCTGTTGTAATGTTTTGTGTTCCTTTTTTGTATTGCAAAGCCACCTTATGTATACCTAGGCAATTATAAATAAATTGTATTTTTATATTTTCTCTTAACTGTAATTTTGATTGTATTTATCCACATTTTAATAAGACAATGAATAAATTCCTTATTAATAGTATTAAATGGTACCACGGTACCAATATGGTTCCATTTGAAAAAATTGTGTTTTGTCCCAAAAACTATTTTGATGAACTTTATTTGCTCATAAATCACATAATTTGGTACTTTCGACCGGATCTCGATTTTTCTAGCATTACACGGGTCAATAGGAATAAATCCAAACAGTTATCATGGCACACTTAAATGGAAATGTAAAAATTAAATTAAAATAAATATTGACGTTTAAAATGTCACTATGTGACTATGTGGTATCATTAGATTCAGAAAATTATGCAGAATTCAAAAATGCAATAATATACATGTGTTCCATTTGAAAATCAAAAGTTAGTGTCAGTAAAAAAAAATCATTTATATATCAAAAAGTGACGTTTATTAAGTATGTAGGATGTTCCAAATTCAAATGTTTTTCTTTAAAATTAAAGAAAAAAAGGGGGGTGAACCATGATCCTATTACACGTACTATATTAGGTATTATACTATATAAAAAAGTAAATATACCTACCTAAGAATTTAAACATTTGTTTAATCGCTTTATCTACTACCTATTATAGTCATGGTAATCCTCAGTGGCGTAGCTAGGGGGCACACTTTTCACGAATTCAGGCCCATATAGGAAACTAAAAACATTTTCAGTATTGAAAACTGCATACTAGTTTTTCGTATCCTTTCAAATAATGGAGAAATCCGACTTAGACACATTCTGCATTTTCGAGATTTTCCATCACAACTCTTAAAATAGGCCATGGATTTCAAATTTCTTCAAACCATATTGTAACTTACAAAAATTTCCAACATTTTTGCAAATTTGTACGATTGATATTAAGCGAGATATCTTAGATGGCCCTGATAAAATACAGCCTGTATATTTATGGCACTTAATAGTAAAAAATGGGCTGTATTAGCATACAAGTATTTATGTGAATATGTCTTACTAGATAGACCCTTGGGCTACGCTTTACACCCACAAAGATAAATACAATGTCATTGAAACAGACATCGGTGCGAGACCATCGCGAGATGTACTTGGCCTTAGGAGGCGCAGTTTCTTTAATGTAACTCGTTTAGTTGGGTTGATGTGAGTGGCACCTTTTTCGATTCGTCTAGTGGTATTTGAATGTACTTATTGCACATATACCTCAACGTTCTGAAAGAAAAATCTCACAAACCGTATTTTATTGTCACTAATTGTTATTATTTAAGGTATTTAAAAGCTTTTCTATCGTTTGACACTAAATTTATTGCGAACAATGGATTTGCTCACACTTGTTTGAAAGTGTCAGGATGATGAAATCCAAGCATAACTTGTGAAGCACGTGGGGAGTGATCGAGAGAAGAGAGAAGTACGAAACTGGTTTCACACAAATTTTACATCTTCAAAACGATATACAAATTTGTTTTGCTAAAGTTTCATTTTCATGTTTAGATTTATGACTGAAGTCTATCATGATTTCGTTTCATCGAAATTTCATGGATACACCACTCTTGTGATAATTTATAAGATGTATGTCAAACAATAACATTTTTCTAAGTCAAATTTTTTAACTTCAAAATGCGGCAAAGAATTTACCATACGCCTATTTATATTTACACGTTTATTTTTGCAAAAAAAAACAATTTTTTTGTTTGTTAGTCATGACAACCGTTTGAGCAGTACTTGATCTTTATCATTTTAAATATAATCTGACAGGCAGCCAATTTAAAATTTTGGAAAGACTTTAAGGGAAATAATTTCACAACCGTAGAAAAAATAGTATGTAACATATTGTGGCAAGCTTCAGTGCAAAACTCGTATGATAGGAACACTCGCTGCGCTCATGTTCCTACTTTCATACATCGTTTTGCAATGAAGCCCTTGCCACACTTGTATTACAATATACTATACTTCGGATAGCCGAATCATAAGAGTGCATTGAAAACAATTGAAGTTGTTTCGCGATCTTCATTTTAGAAATGTCAAATTATAAATTTGCGATTTGACGTTTATTGTTAATTCTGAAATGCATTTATTTAAAGATATGGAAATTAGACAGCTTAGGATGTAGAAAACACTTTTTTAACACTAATGTTAAAAGTAATTAACGGCAGATCAAGAAAAAAGGGAGCTTATCCATAAAAAATGCGCCGCAAGCGAAAATTTATTATTCTCCAAGGTTAAACACTCTAAAATGAAAAGTCAGAAATTTGACCTGCAAAAACAGTTTATTCGAAAAATATGATTCGTCGAATGAATTTTCGTTTTTTTTATGCAATTTCAACAAATATTTAAACATTCAAAGTACTAATAAGTAGAAATAACAACAATAACCAACAAAAATTTAATTCGTTCATTTATTGTTCGATTTATTACCACTAGTAACAAATAGTACAGTAACTAGAGGTTTTAACTTCAGAATAATGTCATATTGAACGGATTTCGTTCATTTTTGGCAGTACAATAGTAAATGCTTCACAAAAAAGTTTCTATATTGTGAGGGGGCTTGCTAATTTTTAGGGTGTGGTGCCACCGCCTCTCAGAGAGTGGCACTTAAAAAATATATATATTTATTGGAGCTGAAATAAAATCAAATTTTAAGAAGAAAAGGTTCTATACAATTTTTCACATAAATTGATAGTTTTTAAGTTATAACGATTTCAAAATTGCGATTTTATCTTAAAAAAAAGGTATTCCCAAACGGCTTTCGTCAAGTATCTCGAAAAGTATTACTTTATCGAAAAAATGTTACAGACCAATTACAGAAAGTACAAACTGGGAATTAATTATAATTTTTGTTTATTGATGTAGGATTAATAATTTCGGAGATATTCAAGTTTATATTTGGTATCCAAGTGTTTCAAAATTACCTTTAAAGTTTAATGCTAGCGCTACACGTTAGGCCATACTTTGGCCGAAACAATTGCCAAAACATTTGTCGAAACATTTGTGTACAAATACACCATCCACACGTTGGCCGATACAGCAGTGCGTGTCAGAACCTAGAAGATGGCAGACGTGGAAATTGCTGCTGCGACAGCAATGGCTGCTTTAGCAATTTTTTAGACAAAAATCCGTCTACAATGCAATTATTAATGGATTTGAAATTTTTTTTTTTTTAATAATTGTCAGGTATCACCTGATGTTTGAGCACTGCCCAAATTTTACAAACGTTCAACATAACCTCAAAAAATCCTATAAATATATGAAATTCGTGTATCTTACTTAAGTAAAAATGCGAATTTCTGTTTTTTTACTCGGAAAATATCCTTTACTATTGCATTTTAAAACGCGATACGTACGCACGCACCTATATATATGCACTGACATTACACCAATGTGTGGACGGAAATTCGTATCTGACTCAAGCTCCTCCCAAAATCCCTTTGATTTGTGTACTATTTACCGACACCGAGGCGATCACAGGCAAACTTGGCCCATTCGCGGCCAATCAAGACAAACTTACCAGCCACACGTTGGCTGTAGCCGAGGTTTGCCAGACTTGGCCCAACGTGTAGCGCTAGCATAAAATGCATTTTTTTTTAAAACAAGTGCTTTAAATGAACAAAACAATTTGAGCATCTAGATAATGCTACATCTTAACGAAAAACTGTATTTGAGATAATTTTGTTAAATTACTGGCTAATTAGAGTAACAAAATGGCGACCTTTTTATATAAAAAAATATAAATACGCACATTTTTCCGACATAACTTCTTTATTTCTTATGCTACAGGAACGAGTAAAAAATAATTTGAAAGCGCAATTAATTGTCTTTAATTTCATTTCTTAGCATGCGTGACGTAGGTGTCACAATTTCTGAGATATTTAACATTTAAACTGCATTTTTCGTCTTATAAACGTTCGGACGCCATTTGTAAACTTTCATATCTCCGAAATGTAAATAAATAAACAAGCGAAATTCATTATCAGTTTATGAGCTTTATTTTGATCTCATTTTTCAATAAAACTAATATTTATTGAGATGCTTGGAAAAGGAAAAAAAATTACGTTTTATCGAAAATACCTTTATAGTTTAAACTGTATTTTTTTTCTAAAGCAAGTGCTGTATACAAACCAAAAAATTTGAGCATCTATGTCATGCTATATGTTAATGAGAAACAATGTTTGAAATTCCTTTTTTTTTAATTACTGGCTAATTACAGTAACAAAATGGCGACGTTGTTATTAAAAAAAATGTGTAGGCGTACATTGCTTCGGTCATAACTTCTTTGTTTTTTGTGCTACAGAAACAAATAAAAAAAATAGTTGAAAGCTTAATTAATAACCTGTTATTCTACCTATTAGCATTCTTGACGTAGATGTCACAGTTTCTGAGATATTTAACTCTCACTCTAAATAATTATCTTATGAACACTTGGATGCCAAATGTAAACTTAAATATCACCGAACTATTAATCCTACATCAATAAACAAAAAAATATAATTAATTCCCAGTTTGTACTTTCTGTAATTGGTCTGCAACATTTTTTTGATAAAGTAATACTTTTCGAGATACTCGACGAAAGCCGTTTGGAAATACCTTTTTTTTTCAGCTAAAATCGCAATTTTGAAGTCATTATAACTTAAAAACTATCAATTTATGTGAAAATTTGCATAGAACCTTTCTTCTTAAAATTTGATTCTACTTCAGCTTCAATAAATATATATATTTTTTAAGTGCTGAGAGGAGGTGGCATCCACCCCCTGTTAATTAGCAAGCCCCCGCACAATATAGAAACTTTTCTGTGAAGCATTTACTATTATACTGGCAAAAATTAACGAAATCCATTCAATATGACATTATTCCGAAGTTTTGCATATTTTTTACCTCTAGGTACTGTACTAAAACTTTTACAATTTTATTGTTATACGCAAGCATCTAAGTATTCCTTAAACCTATGTGCCCTTTACTTTGTATACACGATATTTCACTTTCATATAAAACAATTGCAGAAATAACATTGAAACACAAAAATATTGAAAATACTCTTAAGTTAAATGCTGTGCATGCTAAACACTATGGGCCATATGGCAGCGATCTCTGCAAATGAACACTTTTCTAAATCATTTCTTGTTGCCAAAATAAACGACATGGGGGGGGGGCACGTGCCCCTGTGCCACCCCCCTGGATCCGCCACTGAAAGTAACTCACTTTTAACCAGGGTGTATTCTTTTAACACTGGTGTTATAAACATTTTTAACATAATTAGCAAACGTTAAAAAGCCTACTTTTAATAGTGCTTATACAAAAAACATTTTAAGCATTATCTAGCAATTTAAACACTGATTAATTGATCAAATTTTATTTGTAGAATAAATTTTACAAACAGCATGTCAAATATTGGCATTAAATATATTTTGTAAACAGATCAAGGAAAAAACTGATATATAATAGTGATATGTGAAATACAACTAAGGAAGTCAGTCCCCTTGTATGCTTGCAAGGGGGGACCTGCTGGGGCACGTGCCCCCCAAAACGAACTGTGCCCCCCCAAGTGCCCTACTGGATTCCTAGATTTTTTAATAATTTAAATTAACGAAAATATTATATTTTTGCTTTATTACAATTATAATTCTTATTTCCTGGCGTATTATACAATATATAAATTTCTGTGCCCCCCCCTACAAACCTAAAAAAAATTGTGCCCCCCGGCCTGGCCAGTCTGGCGCCATCCCTGTTTTCAGTTCAGAGCAGGCCTCTTAGTCCTCATATATAGATACATTAAAACACATATCAATATATATTACAGTTCATCCTTATTAGATATATTAAAAGTAGGGGAAATATGAATAACATTAGCAGGCAAATGGTCTCTAATAATAAAACGTTTATCACTTGGTTCCACAATATCTTGAAGGTATCCAAACCAATAAATAACCAAACCCGGACCAAACCTAAATTAAAACTTAAATTATTTTTCTTAAAATACATCCATTCACAAGCACACAAAAAAAGTGGTTCTGGGACTCCATTGGGAAATGTATTTCAACGTGTTGAACATGAATCAGTCCATTTAGCTCCTTCAACTTTTAGTAAACCACGAAAATAACCTAAAGAACCTCATAAAAAATCTCATAAGAAAATAAAATTGGTGGGTATGAAGCTAAATGGACACCTGATTTGTGTTCGGCCACTTTCTGGAGCGTATTATTTATGTTTATGGGTCATATCGAGATCGTATTGACTATTGATATAACTTCTGTTACTATTATCAATTTGTGGACGACATATTTTCATTTATTGGTCATATAGAAGTTGTATTCAAAATCAATACAACCTACGTTATGACTCCCTTCAATTTCAGGTCCCATCTCGTGTCAAGGCCCTATTAAAGTCTTATTGTGTTTTTTAATGACTTTAGTATAACTATTTTCCTACAAGGTCATCATGAGGTCACATTATTTTTTTAACGACCTTTATACTACTATATTCCTTAAGTCGTGTTAACCGTTGTATTGTAGATGATATCAACCTCATTACGACCTATTAATGACCTCTTGAAGACCATCCACTTTTAGCGTATAATTAGTCGTCTTATGCATACCATACAACCTTCATGCGACATGGAATTTTGATAATCGTGAGTATAACCTTATAAAGACCTTCATACGATCTACAGTCTAAGATTATTTTAAAAACCGTTTTACGACCATTGTACAACTAATTGTGCATGTAGACTAAAAATTATAACTCAAAATGTTACTTGGGTTGTTCATATGCTGCCCATCTTGTTTGTAGCACTCTTCTATGCAGGTGCGTTGATATTTGAACACACACTGGCATAAAGCAACTGGAACAGTGTTGATCTAATCGGTGCTACACCACATACGGCACAGTTGTCCATAAACACTGTAAGTGAATATTGTGTCCAGGTTGTCTCATCTCCAAATGTGACGACATCGTCTGGCCTCCTCGATCGTCTGACCATACCCCCTTGGATTTCTTTCTGTGGGGGCACCTTAAAAGCCGCGTTTACGTGAATCCCCCTGCCAACATCGAGGAACTGAAACAACGAATTCGCAATGAGATCAACACTATTCCAGTTGTTTTATGTCAGCATATGTTCCAACATCTACGCACCTACATAGAAGAGTGCTACGAGGGAGATGGGCAGCATATGAACAACATTCTTTTCAAAACGTAAATCTGCATGTGTGTGCTTCTATATTCTTTACACATGTTTTTGTTATACTTGTCTGAAAAGGGAAATGTACTCTGAGTCACCCTGTATAATCACCTACCTAAATAATAAAGATATTAATTCAAATAATAATTTTAGGAAGGCAGTTAATTTAGAAGATTATGACGATACATTTTAATGTAATGTAATATTGTATTTATGGGTAAAATTTTTATAACGGGACAATAGGAGGAATGCATAGGTTTAGTAAAATATTTCGCCGCCAGGCGGTTACCGATCGGCTTTGGGTACACTATTCATTGTGTTCTGTGCTTTGTAATTTTGATGTAGTGAAATAAGTTTGTTTATTTGAAACCTACGGAAAATGGATAGTTTAGGTGAACTAAAAGAAAAGCTTGGCATTTTTAAAGAAGTTGTAAACAAAGATGCACAAAAAATGAGGTTATGTTGCAGTACCCAAACGCGACTCTGACGCCGCCTACATGCATTCGATCTGTGAAATGTTTTGAACGCACTAGATGGGCTTTTTTGTAATTTGAGAGCAACTATCCACTTTCTTCTAAAACTGCTGCATACTGGAAACTGGTGAAATTTAAATTTTTTTTTTTTTTTCTAATAGGAAGTGCACTGAGGCACACAACAATGCATTGGCATTTTTAAAGAAGTAGTAAACAAAGATGCACAGAAAATGAGGTTATGTTGCAGTACCCAAACGCGACTCTGACGCCGCTTACATGCATTCGGTCTATTACTAAAAATTAAGTCAAAAACTGAAATTAGTTTTTGACCCGCAGCTCATATATTTTTTTAAATCTTCATGTTTCGTAAAGACATATGTAAAGTGGCCACGAAAGATTTCTAGTAGTTAAGAAATTATCAATATTTATGTTTACTGATATCACAAAAATCATCATTTCGGCAACGGTTGGAAATATGCCTAAAATGGGTTGTTTAGTATAATTTCTGGAATAAAATTGTATAAAATTTATAGTATATTATAAGGAATTTGCAAGTAGGACATAATTCTCCCATCGTATACAAGTTGAAATTATTTGAACGCATTTACAGATACTTATTTTAGAATTCTTTAAAAAGTTTTAGTTTTAAATTTAGGCCATATTTAGGCTGTTAACTTTGGTGTGTTTATATTTATATGGCCGGTATCTGATCATGGTTAATTATTCTCAGGCTAATAAGTGTTTAGATCGATTAATTTTATAACAATTAAAATAAACTGGACTGTTACCGAAACGACGTTATGTTGCCGATTGATATCAATAATACATCTTAAAATATAAAAACTACAGTTTCTGCAAAATAATTTTATTGTGAATCATTGAACACTAAACAGAAGTTAACATGAGATGAGGAAATTTAAATGAACACAATACAATATGATATGACAACAATAAATGTTCCGTTATTTAAGTCACTTTTTATAAGCATGGTGGACAAAAAAAAACATTTTTATTCTTATTTAGATTATGCTTCAAAATGCATTCAATATGATATGATCGATGACACTGCTTGCATTTGATACCCACAATTCTTGTAGATATGAAACATAGACCCCTTTCGAGTTTATTGCTTTGAGGAAATACTTGTGAAGCCACAAATGCAATTTCTGATGCTATATTAATTTTTTTCTTGGAATTGCGACTTCAAAATCTAGGTTATTAATTGAAACTCAATTTTTATTAAAAAGGATACCATGGGGAAGCAAATTGACGGAACTCTTTGTGTTTGGTAATGAATCACTAAGAAATTGTTTCCATAATGACGTTTCTGAAATGACGAAATATGACAAAATTATTCCTAGATACCTCATTTATCAACCGAGCAATATGAAATTGCGAGGTTATGTTTAGGGCTATCGGTATTACTTCAACAATCACTTAAAAACTCCCAAAGAAGAGAACACTATTATCAGCATATGTTTCCGAATTGATGGGGAATAAAGGTACGCAAAAATATTCCGCCCTTCTAAAATTTATTTAAAGTATAAATATTTAGAAAAACTTACCGGCATTTCTGAACTTAACATAACAGAAGCTACATTTAGGTACACATGCGTAGTAATGCCAGGTTATAGGCGCGAAATATTCAAATATATTGGTTGAGTTTCCGGTATAAAGAGTAACCCTCCGGACATAAAACAATCGAATATTAAAATATTATAATTATGATTGATCGGAAAAAGACTGGTATATATGAATCATAGACACTTCGAAAATTACGATACTAATTTTTGTAATACTTTAGAAAAATATATTAGGGGAAAATACCTTTTAAAGTTTAGAAATCGAGTTTAGGAAAGTTACCGGAATGATGATTTCTATCATATATGTGTAAATTCAAAAAAAATACGAAGTCATCATGATTTTCGTTATATTTGTACCAGTTAGATATCCATTTGAGCTCCACAGAGGCATCCAGTTTATGCTTTTAGACGTAAAAGTTTACTAGAAATGGCTTCGGACATGCGATTGTCCCAATATAAAAATTTTACCCTTATATTTATTTTTTAAATTGTTTATTATTGTGTTGTTCCTGTTTTCTGTTTTTTTGTTTTCTATTTTTTTACTTGTGTATACACCGAGAAGTATTCCGCAGAAAAATACTGTGTACATTAATTCCCAAGATAGATAATAATTCCCCTAACTCCTTAGTAATTCCTCCAAGTCCCTAGTAATTCCAATTCCCTACATCGATAGCTAGCTAACACAGATAGTATCCCACTACCTAATTTTGAATGGGAAAAACATAGTTACAAACATTGCAAGTTAAATAATAAAAGCTTGTAAAAAAACAACAGGATTCTTCCTGCAGCTAACATTAACTTACCTTCCAAATTCTAATTCAATCGGACTTTCAGTTGTTAAGTTATCGTGCTTACAAGAAACGTGACAGACGGACAGACAAACGGACGGACATTTTGAACGCTGTTCAGAATTAGATCATTAACACAATGATATAAACATTTTTTCTTTCCAAGTAGTATTTTCTGTTTTAGAAATGTGCGATCAAATTGCAATAATATACTTTTTGTTTTCGTATTTGCAAAGAGTAGGTATAATAAAGGGAATTTTATTAACAATATTTCATCTCCTTTGACATTTTTCTGTAAAACCAATAGTTTGCCAGCAAAAAATTTCCTATTTCTTTCAGAAATGATTAAAAATATGCCCTTTCCTAAAACATACATTTCAACAAAATGAGCAAATAAAACCATGATTTTTTTAAAAATTCGTATATTTTTTGCAATACATATGAAAATTGCAATTTGCGTAGACATTGTACCATAATTTAAACTGCCATGAAAACTGACAAAATGAATATAAATAAACTAATTGTCTGCCACTTTAAAAGGATTAGAAATATTTAATAATCTTTCAAATTTACCAGTAATTTTTGACATTTCATATATTTAAAAAAAATTGTTCATAACAGATTGTACCTCGGATTGTACAAAAAACCCTGATTGTTGGTAACCAAAGGGATTTTTGCTAAGATATTCATTTTATAAAAACTGCATACACCGATGAATTTAACAAAAATGGGCTCCAAGTAATTTTAGATAGCACGCATTCTTAACATATAACATACGCTTCTTCGAAAACAGTGAAAGATAGCATAACTTTAAAAATCTATCTTGGTCTCGTTTTATCGTACAGACAATAAAAAAATCAATACAAATTCAATTTTCGGTAATATTATAAGTTTTTAAAAAATCCTCCTGTTAAGTATTTTTCACAAAAGCAATATTTTTTGAGATGTTTTGTTTTAAAAAAGACCTGTTTCTTTTAAGTTTATTTGTTAAATAAATAAATGAAACAAATGAGCTGTACTTCTATAATTATTTTTCTTACTTTTAACAAGAACTTTAACTCCAGAATTTCAGTAACTGAGGATTTTTCTGATTTTTTGCAATCCACAAATAGTTCATAATTGCATTCTATTAGATTGTGATTGTTTATAACTTTTGAATTGCTGGAATGGATTCTCCTCACGGCCTAATCGTGAGATGGGTAAATAAATCAGTGCATTAACTTACCATGATTTGATTTAATTAAGCTCTGCTCACTGTAGTTCACCTGTTTGTCACTGTTTATAAAATTGTTTTTTTTAGTTTTGCTTACGATGGTGAAATTGGTGCATGTGCAAATCACATACAGATTCGGCAAATTTGGTTTTATATATCCTGAGATAAAAGAGTGCAAGAGAGTAAGCAGGGAAATTAGGAAAAGAATGACGGATACACTGCCTCCAGCACACTCCACACTTTCTGAAATTTTATTTGTATCACCTTGTTGTGTGTCAACGGAGGGAATTGCTCCTGACCACGACCGCATTGTGGGATAATATCCGTCTTTCTTTTTCTAACTTCTCTGTTTTTTTTCTTGCAATCGTTGAACTCAGGATGCATCTGAGGATGCATATTAGGGTGGCCCATCTCTATAGGGTGTGAATTTTTTTTGCGTATTTTTTAAGTCTCAGCCCACGAAAATATACTATTATACTAGAAATAATTTATGTCAAAGTTTCAGATAATTCGGTGAACGGTAACCCGTGCCGCATTCAGGTAGAAATTTGTAGATAAGATTTTATTACGGTAACCCGTGCCGCATTCAGGTAGAAATTTGTAGATAAGATTTTATTACGGTAATACACTTAAATTTTACTTAAAATACAAATATCTACCTCTTTTCTCATAATGTTTTATTGGTGTAATTATTTCCTAGAAATTATTTGTTTTGGAAGTTTGGAAATATAATGCACCTACGGTAGGTTTTTATGTCAGTTTGCAATTGTGTTTTACAGTGGTGACATTATAAGTTCTAGCATACGTTCCTTTTTGAAAAAACATTTAACGATGGCTGATGTTAGATCCTTACGAAAGGATACATTCATTTACTTAGTTGGACACTAGAGAATATTATTTAGGTATTATGCAAATCACAACTTACACACTTTTTACTTATTATGAAAATACCTACTTTCTGTATATTGTTGCCCTAATCTGGGCACGCTAATATACTAGTCAGGTAAATACTTTAAAACACTCATTATTGGAGAATCAATCAAAACAACAACAATACCAGGAATCCTATCATGTAATTCAATACTTCGTCAGTATTAGCTAGAAGAGTAGTTGTTTTGATTGTTTTTCCAATAATGAGTGTTTTAAAGTGTTTTCCTAAGTAGTATGTTAGCGTGATCCGATTAAGGCACCAATATACAGAAAGTAGATAATTTCATATTAAATAAAAAAGAGTGAATGATTAAATTTGAATAAATGATTTGAGTATTTTCAATATATTTTTTTCTTTAAAATGCTAAGAATCCTATCATGTAATTCAATACTTCGTCAGTATTAGCTAGAAGAGTAGTTGTTTTGATTGATTCTCCAATAATGAGTGTTTTAAAGTATTTACCTGACTAGTATATTAGCGTGCCCAGATTAGGGCAACAATATACAGAAAGTAGGTATTTTCATAATAAGTAAAAAGTGTGTAAGTTGTGATTTGCATAATACCTAAATAATATTCTTTAAGCATGATAAAAGCAAATAAATAAAAAATAATTTATTGTAAAAATAAATCAAGAATAGGCTTGTAAATAATGAATGAATGTTTCTATACTCTACTGATGAGAACTAACGAGTTCGAAAAAACTTGTACAACTTTTCTAGAGTTGAAATAGAATGTATGGTTCAATAATTGTTGTGAATGACTGAATTTTAATAAATAATTTAACTATTTCCAATATATATATATATATATATATATATATATATATATATATATATATATATATATATATATATATATATATATATATATATATTTTTTTTTTTTTTGCCTTAAAATACCAGGAATCCTATCATGTAATTCAATACTTCGTCAGTATTAGCTAGAAGAGTAGTTGTTTTGATTGTTTTTCCAATAATGAGTGTTTTAAAGTGTTTTCCTAAGTAGTATGTTAGCGTGATCCGATTAAGGCACCAATATACAGAAAGTAGATAATTTCATATTAAATAAAAAAGAGTGAATGATTAAATTTGAATAAATGATTTGAGTATTTTCAATATATTTTTTTCTTTAAAATGCTAAGAATCCTATCATGTAATTCAGTACTTCGTCAGTATTAGCTAGAAGAGTAGTTGTTTTGATTGATTCTCCAATAATGAGTGTTTTAAAGTATTTACCTGACTAGTATATTAGCGTGCCCAGATTAGGGCAACAATATACAGAAAGTAGGTATTTTCATAATAAGTAAAAAGTGTGTGAGTTGTGATTTGCATAATACCTAAATAATATTCTTTAAGCATGATAAAAGCAAATAAATAAAAAATAATTTATTGTAAAAATAAATCAAGAATAGGCTTGTAAATAATGAATGAATGTTTCTATACTCTACTGATGAGAACTAACGAGTTCGAAAAAACTTGTACAACTTTTCTAGAGTTGAAATAGAATGTATGGTTCAATAATTGTTGTGAATGACTGAATTTTAATAAATAATTTAACTATTTCCAATATATATATATATTTTTTTTTTGCCTTAAAATACCAGGAATCCTATCATGTAATTCAATACTTCGTCAGTATTAGCTAGAAGAGTAGTTGTTTTGATTGTTTTTCCAATAATAAGTGTTTTAAAGTGTTTTCCTAAGTAGTATGTTAGCGTGATCCGATTAAGGCACCAATATACAGAAAGTAGATAATTTCATATTAAATAAAAAAGAGTGAATGATTAAATTTGAATAAATGATTTGAGTATTTTCAATATATTTTTTTTCTTTAAAATGCTAAGAATCCTATCATGTAATTCAATACTTCGTCAGTATTAGCTAGAAGAGTAGTTGTTTTGATTGATTCTCCAATAATGAGTGTTTTAAAGTATTTACCTGACTAGTATATTAGCGTGCCCAGATTAGGGCAACAATATACAGAAAGTAGGTATTTTCATAATAAGTAAAAAGTGTGTAAGTTGTGATTTGCATAATACCTAAATAATATTCTCTAAGCATGATAAAAGCAAATAAATAAAAAATAATTTATTGTAAAAATAAATCAAGAATAGGCTAGTTGGACACTATTCGTCACAAATCATTGGCAATAAATTGCCGTCTAATAGACAAGTATTACAAGTGCTCTTTTATAACATTCGTGAAGTGAAGCTAAGTGTACATGAAAGTGCTAAATTAACAATAAAAGAGGTGTCAGTTTTTTGGGATAAAGCTCGCATTCCGACACGTCAGGATTTTCATTGTGTTAAACAACTAGATAAACTTTATGCAGAGTGGAGGAACTTACAAAAATCGGCTAAAAGGGCTAGTGCGGGAGATAAAGAAAAAAATTTCGTTGAATAATTGGACGATCTCTTTGACATTTCTCATGCAAATGCATTGGAGTTGATGAAAATAGATGAAAATAAGCAGTTTTTAATTAACCAAAGAAAAAAGGGACGTCCTGGATTTATGCATGGTATCGATTACCAACTTGCTTCTCAAGAAAAATCTGAGCTGAGGAGAAATTACAGAAATTATCCGAACGAATGCAACGAAGTCAACAAGAAAAAGCTAGATTAGAGGAAACAGTCACCTGTCCATCATCAAGTAGTAATTCAGCCGACTCCAACGAAAATGAAGATGAAATAATCGAAGCCCAAGAAGAGTTGTTACAAGACCAGCCTGGCTCGTCACAGCCAAAAAAGAGGAGATTGTATGGAACATGTAACATCATCACACCAAAAATAGCCGCTGCATTTGATGCTTGCAAAATAAGCGACAGGTATGGAGTCCATATTTTGACGGCAGTAGCAGAAGCACTAGAACATGACTCCACATCTTTGTCCATCAGCAGAACCATACTTCAGCGCTCTAGACAACGCATCCACGAAGAAAGAGCTGAAATATTAAAAACTGCCTTCGGTAATTCTGAATTGCCGGCCCCAGTCATCCATTGGGATGGAAAACTTTTACCTTCTCTCACTGGAATGGGAAATATCGATAGACTTGCTATCTTAGTTACTAGTGGAGATATTGAACAACTACTTGGAGTACCAGCTTTGCCCAATTCAACTGGAAGAGAACAGACTGAAGCAGTTTATGATGTGCTTTGTGAATGGAATTTGGACGAAAAGGTAATAGCTTTGTGTTGTGATACAACAGCATCAAATATGGGTTATGTAAATGGGGCAGCCACACTATTGCAACAAAAATTAGAAAGAGATATTCTATATTTTCCTTGTAGACATCATATTTTTGAAGTGGTTTTGAGAAGTGTGTTTGACACAAAAATGCCTTCCTCATCTGGTCCAAATGTGCCACTATTTAAATGTTTTAGGGAATTTTGGCCTAAAATAGATCAAAATAAACTAAAAACTGGATTTCAGGTATTAAAAATTAAACACATTTTACAACCAGTTAAAGCCGAAATTGTAAAGTTTCTAAATGCAGCTTTAACTTTGCAACAGCCTCGTGATGATTATAAAGAATTTTTAATGCTTTCTAAACTTTTTGTTGAAGAAGAGCCCACTCACACGACATTCTATCAACCAGGGGCATTTCATCATGCACGTTAGATGGCCAAAGCCATTTACTGTCTAAAAATATTTTTTTTCCAAGATCAGTTCCAACTAACTAAAAAAGAAAAAATAGGTATTGAAGATATATGTCTCTTTATTGTAAAGGTTTATGTAAAGGCCTGGTTTACAGCGTTATTTGCTAGTAAAGCACCGCTTCATGACTTAGACTTTTGTAAAGAACTCATTAATTATCAAAATATTGACAAAGAAATATCTCAAGCCGCAAGTAGGAAAATAGTGAACCATTTGTGGTACCTTAATTCAGTAAATGTTGGCTTATCTTTCTTTGATGACGATATTTCAGTTACCACTAAAAGAGAAATGGTTAAAGCTTTGAATAGGAAAGCACCAAATCAAGAGGGTATTAAACAACTTATGATTAGTAACATTACTGACGTTGAAAACAAGGAAATTCAGGACTTCATATGCGAGAACACTAAACAGTTTTTTCAAAAATTAGGTTTGTCTATGGAATTTTTGGAAAATGATCCAACAACATGGAGGGAAAATGAAAGTTATACCCGATGTTTCAATATTGTAAACAAAATTAAAGTTGTAAATGATGCCGCTGAGAGAGGAATCAAACTTATTACTTACTATAATGACATTTTAACAAAAAATGAAGACCAAAAACAGTTTTTACTCCAAGTTGTAAATGATTATAAATCACAGTTTCCAAATGTAAAAAAAGAAACCCTGTCGCATGCTTTGGCCTAGTGCAAAAAATATTGTTTTTATTACTATATGTCTTGTAGATTTAGGATAATATTTGGTACTATGTATGAAAAAAACGTTTCATAATAAAATACACAAAGATAAAACGAGAGTTTTATTTCAAAAACTTCTAATCTAGTTTTCTTAGACCACGAATTTACAGTAGTATGACACATGTCATAGTCACAACAAATAATGTCTTTGATATTTGTATGACTTGATTAGTCATTTTAAAGATAAATGTTGCTGATTAAAAAAAAAACAATGCATAAACCAAAGAATGTAAATAATTCCATTTACTTTTATTATTGCATAATAATGCATTCTGCGGCACCCCTTGCCTTCAATTTGCCTCAATAATATTTTGACGGGACTGTTTTTTCTTCAAATGGAACCATTTGCAGGGGTGAGAAATAAAAAATTTCGATTTCGAAAAAGATGAGCCACCCTAATGCATATATAAGACTAGATTTGCCGAATCTGTATATGATAGAGCGCGCACGTATCGACGCATGTTATTATGTACGAGTGCTACCACGTCTAGAGTTGCGCGCACCACATATTAATTCCACACTCGTTGCCTACTAATTTCTACTAATTCCCCACTAATTCCCTAATAATTCCTGCTAATTCCTCACTAATTTCTCTAATTACAAACTAATTTCCTACTAATTACTGTTAATTCCCTGTAATTCCTACTAATTCCCTGTACACCAAAATTCCCCTGTGAAATACCCCTTGATATACACCTTCTTCCCTTTACTTTGTCAATGACAATTAATTTTCTTCTGGATAGTAAAGTATATTTTGATTGATTGATTGATTGACAGCCCCAACTTGCACAAAGTCATATCAAGGACAAAGGAGTATTAAGCGTGGTGTGTTATTATTTTAGTATGTTAATCTAGTCGCCTAGCTAAAAATCTGTATCAAAAATCAATTTTTTTTAAAATATATAGTTATTTTTTTTATTTTCCTTGTATTATGAATGACTAAATAAAAAGAAATAACCTTTAACTTACCTATTCCAATAACTTAAATACTGATTTTTCATATATTCCCTATGGGCATCTTCATCTCCAAAAAGTGCCTTGCTTTCTATCCAATTTATTACAAAACCATCTACAGCTACAGGTACTTCTAATTTACAATCAGGTGTCTTATCGTAGCCATACTTTCTCAAATGTTCCTCATCTCTAAATGCCAAACCAAGTTTGACCACTTCTTTATGCAACTTAATTTCATATTGTTGTCCTATTGATCTAAAATTTATTTCAACCGATGTTTAAATAAGCACTGTTACCTAGTTAACAAATAACTTACGATTTCATTGTTTCTATTAAAGGGCTGTACATATTGTCATAAAGGGTACACTGAAACAAACGCAATATTAAATGTTTTAAAAACACTCATTGTGATAACCTCCTTGTAGGTGAGAATTAAAATGTCTTTTTGTAATTGAAAATTAATAAAATTATAGATTCACTCAATATCACATCACTATTTAAGTAAATAAATAAAAAAAACATTGCAATTAAAGACGAGTCTTATAGATCTGCAGTAGCATAGTGACTAAGACCTGGAAACTACAACCAAGATTTGTGGGCAGACAAATCACCAACAGATTATGTTGCATAGAGTCATACTAGAACTGGTTTATCAATGCAGGGTCAAATTTGCGTTTTAACTAATGCCGAGGTCCGGGATAATTTAAATCTCAGGTAAGTGTTAAAACCGCATCCGTTTATCCACTACATTTTATGGTGTGGGGTTTTAGGAAACCCTTGAATAACCTGAGGTTGGTAACACTTCCTACAGAGAGCTCTAGGTTGATTGTGATTGATCGAAAAATGTGTGTTTTTAAGTTTTTGTTACTAAGTTTAAAACATTTGCTTATCTTTGTTGAAAGATTATTTGGCAGTGACATCTCTATTTAAAAAAATTGACTGTACATACTGTCATAAAGGGTACAAAGGTAGGCACAGGATCCATCAGCAGAGCCATTTCTATTAATTAAAATAGCAAATAAACGTAAACACGTCTTAGAACAAAAGAAACTGATACAGTGTGTTGAAGGAACAAATAAGCTTTTTGGCACAAAATTAAGATTTGCTGACATTTACGTAATCTCCAGTAGCAGTAACACATGTTCAATGAATTAATTGATAAAAAAAAAGAAGTGACGTTTTGAGTAATTTGTATTATGATATATTAAGTTTCCAGAGAAGAGAGTTTTCTTAATTAGAAGTATTTACCTAGAGCTTAAATTCAAACATATCTCATGCAATGTCAAAAGCAATTAATTTATTGGTGAAACTGAATGATTTCTACAATGCAATAAAACAGATTTTAATACTTGCTTTTTAGCTATCTTAGAAAACTTGTTTACCTATCGGTTGGAAACTCTATCAACTTAATAAAAAACCGCTACCCAAGGAATCACTACTTCCACATCCAGATTTTCTATCCAAGTCACTCACAACGAAAAAATTTTGTATGAGGAAATAATTGTTTATGGAACTTTAATAACATACTATTTGAAATCCTCTACCTCAAAAACCCATAAAACGATACCCCACATCAGTAGAGGGGTGGAGGTGGTGATAGGGGGTGGTAGTGGGGGTGGATGAAGTAAAACAATATTTTGAGGTTTCTGGTTCTTGTAAACACACTAAATCACAATTATTTTCATCCCCTTTAATAACTGTAATGGAGTGGCTAATGCCAAACATTTTTTGAGACCTTAGCTTCTCTTGTTAATACTAAATACCAATTTTATGGACTTTTACCTGCTTACCCCCCAACCCTTCAACAGAATAGGATGACAATATAATCTAGTTCCAGTTCTCGTTAAAGTACATACGTGTACCAAATTTCAAGTCAATATCTTAAACGGTTCCAGAGTAAATGTGCGCACAAAAAAAGTTACAGACAGACAGACCGACCGACCGACAGACAGACCGACCGACAGTCAGAAATTTTTTTTTCGTTCAAACTTAAAATCTCAACGTTTCATGACATTCTAAGCCTATATGAATAAAGATTTTTTAAACATTTTTTGTCGTTACTATACTTCCACGTGGAAGTAAAATTAACTTCAATATTCCATGCAACTAACCACAAGAAACATAACATTTTTAGGTTAAACCTGGTGCTAACAGACATAATCTCCACTTTGAACCACAAGCTAAATTAACTTTGACTTTACCTCACAGTTACTTTTAACTCGGACCAAAATAAAAACATTTTAAATAAACACTTTATCCTGGAGTTAGCATTTAACCCCGGGGCAAACTAAATTAGCCCTGTATTGATATATTGGCCCTTTGAAAGTATGAATGAATTGAACTTACCAAAAATACTTCATAAGCTAAATCCATATCGGGTATTAAGCAGGTGTCCCTTAAATAGATATTTATGTTAGTGGAATGGTCTTTAATTTCTGGTATGTCTAACATCTCAAAGTACTGATACAAAATTAATTTTGCTATTAAGCATGGAGCAACATCAAAGTGCTCCGCCAGCCGTACTATTATACCAGGACTATCCCCATCGACGACTCCTTTTCTATACAAATCCCAATACTTGTTTTTATTAGTCTGAGTTTTAACATGATTGCACTTCATCCTTTTTTGATATTCCAAGGATAAAATACTATATAATGTATCACAATTGTGCCTAAAACGATTTGCATACAGAGCAAGTACCTACCTAAAGGGGTAACAATTATTAAACTTACTGTGGATATTTCCTTATTAGCTGTTTCATACAGTCCTGGGTGAGACCATGATGATTTCTTATAAAACAAATGATTTCGTTATAATGTTGAGTATTCATCTCATAAACAAATCAAAAAATTGTAAGGTTATGAAAGTAACAAAAAATGTCATTAGATATGTGTTGCAGGTTGCTATTTAACAACCTGTTATTTCATAACTGTTATTTGTAAACAGCATTAACAGACTGTTATTTCTGATCGAAAATAACAGGTGAGAAAATAACAGATAAGCAGCTGCGGCAGCAGCATGAATGCGTTGGTAACTTTTCTGGCTTGCGTATCCGTAGACAAGCCCAAAAAAATCTGTAGAACCTGGTAATAAATCCGTAGAATTAAATAAAAAATAATAAACAATAATAACTAAATAATCGCAGGCATGGAGCTAAAAGTACAACACCCAACATTTTTTTGTCGAGCGTTGGGGGGGGTCGGAACTTACTATCGATAACTATCGATGTTTAACGAACACTAGTCTCGCCTAACATCAGAATATGAGGGAACCTTATACTCTACAAATCTTGGCCTAAATAAGACTACTAATACCCACGGTCAATAAACGATACGGTTGCATCAATCAGCAGCTTTAGGACGAGAGAGACGCGGGGGGCGGGAAATCGAATGAAAGAGATAGACATATCTGATTTCCGTGCAAAAGACAGAGACAAAGATGCTTGTAGTGTTTACAGGTGACGTAGCTGTAGACCCTACCGGAATCTTTGTCTCTGTCTTCTGCACGGAAATCAGATATGTCCGTCTCTTTCATTTGATTTCCCGCCCCCCGCGTCTCTCTTGTCCTAAAACTGCTGATTGATGCAACCGTATCGTTTATTGACCGTGACTACCCAGCAAACATCGTTATATATTTAAAATATTTTTGTTATATAACCCTACCAATTTCAAATATAACGAGTTATGTAACACGTACAAAATAATGGTATAACGCTAATGTTGCTATTTCCCACTCAGACTTACTGAGACATTATATAACATTAATATAACTAGTTATAATAACAGTTATGTTTCATCATTATAATATTAATACTTTTATAATGTAACTATTATATAACAAATATAACAATTTTCTGTGAATGTTATATAATGATTTTATCAAAATGTTATATAACTGTACGTACTTCCGTTACCAAATATACAGTGTGTCGCACTTAAGAGTGTAACACCCTTATAATTTCTTTCTTCCCGATTTGAACAAAGTTTTACTCAAATAGAGAACAAATCAAGATCCACTTATGGCAAAAAAACATTCGATGTTGCCTTTGCATTTATTTGTAGGGGACGAATGTTTTTTTAGCCCTAAGTAGATCCTAATTTGTTCTAATGCGAGCAAAAAATTTGTTTCAAATCGGAAAAAAAGTTATAATTAAGGGTGTTTGCTACACTCAAGTGCGACACTCTATATACCCAGTTTTAAATACACAAATTTAATTTAAAATACTGCAAACACATTTGTACATGATTTTTGGCATATCTGAATATTACTTCAACTTCATAAAAACACACACATAATTTTTCATGTTATTTCAAATTAACAATTTAAATTTATTTACAATGGTGAATAAAACATTCCGGTTGACACATGGCATGCTTCTATATTTGATTTTAACTTATCGAAACGAACTTTGCAAAACTAGCTTACCATTAAAAAAATTTGTTTTTGAACATGTCAAACATCCCATTTACCATGAAATGAATTTAAAAATAATTATTAAAAAAGCAGTGATAGTTATAGATCTATATTTGGATGAAATTAACATGTTAACAAAATTACAAAAAAATAAATAAAATAAAAATCATCTGCTACACAATGGTGGAAAGGATTTATTATACACTTCACTTCATACATAACAATGTACTAAATAATATTCAGTGTATCTAAATTCCTGTAATTAAGTTAGCCATATCTCAGTACTGAAGTATGGGATTCAAACAAGACTTTCAAGACACAGCTACTATAAAATATTAATTTTCAGAATAAGAGCAAAAATTCATCAAAGAATTTCACATCTCGTCTTAGAAATTACACCTTATTGAAACTTTATAAATAAAAAATTCAAATTCTTTGGAAGCATTTCAAACTCTTGTCTATATAAGCTTTTTTAAAATATCTTTGGTCAAAAAAACCACATCTCGAAATTAATGACATGAATTTAGATATACCGTGTAAAATATACAGAACGAAATTTTTAAATATTCATCCAATCTATATAACACAAAATATGCTATCTGTAGTGGCATAACATTAGTTTTTCTATTTATGACAAAAAAAATTCAAGATCAAGGATAGCATTGTCAATAAAAAGCAGTCCAGACTGGGACTAGGACATTTCGTAAATGTATCCACAAACTTCGAGTAGGCACAAAATCTTAAAAAACATATTTGTAATTTTTTTTTCGAAACTTAATGGGTTCCAAGATACAATGCTCTCAGATTTGCTATATGTAAATATCATGGAAATATAATTACTCACGTAGAACAAAATTGTAAATTTTGTTCAGTGGTGTAAAGATGGATAAAACTTGCAATAGTTCTATTACTTCTATGCAAAACTGAACAATATTAAAAAGAAACAATTAAGTAAATTGAGATTATTTTTCATTGATCTGCTTAATGTGTCTTGGAAATTACTTAGTTGATAATAAAGGTTTATTTAGAGTTTTTTATTTAATTGGTAAGTTTTATTCTTTGTTGTTTCTAAGAACACTTATGCAAAAACCTGTATAACAAATTTCCAGTCAAATAGATGCACACACTGGCTTTCCAGAAACCTACAGCTACAGCCTCTAGATGTCTCTAACAAACGTTGTTATTCCTCTGCACTCAAAAGATGCCTTGTGTTTCTTTTCCCTCTTATGCCTGTTTTGCTAAGCGAAACCACTCTGATGCTACCTGTTCTATTTCGTGTTGCATCACATATGAAAAACTTGCAACGAAAACTTCTAAAACAATGATAGCAATATAAATAAAATATTCATATAGCTATTGGTTAAAGTTCCTCACCTTTCTTTGCAGCGATAACCTCCAGGTCAACACTTTAAATTTTCTGAGCATTTCGTGGTACACATTCATTAGTAAATAAATTAATCTGCTGTGAATATTATCTCAAGGATTGCTTCTCTCCACTCTTTCTGGAATCAATATAATAATAATGTATATTTTTCAAAATACAATACCATCAAATATACTTTAGTTCTGAAAACTTTAGCTATAATATTAGGTATATAAGAACATTGAAAATGAATATGAATAGGTACTTTAGAGAAAAACTGCTTTTAATGGTTTAATTATTCTTTTTAAAAACATCGTATTGTTTCAAAATTTCTTTTTGATACTTATATTGGTTAAAACAGTTTTTCAACTCATTTTGACAGTCATTAGTATCGAGTATATCACAATTTCCTTCAATAATAATCATCCAGTGAAAAATTATGACTGACATTAATTATCTACATTTTCAATTGAATTTCTACATACTGATGAGTCATGCCAGGATATAAATGACTAAATGACTTTACTTTTTTTAATCTTTCAGCAATCATTTGATTCTTACACCTCTGTTAAATAATGTCTTTTATTTCCATATTTTGATTTGAGGTTAGAATTATTTGATAGACGTAAAAATTATAATATATTTTGTATACCTGCTTATCTTCAATGCACACTGATCACCAATATCGTTGATTGAAGAGTCTATTCTTCACTCAACGCCAATATTAACTAAATTTAAATCAAAGAGCACAAAACAACTACACAACAATGCTGGAATGTTGAGCTTCTTTTTGCTTAGTGAAAACACGAACAAAAACAAAATGGCCTCTGCCGAATTCCCGAGCTCCCGTGTCTGCTGCCCTACCACAAACGCTTTTAAATATAAATTTACCAAACTGCAACATAACAGTTATACAATTTTTATTATTTAAGTTATATATTCTTTATAAGAGTTTTTATGTAACAGAAATATTATTAAACTATATATTGTTATATAACTTTGTTATATTGGCTGAACTTTAAATGTTACAATATTATTATATTACTAAAGCATAACAACATATTGTAACATGATTATGGTATTATTTTATAACAAATGTCATAATAATAACATAACATTAATAAATACTGGTAATGTAAACCGTTACTACCAGGTTATATAATATCAATAATATTTGTTTGCTGGGTAATACCAACTCACAGCCATGGATCATGACCACAGATGATAGAATGCATTCTGTTATGACTATTAAAACCGTAAACCGTGATGGCGTCGGCTCAATAGCCACGAATTTGTTGATGTTCTTATTTCGCAATTAATTAATATTACTATAATTATTAATATCGTTAAAAATCCGTAGATAAATACGGTTTATCGGAAAATCGGAGCTGGCACAAAAAATCCGTAGATCTACGGATAAATCCGTAGGGTTACCATCACGTTACTTTGTACATCATGCTGCATGATGTACAAAGTAACGTCTCTGAAATAACTTTGCAAACTGCGCGCTGCGGTATGCGCATGCCAGTACTTCTCAGCCATCTGCTATTTTTAAACAGTTATTTTAAACTGCTATTTCAAAATAGCAGTAGCAGTTTAAACTGTTATTAAAAAATAACTGCTTTTACCCATCACTAAATGTCATTCTGTAGGGCAGATGATAAGGTACAGAGGGAACACCGTTCCCAAAAATTAATCTGTGAGCAGTGTGCCGCCAACTAGCCGAAGATAGCAGTACTACAATGTAAATAGTGTGTATGTGTATTTAGTAGTAAAAGCAATTGCGCAATCCAAACCAATATGGCGTCTGATGGAGTTGAGGGCAAACATTAATTTTCATTCGTTAAAAGTTTGTGTTTTTCTGTTGACTTGGCTACGTTTCCGGAATTTAGTAAAAATAAACCCGTGTTTGCCAATTGTTTGCCAACGACGCCATATTAGGCAATCCAAACCACGTGACGCATTGTAGGCAAACATACGGCAAACGTTTGTTTTCATTCGTTAAACGTTTGTTAAAAAGTTTGTTTTTCGGTTGCCTTGGCTACGTTTCCGCGAGTTAATTAAAATAAACTCTGTGTTTGCCCACAACGCCATACTCGCGAAAATAACGGAGTGGGTGACATCTATATTTTGACAGTTTAACTTGTATAATGGTGAACAATAAATACATTTTTTCTGAAATCGATCGGCATTTTCGGCGCGATTTCAGATGGAAAAATGCACAATTCCAGTATTCTAGTCCGTTGCTAAGAAACTATCAGAAAACAGACCGGAAAAGATTCGTTGCCAAGCAACGATTAACAAAACCGTACGAGAATGTTACTTTTCCGGCCTAGGCCCGGAAAGTAACATTCCCGTACGGTTTTTTATGTATACTTTAGACAGTAAATAAATACACGCAGACAAACCAACTCACATTAAAATTGCATTTATTAGTAAGCAGTTAGATTGTAATGAAGAAATCTTATATATTAATACAAATTGCTGAAATAATAATATTGATTATGATTTCAGCAGGCGCGGATTTATGGGGGGGGGGGGGGTAACGGGGTAATACCCCCCCCCGCAAGATTCTGTAAATCATCAACTTTTGTTAAAAAATTTTATGATTTTTGTTAATTTTGGGACGAAAAAATTTTTTTTCAAGGTAATTACCCCCCCCCCCCCAAAAAAAAAAAACTTTTATTGTAAAATTTTATTTTTGAGGATGAAAAATGAAAAATTTTTTTTGTATTTTTGCCTCCCGCTCTTGGGACGAAAAATTTTTTTTCGGATTTCTACCCCCCCCTCATCAAAAAATTTTGGGTTCAGTGTTACCCCCCCCCCCCCCCCCCCCCCCAAGCACTTTGGTGTGAAAGCACATTCCCGGAGTTCGATGCTTTGTTGGCCTCGGCTAGCGCCTCGGCATCGTCATCCGGGAATGAATTGCTTTCACACCTAAATACACAATATACTATTCTATTGACATTTGATGGAAAGTTAACTTTGTTGCTGAAACTCAAAACAAATCTCAGAAAATTCACTTGATAAAATTGTATTAGGCATTTTTTAATACTTATTGTCAGTTTTTTTTGTTAATACTTTAGGAAGCTATAAACACTACCAAACACAATTTTCACTATATTAAACTATTTTTCTAATATCACAAATAGCAATTAAGAAGTTTCCTATTTTAGAAATATCATGTACATTCAACCTCATTTAGTAGTCTTTCAGATAACTAGTCAAACAAAAAAAAATTATCTCGATATCTGAAAAACTCACGAACTTATTCAATTCCTTATTTGAATACTTCGCCTCGGCCTCCGATTAAAGAACTTATATCTAGATACATAATGGCCAGAGCTGGGTAATTACTTGTAATTTAAAAATAATTACAATTACAAATTACTTTTTTAAAAAAGGAACTAATTACAATTACAAATTACTTTTTTTAAAAAGGAACTAATTACAATTACAAAGTACATGTCTTTAAAAAAGGAATTAGCAATTACTTTTCTAATTACTTTTCTAATTACTTTTATGATAAAGTGAATTATAGTGACCAAACAGACAAAAAGGTAAGTTAAAAATTTCAGTTAAAAGTGTTGTGTAATATTGCGTTTTAATATTTATTAGAATCGTTTATTAGAATGTTTGACCTTAAGAGTAATCAGGAAAAATTAAATAAATATATATAAAATGCAGCTTAATAGTGGAGTCGATTTAGGAAAGGATTGGGAAAATTTTTAAGATGGATGCAGACCCTGCGGAAATTATTTGTAATGACGAGTATAATAAAACCATAAAATTTTAATTTCCAAAAAGGGGTGGAACTATGCCGAAAAGGGGTATTTTGGACATTTTAAGGGTCAAATTTGTTGTTTTAATTTTTTTTTATCACTTAAACAACTAGTTAAGAAAAGAAAATGGTATCCTTTTATTCTCAATATTAAAGTTTAAATTTGGGAAAGATATCTGACCATCCCCCCTCCTGATACTCATATATATATATATATATATATATATATATATATATATATATATATATATATATATATATATATATATATATATATATATATATATATATATATATATATATATATATATATATATATATATATATATATATATATATATATATGTATATATATATATATATCTATATATACGAAAAAAACTGAGAAAATCAAATTTCGGCTGTCTTGATCAGATCTTAACCGATTTGGCTGAAATTTGGAATGGAAGTAGTCACACAAAAACTGTTAACCAAATTTCAGTCAAAAATGTTAAATAATTTGGCTGAAATTGCAGTGTCAGTCAAATTTTCTGAAATTTTCAAATCGAAATAACTTCGGACCTAAAAATCGGAACAAAATTTACTTTGTGGCAAAAGGTAGACAAGGTATAATATCAAAATACTCGTTTTGAAAAGTAAAAGATAGACCACGGTTACCCTTCGATTATACATGAAGCGGCTACCTAAGTCACGTAAAAATTAAAAAAAATAAAAATTGTAACACATTCACATACTTACAGAAATAAATACACGCACACACACACACACACACATATATATATAATAATATAATATTAATTTATCTATACCTAGTCAAAGCAGTAGGCACGTCTATACAAATAAAAAATATACCCAGGTAGCAGGGTGACGTCATTATGACGTCTTTTAAAGGTGATTTTTCGTCGCCGACGTCATTGTCCCAATAAATGACGTACCAGAGACGTGATATTTATAACGTACTTCTGACGTCATCATGAAGACGTCAAATACACGTTTCTTTTAGGTCATTATTTTGACGTCATTAATAAATGACGTACCAGAGACGTGATATTTAATACGTACTTCTGACGTCATCATGAAGACGTCAAATAAACGTTTTTTTTAGGTCATTATTTTGACGTCATTAAAATGACGTGAAATAAATCATTATAAAATAAAAATAAATAGAAGTATTTAGTGACTAGTTCAATTTTTGCCACATAGTAATAATAATTTTGTTTTACTATTTCTAACTAGGTATACAGCTTTTAAACATATTTAAATAAAGATGTTCAATGGTTCAGTGAGTTAAGTGTTGGGTTGCGAGTCAAAATATTTGCTTGCTTGCTTGCGAGTCAAAAGGTCCGCGGTTCGATCCCTGCACATTCTGGTTTTTTTTTTCGTCAAAAACTTTATTAATAATTGTGGAAAAATATTATAATGAGGGGTTTGCATCCCTCATCGCAAAATTCACTGATTAACCAATACGTCATATTGGCGTCATATGTATGACGTCATTGGGCTGTGACATCGTGCCGTCTTTTTCACGTCATTTTTACGTCATGCTGAAGGTGGAATTGACGTAATAATGATGGCACCTTGCTGCCTGGGTATATATTTTTTAAAGTTTTATAAATAATAAATACAATTGTTTTCTGCTTTATACTAGTGCGCACACACATAGTCACTGAGTACACATACACTGCGTGTAATTGTGGACTTCGCATGTACTTCCACGTAGCGCAAGAGATATGACAACCACTCGCCCGTCGGCGGCATAGATTAAAGAGTCGGAACTAGACCACTCTGAAGCATCCCCGTTCTCAGTTATTTCATTTCAGCCAGCTGGCACACGCGATGTTGCAATTCTAACTCCCTATGCCCAGCCCGCCACTACACACACTGTATATTATATATATAAAAAATGATTAAAAAACGACCGAATGTAAAAAAAAAGTGATTCTTGACTTATATCATGTAAAAGTACATAAAATAACCTACCTTTTGCCATAAAGCAAAATTCGATCTGTCTTTTAGGTCCGGAGATAATTCAATTTGAACATTTCAGAAAATTTGACTGAAACTGCAATTTCAGCCAAACTATTTAATATTTTTGGCTGAAATCTGGTAAGTAACTTTTGTGTGATAAAGACTACTTTCATTCCAAATTTCAGCCAATGCGATTGAGATCTGATCAAGATAGCCGAAATTTAATTTTTTCAATTTTTTTCGTATGTATATAAGACGGCAAATTTGCCCTTAAAATGTCCAAAAAACCCCTTTTCGTCCAATAAAACACGGTTTCACCCAAGATTTGATAGAAAGGTCGTCCTAATAAAGCCATCTCTTGCGTCAGCACAAGATTTTGGGGTTTTGTTATACTCGCCATGACAAACAATTTCCGCCGGGTCTGCATCCATCTTAAAAAATTTCCCAACCTCGCTATTTTATTGACTCCACTATAATAACAATGCCTAATAATAATAAGAATGATAATAATAAACAGTAAACACATTTAGTTTTTAAAAGTTTATTGAACAAAAATACAAAAGCTTGTGTACTTAATAAAAAAAACATAAATGTGCCAGCGGATCACGGCAAAAACTCGTTTTTAGTCAGTAACTTTTTTTGAACTTTTCAGATTCATTTTAAACTATGCAACTGTAAAATTCTGCTTGAATGCATTCTTGTTTGTTAAACCACATACGCATGTTCTTAATGTAATTGTAATTGAAAAAAGTAATTGTAATTGGAAAAAGTAATTGTAATTGGAGAAAGTAATTGTAATTGGAGAAAGTAATTGTAATTGGAAAAGGTAATTGTAATTAGAAAAAGTAATTGTAATTATAGAAGTAATTTGTAATTAGATAGTTCAAATAATATAATTACAAATTACAATTCCTTCAACAATTTTCCTGCAATTACAATTCCAAATTACTTTAATAAAAAAAAATACTTAATTACAATTACAATTACACGAAAAAAAAAGGAATTGTAATTGCTAATTACTTTTTCACCAGGAATTACCCAGCTCTGCAATCTTGTATGGTACTGTGTTGCAAGAATCGTTGCAGTCCCGGGTTTTAAACAGTTGCAGTAACAATAAGACCGGGTCTGGCGTATTTTGTAATGCGATTACGCTCCGCTTTACGGTCGCCATACTTGCGCGAGGTTCAATTTCACGTAAAAATTGGTATGGATATTGACCTTCCATTTATATAGTAGAGTTCAGTGTTTAGTATTCAATTCATGGTTTGGACCTTATGTGAGATGTGTGGTGTGAGGTCCAGTTTGATAGTTCGACTTCATCCCCGCACTCACTTCTCGCCTAAAGTATGATTTCTAAACTTTTCCGCTGTAATTGCGGTTGCAGTTGGAGTTGCCGCAGCAGTATCAGTTTCAATTCACGAAAATTTGTCATTTATAAACTCTTGCTGTTGCTGTCGTAGAATGTTTTTCACGCGTAAATCTCGTGACGATTTGTTTACGTTCTCCATGAACTACAATTTCATTGGCTATCCGCTGGTAATTCCGCAGCGGTTGCCGTTCAAGATAAAATTTGGTTATCTACCTGCGGAATACGAACTACAACTGCAGCGGCAACGGACTTTATAAATGGGAACATTGCTTTCGTATTCTTCATAAACACTACAGGTGCGGCAACTTCAACTGCAATTGCTGCGGATAGTTTATAAATTGAGCTTAAACAGGTACGAGAGAACCTTCTACTCTACAAATCTTTGCTTACAGCAAATATGTTGTCTGGTGTTGCCAACATGAAAAAATTCTATTTTTAAAATTTTTTTTAAAGAATTTTTTTCTCATACTTTGTTATATTTTATATTCTGGACAGTAATATAGCTAGGTCATCATCACGAACTCAAGTTAATACATTTAATACATAATTTCTATAAGATAAATGGTCTTTCAAATATGTTATCTATCTGTCTGTTGCTAAATATAAAAAGTTACTAGCAATTCAAAAGAAATCTTATTGTTTGACAAAAGAAAAAGTATTTTTCTCAAATGTTTTATATAAAATATTTACATCTTCTTAGACATACCCCCAAATACAGCAATGGAACCAAATCTATTTTTGGAAATGCATATTACAGCGATAAAAAGAAAATTGTTATAGTTATAGATCCACTCAAGGATGATATAAAGAAAGTAAAAGAATGTATGCCTGTCACTGAAACTTTTAAAAACAAGACTGCTGACGAAATAGAAAATGTCGCATTCCAAAATGAACAGGATATTTTGAGAGCGGTTATGACTGAAAAAGAAAAGGATGCATCCGTACGTAGTCGCTTATCAAAAGAATGTAATGAATTATTTAGAAATAGAAAAGTTACATTATGTACAACGGGACTTATACATTTCGATTCGGTTGAGTTACAGAAAACTAATAAGAAGGATGATAATCCACGTCAAACATTTGCTCCTGTTTCTAAAAAAGATGTACCAGCACCAAAGGCCCCCACCAGGCAACAGGGTGCAAGTGGTGGATCAACTGCTGTAGGAAATAGGATTGTTAGGCAAAATCCTGGAAAGGTAAAACGTTTTCTTAACTGTTCTCAAATAATCACAAGGACTGGCAGCACTCATAAATACTAATTATACAGATTCGGCAAATGTAGTTCATGATATGTAAACGTGTATCAGCGCAGATAAACTACGCCTTGTCGTAGATCAACGCAGGGCATTGGTATTCATTCATACCACCACCGCTTGACCATGTCGATGACCTCATGCATTCTGCTTTCAATAGCCCAAACCAGCTAATAGTACATCGAAGTTTATTCCCTATATCACGAACTATATTTGCCGAATCTGTATAATAATATAATAATAGTGCAAGAATAATTTGGTATTGGAAAATCCATATATACTTTTCCATGTTCTGACACTAGATTACGAGTCAAAGTCAAGTGCCAGCTGATTTGCCTCTTGTAATATGTGTAATATATCTTATACACATCTTTTCACAGTCAGTCGCCAAACATGCCTGTGAATATTTTTAATTAATATCTCAAAGTATCAATGCCTTGCTTTAGACCTTATTGCACAGAACAAGGAGCAATAAGGCACTTCTTTTACTAACTTATTGGAAAGAGGTATATTAGGTACTTCCGAATGTTACCTGACAATATAAAAAACATTTCAAATATGAATGATTTAAAAAGGTGATCAAAGCACACTTAGTAGCTGTTGAACTATATTATACAAATAATATAACTGCTAATACTTTCAAATTAGTATATGCACAAGAACTCACAGTGTCCATTTCTTATTTTATTAAATTTAAAATACATTTGTAAAATGTGATATTTTTTTTGTGTTTATATACTGTTGTTGTCCATATACACTTTATGTTTATCTACTGTAAACTTTGACTTGTATTATACAAAATGTTTCTCATGTTTTTTTTTCTTTGGAACAGATTGTCAATGATATCTATCTATGCAATATATAACAGACAGACAGTGTTAAGCCAATCGGCAGAGGTTTCAACTAGAAATAAAATTGGAAAAAGTTGGAAATTGTTTTAATCTCTTTATTTGGACATAAAATATAATATATAAATTTTTCTACAATGTGAGTAGACTGGAACATGTCAAAATTCTCCAAAATAAGCACAAAAAATTAATTTTTGGCAGTTTTATCATTTTTAGTGGGTTTTAGGGTAAAAAAGGTTATATAGAAAAATGCGAAGAATACAAAATTCTCTACAAAAAATGTTATGTGCATTTTTTTCGTATCTGTTATTATACTTTTTGGAAATACGAAAGGAAAAAGTATATTGCATTTCATCGACATATTTCAAAAATTATAAATATCGCTCATAAAGAAAAAAAAATATCATTGTATTGTCATAGAATTTGCAACAACTTTTCAAATGTCCGTCATGTCTTTCTGTCACTCAGTCTACCTCTCCATCTGTCATGTCTCTTTTAAGCTAAATAACTTAAGAGAGAAAAGTCCGATTTTATTGAAATTTGGACAATTCATTAGTGTTAGCTAGAGGAAAAACCAGCATTTTTAAAAAAATCTATCAGTAAATAAAAAGGTTATGAAACATTATGAAAAAAATGCACATAAAAGTGTTATATCATCGGGAGAGCATTAAAATTGCATTTTAATGTTCTTCCGATGATATCATCTTGACTGTTGAAATTTTGGCTTGTATACTATGCAGTATCTTTGTTTTTATAGAATCTCATCAAAAATGTTACTACACATTTCATGTGCATTATTTCATAAAATGTTTCATTAACTTTTTATTTAGTGATTGATTTTTTTCAAAAACACTGGGTTTCTTCCTCTAGCTAACACTAATATATTGTCCAAATTTCAATAAAAACAGACTTTTCTCTTTTAAGTTATTTAGCTTAAAAGAGACATAACGGACGGAGAAGTGGGCGGACAGACAAACGGACTGACAGAAAGATGGACCCATGACGGACATTCTAAAACTTGTTGCGAATTCTATGACAACAGAATGATATGATTTTTTTTTCTCTACGAGAGATATTTACAATTTTTTAAATGTGTTGATGAAACGTAATATTGTCTTTACATTGGTATTTTCAAAAAGTGTATAACAATAGATACGAAAAAAATGCATAAAACCCTTTTTGTAGAGAATGTTGTCTTCTTCATTTTTGTATATTACCTTTTTTACCTTAAAACCCACTAAAAACGAGAAAATTGCCAAAAATTGATACATGGGTACATCATTTTGGAAGATTTCAACATGTTCCGGTCCACTCTCATTGTAGGAAATGATATTATCATATTTTATGTTCAAGTAAAGCGATGAAAACAGTTTCCAGGTTCTTCCTATTTTTTTTTTCTAATTGAGGCCTTTTTTCGCCTCTGCTGACTGGCCTATGTTCCATATTGCTGCTTACAGGAGATGACTTTAGTATTATATTCGTAAAAACTTACAAACTGTACCTTAGCCGGGAAAGGAGGATAGTGATGAATTGAACTGTCAATAGTGTCAAGCGGCACGATATTGAGCGACGTTGATTTGATAAGCCTTTGAAAAAATTATTTTGAATTACAAATTTAAACGTCAAGAGGATCTGTTACGCGTACTAATACTAATCTCATGCGTTTATTTCTATCCTCCTTTCCCGGCTAAGAGATAATGTCGATGTATGAGACTGTTCTTTTTTGAAAAATATCCTAGTTTCAGTAAGCTTGAAAATTAGTAGAAAGACCCTCGTATAGATATTGAATAGAGAAATGCAAGTCTTACATTCGAGAGTGATCGGATGTAGTAGCCCTTGAAGAGGGGAACAAAATGACTTACTTAATATATATCTGCGAATCTGATTTTTTAACAAGTCAATTTTATATTTATTTTATATCAAGAAAAAATATTGTTAGACAGTAATTTGGTGTAAAACAATCGGAAAATTGCATAAAAAATATATTTAACTTATACAGAAAGGTTGAAATTTTATGATTTAAATTACACATAATCAGAGGTCGGAATTACCCATCGGATATGACGTAAAGCCGGTGGTTATGTGTCAGTGCATACAAATTTGCGTGTATGTAGGAAGCGATATTTTACTTTTGAAATTTTTTTTAGCAAATTCCGTATTGTCCAAAGTTGATAAAGTCAATATATTATGATTACTCACACGAAGAGAACTGGACATATAGGGAGATGTACTTAATACTAAACTAACACACACAAGTATTTTTCACTGCAGGTTACAAGAATAAAAGCATATTACTAATATCTGTTCTAAATGTTTTGAAGTTAAACTTCGGCACCTTTCGTTGAAAATCCATTTATATTACGAGAAGGCAGGCCCGTAGCTAGAAAGTGCTTTCAGGTCGGGCAAATAATTTTTCAGGGGGGGCTGAGCCAAAAAATTGAACGGAAGCAAGAATCTAAAAAAAAAAAATTTTACGAAGATAATTAAAATTGCCCCCCTTGCAACGCCATAGGTCAGGCGAAAATTATTCCAGGACGGGCATAGCCCGAGAAGGACCGCTCGACGTCGACAGATGTACCTGGGGCATCCAACAATTTACTGTAGTACTGTAGCTTCCATACGATGTAACATTTTAACTATGCGTTTTTAGTACCTACGTCCAAATAAATCCACGTTATACGAGATACTGTTTGATCGTGCTTGGGCCGGCAGTTGGGCTTCAATAATATAAATTGCCAGTATACTGTAATTTAAAAAAAATTATTAGCATTAACATTGTGAAATTAAATAAAATTCCCTTAATATGTTGCATAACTTTCTGTTTTTGTAGTTTGGGAATGTTTCAGGTGTTTAAATAATAAATAATTATATCTGGAATCTGATGGGTAAATCCAACATATTCATATAATATAATGAGAGCAAAAAAGTGAAAAAAATTGTATTATTGATATTTCTAAAAAACTACATTGGGGATTCGTTTCTGCATATCCGACAACCAAAAAAACATTTTAACACGTCACGTGATCTTCGATTTGGCGTGAATGTAAACAAAGTTGAATATTGTATTATTAAATTAGGATTGTAATTATTAGTTTATCTAAATTGTATTGGCAGTCTGAAAATGTTGGATAAGCTCATGTGCATCAATAGATTGTAGATTGTTTAGGGGGTCTCTTGGCCCTGAGTTGGCCTTTCTTCACCTCGACCTATAATAATAATATTTATTCATTTCAGAAAACTACAAAGATGTAAGTTTAAGAAATGTTGTCATTTTGTAATAAGAAAATTTTTAGATAGTTATATAATTAAAAACAATTATAATATAAAAATAACAATAATTCAATCATAGACCTCATAAAAACTATACGCAAACTTTGGGACAACTATAAAAGGAATCAAGCTAAAGAAACTTATTCACATTATTGCACCGTAAATAACTTAATAACAGAAAAAATTAGATTTTCCAGACAACATTATGAAGCTAACATTGCCAGTGGAAGTAACAAAGCATTCTATAGTCATATTCAAAAACAAATATGCTCAAAATCATCACTACCAAGCTCCATAGATAATGGTGGCATATTAACACAGAACACAACAGAAATAGCCAATATATTTGCCGGGCAATTCACTCAACAGTACATTACCGAACCTGATAATAATATTCCAGAAATATAAGGTTTACAAAGAATGCAAAATTCATTCACAACCATAAACATCACAAAAGAGAAAGTGCAAAAAGTGCTTATGAACCTAAAAAATGATTCGGCTCCTGGAACCCAAATAAATTCTTACTTTCTGAAAAACACTGCCAGTGTCTTGTCTGGCAGAAATGATGCAAACGTCCCTAGAGCCAGGTACACTTCCAGAGGACTGGAAATCAGCCTCAGTTACACCCATCTATAAAAAAGGTGATAAAAAGTTGCCTGCCAATTACCGTGCAATCAGCCTCACTTCTATCCCTTGCAAATGTATGGAACGAATTATCACCAATGAACTGTTGGAATTTCTCGCAGCAGAAAATACACTACCAAAAGAACCATACAGTTTCATACCAGGAAGATTTGTTGTAATCAATATCCTAGTTAACCTACATACCTGGACAAATGAATTTGACTTGACAAAACCCCATTGATGTTCTCTATCTAGATTTTGAAAAGGCATTTGACCGAGTACCTTTTCAATGGTTAACAGCTAAATTGGAACATATTGGTATTCGAGGAAATGTTCTGGCATGGATCACTTCCTTTCTGAATGGTAGGGAGTTTCATGTGAGGATTGGAGACAACAATTCTGAGTCTAACATTTTTCTGAGTGGGACCGGTTTTATTTACCTTATTTACTGCTGATCTGCCTTCAACAATTACATCCCACATAAGTTTATATGCAGATGACACGAAAATATTTAGCAGCGCGTGAAGAAATACAAAATGACCTAAATAAAGTATACGACTGGACAAGAAAATGGTTAATAAACTTGAACATCAATAAATGCTCTGTGCTACATATCGGTAAACGTAATCCTCAATTGGAATGCCAACTGAATAACAGCTCCATAACATCCACAGAATCCCAAATTGACTTCGGCATCACAATAAAACACAATCTTAAATGGGACAGCCACATCATCAACATTATCAAAAAAGTGAACTACATGATATACCTAGTTAGGAAATCTTTTCACCACATACCACCAGAATTATTTATAAAGATCTATCTACAAGTCGTTCATTCGCCCTATTCTTGAGTTTGGTTTCCAAATATGGTCACCTTATTTTCAAAAAGATATTGATCTCCTTGAAAAAATGCAACGCAGAGCAACCAAAATCCTCCCCCACAGATTTTATAATATATCATATGAAGAACGACTGAGAAAGTTACCAACACTGCATCAACGAAGAATACGAGGTGACCTTATAGAGACATACAAAATATTAAACAACATATACAGCTGCTCATGTAACAGTAATATATTTGCATTAAGTGCGAATACACATCTTCGAAGACATCAAATGAAACTCACTAAAAGTCACTTCTTAACCAACCCTTATAAACATTTCATCAGCAATCGTGTCGTGGACCACTGGAATAGACTACCCAATGAAGTTATCGATTCAAGTTTGAACCAATTTAAAAATAGACTTGACCTATACCTGATCACTAATAATGCACAATAATATAATAATAATAATAATAATAATAATAAGGTCAGCCGGGGTGAAGTCTGAGACCGAGGGATTCATAATGGCTTGCCAGGATGGTGTATTTAACACCCTTGTCTATCGTAGTCGTGTCATGGGTATAGAGGTCCCTGATGTCAGCTGCAGGGCCTGCCGCAGGGCGCCAGAGACTCTTATGCACTTGCTGTCTTCTTGCCCGACATATGCAGTCTCGGCCTATATCCAAAGGCACGACGGAGCATTACGAGTGCTTTACTACCATTTAAGGCACTCGTATGGGATAGACGAAACACCAGTGCTGCCTTACGCTACGGGGGATATTGAGTCCGTTGTGGGAAATGAGAAGTGTCTAATTTATTGGAACTACTCTTTTCCCACCGTCAGGCAAATACAAGCCAACAAGCCTGACGTAGTACTCCTCGACCATCAACTCAAGACAATGTTCGTCGTGGAGTTCTCGGCTCCCGCGGAGAACAACATTGTCTTGAAGGAGGAGGAAAAACGGACAAAATATCGAGATCTGCTCTTCGAACTCCGCAGACTGTATCCAGACCATACTGTTAAGATAGTGGTACTGATTATAGGAGCCCTCGGTGGAACGAGACACACACTGCTTTCAGAACTTAAGATCATACCGGCATGCCGAAACTCGGCAGAGGTCTTAGCCGGCAGAATGCAGAAGGCCGTCATTCTCGGTTCATTATGTCTGCTCAGGGCACACGATTCACGGACCCAGTAGTCACTCACCCCACGGGCGTGGGGAGTGGCTACCGGTACTACCAGCTCCCCTCTGTGAGGGTCGGAGCCACAGAGAAGGGTGACTGGTTTTTAGCTAGCTAAAAAAAATAATAAAGCTTTATTTTCATGAGACTCGCTTACACAAGTATAGAATATTGTCAATAGAAACAAATATAAAATCAGCAGTAAAGGACTTATACAAAATATACAAAAATAAAATAACCACACATACAAGTGAGTGAAATACATGTTAAAAATTAATTATTAAAATCAGCAGTAAAATATTCAGTGACAGAGTAGAAACTAAACCTTATTAATAAATTCCTTACAGCGGCCTTAAATTCATTTAATCATTCAAGATTTTTAATATTAGCAGGGAGCTTATTAAAAAGTTTTATACCCATTATAGTGGGGCCATTAGCAACCAGAGACAATCGATGATGTGGAATACTTATGTTAAAATTCATCCTAAGCCCATAACGAGAACTTCCATCTCGAGCTCGTATGAAATTCTCTGGATTAGATTTCACAAAAACTAATGAGTTAAATATATATAGGGAAGATACGGTTAGTATATTTAATTGCTTAAATAGTCCTCTACAAGATGCAGTGATAGGACTAAATAACATCGTGCGAATAATTTTTTCCTGCATTATCAAGATTTCATTAACTCTAGAGCAATTTCCCCAGCATACACTACCATAGTTAATAGACGAGTGTATATGTGCAAAATAATATGACTTCAAAATGTCTAGGTTAACTTTACTTCTCATTTGCCATAATACGAAGCAATGTGTAGCTAATTTTTACAACAAAAAATCAATTTGAATGTTCCAGGTTAAATGGGCGTCAAGATGTAATCCTAAAAACTTAACAGAGTTATTTTGCTGAATGCTTATATTATCAGTTTTTATAAGAAGACTTTGGTTGATTTCTTTAGCGGAAAACAACAATAATTCGGTTTTTGAATTATTTAATGATAAACCATTGTTAGAACAAAATGTTGTCATATTATTTACAGCAACATTTGCATATAAGCTTAGTTCAGCCATACTTGGTGCACAGACAGCAGTAGATGTGTCATCAAATATAATTATTTACTCGAATTAATTTCGTTATATATACAGTGTGTGCGATTTAAGACCGCAACACCCCGTTATTTTGGAATGCATTGGCTCGATGAGCTTTATTTGACTGTTTTGAAAATTTTGTAATTTTCATATTTTCAAGGCCTACTATGCTCCTCTAAATGGGTCGAAATTTCGAGATCGACTATTAGGCAATTTTTTATCGGCAAATTGGATAGGGTATTCGATTCGCAGTTGTCTCAAATACCTCTATACAGAATTTTAGCTTGATATCTCATATATAGTGTTTGTTATTCAATAGCCAAATTTAAAATTTCTCACTTCTCAACTGGCCCTGTATAAAAGTCGGTTAGGTTTACTAAAAAGATAAAGTAGTCATTCGACTTAAGAAACATCAGACACTAAATGAGGAGGAAAAAAAAAGTTATTATTTAAATTAATAGTGCTTCTATGCATTATTCGGTTCCTGTACGTAGATGCCTCAATGAAAATTTTTCAAACAAATAAATTGGACGGAATAGCTTTTCTTTTTCTTCCTTATTTAGTGACATCAACATCAAGTACTAAATAAGGAAGAAAAAGGAAAAGCTAGGCCGTCTAATCCATTTAATAATAGTAATAATAATATCTTTATTTACCATAAAAATATAATCTACATGGTAAATAGGCACCATTTCACCTAGATGGTGCTCTTCCAATGGCTCTAAATACAATATAATACCATAAAAGACAATAAAAGTGTTTGTTTGAAAGTTGAAGTGTGTTTAAAAAATTTTCATTAAGGCACCTACGTACAGCAACCGAATAATGTATAGAAGCACTATTTATTTTAAGAACAACTTTTCTTTTTTCTTCCTCATTTAGTGTCTGATATTCCTTAAGTCAAATGACTACTTTATCTTTTTAGTAAACCTAACCGACTTTTATACAGAGTCAGTCGAAAAGTGAGAAATTTTAAATTTGGCTATTGAATAACAAACACCCTATATGAGATATCGAGCTAAAATTTTGTATAGAGAGGTATTTGAGATAACTGCGAATCGAATACGCTATCCAATTTGCCGATAAAAAATTGCCTAATAGTCGATCTCGAAATTTCGACCCTTTTAGAGGAGCATAGTAGTCCTTGAAAATATGAAAATTACAAAATTTTCAAGACATTCAAATAAAGCTCATCGAGCACTACATCTCAAACAAAAAAAATTAAAATCGGCCGACGCGTTCCAAAATAACGGAGTGTTGCGGTCTTAAATCGCACACAGTGTATGTATGTGTGTTTTATCTAATTTTTCTACATTTATCTATGTATTATATTTGCTTTTCTGTGCCACTAGTTATAGTTTTATACACATGTACTTATTCTTGCTTTAGGCATAAACAGCCCTAGGCTCTGCCTGCCTTGTAAGTATGTAATAATAATAATATGTAATAATTGATAAAAACTAATACATAAAAACTAATACCTAAAAGATCTTTTGTGAATTACCCTACAACTAGTTGTTGCCCAGGATTCCAAGACTTTTTGCAAAGCTTGTGATTTTCTTGGGAGCTAATTTCCCTACGTCTTCAGGCGTTAATTCCACCTGTCCTAGGTACTTTAGCCTAATGCGGATTAGGACCTTGCATTCACAAAGTATATGTTCTGCAGTCTCAGTTGCAGATTCAGAATACCTGCATTTGTCAACTTCTGCCAGGCTCATGTTCTTGCGATGATATCTCAAGAGGCAATGGCCAGTTAGAAGGCCTGTGATCATAGCCTGTGACATAGGTCGGACTTTTCGAGTTCGAGAAGCCTCTTGGCATTCTTTGTCGAATAGGTTATAAACCTTTCCGATTGTCTTTGGCCTGGAGTATTCCTCCAGTAGAACTTCTTTTGTTCCTTTTACCCATTTTTGGACCTCTCTGCTATATGTCTCTTAGACAATTAGACAAGCCACAGAAAGGTTTGGTTCCGAAAAATGGGAATGTGCATCAATATACAGGGCATATGACTACAGAAAGCGACACGACTAGCGACCGTTTTTTTCATTTATTTCCAGCAGTGTCTGTTTCACAAATATTTGATTAGTTTGACATAAACTTATGTAATTTAGTTGAATAAAGTTATTTCCAAATAAAAAAAAGAATTAATGATTTTTCATACTAATGGTACTAACACCAAACTTCGGCGGTACTTTGTACCTGCCGGTGTCCTGATTGTTCGAAAGAAAGCAAAAAAAGCGACACTTTGACGGCCCGCGGCAGCTTAACTTTTGTCGTGCGCAAAAAAAAATGGGACAAGTCTTATAACGTATTTTTGCTAAAATCTAGTTGTGTGTATCTAACTTTAATTTTTGTGACATTGTCAGTTATTTGTCAAAATTCATTCAAATAGAGACAGATTTACATTAGAAAAAAATAGTTGTCCTATTTTTTTTTGCTCACGACACACTGAGCTTGAAGGATAGGATTATGACAAAAAAATCCCGACAAAAATTGTGAATGGGGGAGTGATTTTAGAGGCTTTTGCTATAATTTTCCCGTGGCCCAGAAAATCCCAGCTGATCTCTATCTAAAAGAACTTGTCCAAATTGGTGGAAAAACTGTTATAATTTATCCTTGCCATAAAAATAGCCAGACGGAGATTTGAGCGGCAGTATGTTACTATATAGGGCTACACGCAGGGGGGGCCCTTGCAAATTTTTCAGGTGGTGCGAGATCTCATTGTGGCGCCCCCCCCAAAAAAAAAATGCAATCGCTTATTCGTGATTAGGCTGTACATAAAGACCGAAGATAACATACATTTTTTACATAAAAAAAAAAAAAATTAGTCTGAAAACAGCGGGGGTGGAGGAGAAATCTTTTCACGAAAATGGAAGTTGTAAGGTTAAGTGATATTAAGGTGCTTGGGTTTTATTTTTTACGCAGACGAACTATCATTGCATTTTCGGCGCCCCCCAAGAAGGCGCCCGGTGCGGCCGCACCGCTCGCACCGCCCTAGGGCCGCCCCTGGCTACACGGTAACAGAAACTTCTGTTTTCAGACATACAACTTCATATTTTAGATAGACACCCACATCGCACAGGTAAGTGGCGGAATATTGTACTGTTAATGCGACAATTTTTAATAAAAACGGGGATTTAACAAAAAAATTGGGCTTTCTTGAAGAGGAGATTAGCTGGGATTTTCTGGGCACGGGAAAATGATAGCAAAAGCCTCTAAAACCACCCCCCATTCGCAATTTTTGTCGGGATTTTTTTGTCATAATCCTGTCCTTCAAGCTCAGTGTGACGACTACCTATAAAAAATTTGTATTTTTTTATTTTTTTCTCAGATCTGGTTCAAAAAAACTATATAGAGGGTCCTCATTGGATTCCAAGCACTTTTTCTCAATAAAATTTTTCGATATCTTGGTAATTTGACCCATTTTTCGGTAACACCGTTAATTATTTCTTACATTCCCGCAAAACCGGTGATCACATGACAGGTGTCAATTTGTATTTTATGGTTGTCGGACATGCAGAAACGAACCCCCAATAGTTTTTTTAGAAATGTAAATAATACAAATTTTTTCTATATGTAGCCAACTTTACAAAACCAGGTGAGCTTAGGGTCGACCACCGAAAGTGATAATAAAATCTGGCGTGTATTTTATCATAGCATTCAGTCTGGGAGTTCGTATAAGAGCTGGAGAAAAATGCAAAAATAACCGGAAACTAAATAATAATAATAATAATAATAATAATCTTTATTATCCATAGACCACATTACAGTAAATGGCATCGGACTCGTCAAATGATTACTTCAAAGAATAAAATACATAAATAAATAAAGGTAATAAAATACTAAAAGTTAGGTACACAAACTACAGCAAGACAAAAAAATTAAAAAAAAATAAAACAATATCAAACAGTCAGGTCATAATTACTGGGACTACATAATTAAAAATACATAATAAATACATCATATCTCAAAACTGTGTTTCAAAATATTCCCTTACGCTGTAATATACATTATTTAAAAGTAATTCTTTAACTTCTTTTTTAAATGTTCTTATGCTATTTATTTCTTTTATTGTTTGAGGCAGTTTATTATACAGTTTAATACCCATATATCGTGGACTTTTTTCGAAAACAGACAGTGTATGGACTGGTACTGATAAGTCATTTTTCTTCCTGGTTTCATAGGCATGATTATAATTATTACATAAAAATTCATGTAAATTCTGCTTAACAAATATGACTATTTCATATATAAATATACTTGGTATTGTTAATATATGCAGTTCCCTGAAAACATTTCTACAAGATACGGTTTTATTTAATCCTTTTATGTTTCTTACTGCCATTTTTTGGATTTTGAATATTCTTTCTAAGAAATGAGATGAACCCCAAAATATGATGCCATATTTCGCCCGGGAGTAAAACTGAGCATAATAATAGGAAAGAACAACTGATGTGCTAGTAAGTTTGTTTAATCTGTATAAGGCAAAGCATGTTGAAGAGAGCTTTCTGCACAAATGGTCAATATGTATTTCCCAGTTTAGGGCATTATCAATATAAATACCTAGAAAACGTGTATGCTGAACTTGTTCAAGTGATTTACCATTAATTTTTATTAAACTGCTTATGTTGTAATTTGATAATCTAGGTGTGAAATGGATAAATACAGTCTTAGATGCATTTAAAAGTAATTTGTTTTCATAAAACCAGGATGTAAAAATTTTTATTTTGTTTTGTGAAATATCTATTAGGTTAGACATATTCGAACTAGTACTTAGATATGAATTGTCATCAGCAAACATTATCAAATTATCATGATCAACTGTTCTCGGTAAATCGTTAATAAATAATAAAAAGAGCAGTGGTCCAAGAACGGAACCCTGTGGAACACCACAGGATACATTTAGTTCGTCTGATTTTATGTTATTTAGCTCAACAATTTGACTTCGGTTTGAAAGATATGACTGCAGCCAGCTGCTAATTTTTCCTCTAAATCCGTATCTGGATAGTTTTTTAATAAGCAAGTCATGATCCACCAGATCGAATGCCTTGCTTAAATCCATGAAGATTCCAAAACATTTTTCATTTTTATTTATGGCATCATATAACTTATCGAGGAATTGCATAACAGCTGTCTGAGTGGACCTTTTTGCTCGAAATCCATGTTGAGCATCAGACATTATGTGGAACTTATTAATAAAGTTTATCATTCGAGAATACACTACTCTTTCCATTATTTTTGAAATAGTTGACAGTAAAGAAACTGGACGATAATTATCAATTATTGTTGTAGACCCTTTCTTATGCAAAGGTATTACTTTAGCTAACTTCAAGTTATTAGGGAATATACCCTCAGATAAAGATCGATTTATTAGGAAAGTCAAAGGCTCTACAATATAGTTGGCAACTACCTTCAACATCTTTGCACTAATATTATCCACTCCAGAAGAATTTGATTGCTTGAGATCCATTATTATGTTAAAAATTTCAGTTTCTGAAACAGGTCTAATAAACATTGTTGGGTATTGCAGTTTTATAGAAAAAGATGTAAAGTTTGAATTTTCAAAGTTTTGCCTTAAATTTACTGGTAAATTTATGAAGTATTGGTTAAAAGAATTAACGATTTTATCTACATCACTTTCCATATTGTCGATTTCGATTTCTTTTATAGAATTCTCCTTTATTTTTTTCCCCAAATTTTCATTTATGATTGACCAAGCTGCTTTCGATTTGTTACTAGCCCGATTATAAAACTGGTCATTACATAGACGCTTAGCTGCTGCGACTACTTTCTTATAAATTTTTTTATATGTCCTATAGTAATATATGTGGTCTGGATTGTCAGATTTTCCCAAACTTTTATCTAATAATTTTAATTTTTTTGATGAAGTAATAATTCCTTGGGTAACCCATGCCTTCCTATTTTTATTCAGACTAACTTCTTTAAAGGGAAAACTGATATCAACATAGTAAGAAAGTGCCTTAATTAACTGGTCAAAGCCATCGTCAACGTTATCTGCCTCATACACCTCTTCCCATTTTTCTTTGCGTATGTAATATTTAAATGTTTCATAGTTTATATGAGTAAAAAGCCTCGATTTCCTAGAATTCAAGCTCTTTGGGAAATCATTTGGTATTTCAACATTTAAAATTTGTGCAGTATGATCCGATAGACCATTTCCTACTACATCACACTTAACATTATCAATATCCAAATTACTACACACATAATCTATACTTGAATTGGCAGCAAATCTTGTTGGTTCATTTACATGAAATGTTATGTCATAAGAGTGCAGTAAATCACAAAGCTCAAATTTTTCAACAGATTCCAATGCATAATTTATATTCCAGTCACCACACAATATTATTTTAGAATTGCCCACACATACATGTTTTAATACCGCTTCAAGTTCAGAAAAGAATATAGCTAAATTAGCAGACGGTGACCTGTAAATTGTTAAAATCTTTACGTTAATACTATTGTTAAATTTATATTCAATTCCTACGATTTCAAAGTTCATTTCGGAAGATTTTTTGTTAACAAATGTGATATCCTTAATATTAGCGTTTAGTGATGACTTATGATACATTACAACTCCACCATTTTTAAAATTTTATCTACAAAAAGCTCCAGATAATGTATATCCTTTTAAGCAGATTTTATCCACTTCAGAATCTTTCATCCAATGTTCAGTAAAACAGGCAATATCTATTTGTTGCTGCTCTAATTCTATTTCAAAACATTCAATTTTATTTTTTATGCACTGAACATTTTGATGAAAGATTCTCAAATGATTAACATCATCATTACAGTTAATAGTATATTTTTTTAATTGCTATTCGTGATAATCAATTGTACTGTTTAGTTTCTTTACAGCTCGAATGTAGCAGGGACAATCTTTATCGATAGCTAGATGATTGGTATCCAAGTCCAAGTTAAACTTTGTCTTTGCCCTTACACAGTTCACACACTTTTTATTATTCGACTTACATGACTTTTAATTATGATCTTCTGAGCATATAGAACATGCAGCTGCATTAGTACAGTCTTTTGCAACGTGGTTAAAACCCAGACAATTAAAACATTGATCTCTACCTCTTGACCATCCAATTGTTATTTTTTCTTTTTTTAGTAAATTAGTATGAGTTTCTGGATCAGCTTCTAAGACAATCGTAGTATTTTTGTATTTCTTATTTTCTATTTTTTTGATAATTTTTAAATAAAAGCTTTGGTCAGTTTTTATTTTATTCTGCTTAATAATTTTGTCCAATATATCATTATCTTCAGTGTTACATTCATCACTATTTATATTTACCACTCTTATTTTAGGTCTTCTTATCTTTGGTACTTCAACATTATATCCATTTCCAAGTTTTTCAGTGATTTTGTTCTTCAATAAATTTCTATCAGATTGATTTTCACACTCAATGATTACAGATCGTGAGGTGAGGTACGGTACCGGTTTCAGTGACTGGGCTCGATCGGCGATGTTAAGCACGGCCGGGCGAGTCCATCACTTGGATGGGTTACCGTAACTCATCTCGCCGTCCTGGTTAAGTGGTAGAGTAGCATTAGCTAAACTTCGCCAGGACGTTAATATAAATAAGGCATTTAAAAAAAAAAAAAAAAAAAAAAAAAAGATCCTTTGGACGCTTGCCTAATTCTTGATACACTAACACCTATTTCCCCAGGATTGATTGATGTTTTTATCGCAGTCTTAGTTTCACCACTATCTTGCGAATTAGTCGGCTTTACAATTAAAACTGGTTCATGTTTTGCTTTAACAACATCTGAGAATTGTGGCTTTTGACTTTCAGCCACGAACTTCTTCTGAACTTGCTTTTCTAATGCGTCTATTTTATTTTTTAACAAAGCGATAATGTCATCTTTACCTTCTATAATGGCCTGTTTATCTTCAATTGTTTTTGAAAGCAAGTCCACCACTTCATAATTTTTACATTTGGAACATGCATACTTTAAAAGCCTTCTCTGTAACTGCATACATTTAATTTCTGAGGCAGATAATTCTGAACATTCTGTACAAATATGTCTTCTACAGGAATCACAGGGAAAAACTGGATATTTTAGATCTTTACTTGGGTTTTTAGTTTTTAGACATATTTCACACTCCATGCCATAATATTTTTAAGTACGGTCCTGGCTTAAATTTCTTATCAAAATTCAAAACTTTATCAAGAAACAAAAAGTATACCACTTTTTATTAATGCTTGTTTTTTAACAACTGCAAATTGCAGTTTTATTGAATTATCTATATAATCTTGTCCTGTCTTGGTAAACCTATTTGCAGACTGGATACCCTACACTTTTATGCACAATTTGTTGTAAATTACAGTATTTAATGCACAGTTTGTACCACTCAATAAGTCAATTAACTGCTCTACCACTTTATCACTGTTACTTTCTTATTTAGATATTTGAATTCATCCATTACAATGGATAGAAGTGTCCGCCAGACAGAGCCAAACTTCAAAAATGATATTTTTTGTAGGCTCCGGTCTGCTTGAACTTTCCATTTCGCGCGCGATTCATAACGCGCCTAAAATGTCATTCTTGCTCTCTAGATGTTGACATTATACGGCCTTCCTACTCATATTTTTTTTCCCTAACTTCAAGGTTCGTGGTTGCTGCATCTGGCCGTGCACAAATGTAAGACAATTTTCAAGCTTGCTGAAATACCTTAACTGAATCTGTCGCTAACTCTTAGTTTTATTCACAAAGTACATACATGAGAGAACATTTTGCAAGTATGTATGAATAAAGGGTAAAAACACAAAGAAAGCAGGCAACCTGCTTACTGGTAGTCAGCGCCTATAAGCGCCAATAATTAAGTACGCTTTTAAACGTTCCCGTACATAGACAAAGCCGGCTACCAGTAAGCAGGCAGCCTGCTTTCTTTGTGTTCTTACCCTTTTAAAAGCGTACTTAATTATTGGCGCTTATAGGCGCTGACTACCAGTAAGCAGGTTGCCTGCTTTCCTTGTGTTTTTACCCTAAGAATAAATGATTTAGCAAGTATTTTCCACCACACACATAATAATCTAATAGTGAAGAACAATAACCACAAGTTTGGAAAACCTGTCTACCATTCTCCGATGTTGCTTATTATACTCTTCGCAAATAAGAAAATGAAGAGTATATTGCATTTGATTGGCACATTTCTAAAACTGGAAATATCGCTCGTAGAAAAAATATTTCCATGTCACTGTGTCAGTGAGTGAATTTTGAAAATGTCCGTCTGTCTGTCTGTCCGTCACGTTCCTTGTAGGCAGGATGACTTAAGAAAGAAAAGTTCGATTCCACTGAAAATTACACAGTAAGTTAATGTTAGCTAGAGGAAAGACCCTATTGTTTTGAACAAAATCGATCAGTACCTAAATAAAAAATTATTAATTATTTAAATTTGAAAAAAATAATAAAGATCTTTATTGACTAACAATCAAAGGGCAATTGAGCGAGATCCTTCAGCCTGTTTCATAAATCATACATATTTATTTTTATAATATAAAATGTACTATTATTGTATATATAATATATATACGTAAAAAAAATGCATATCATTAACATAAATAAAAAAAATCAGTTAATTTACAATGGCAAAAATGTTTTAGTATATTTGAATTTTTTCCCAGATGGTATTCTGGATGTTTATATGTATTCCTTGCTCTAGGATCTCTTTTAACACAAAAGGGTGCATTCAACTCCTTGTTTTCTGGTTGTTGGCAAAACTTGCGAAAGATACGCTATCTGTCTTCAAAAGGTTGTTGAAATTTTTTTTTTGATTTTTATGTTTTTGTAATTGAATAGAAATCTAGTGAATAAATATTTATATATTTTACTAATATACATTTCATAGAGTTCAAGGTGAGACACTGTTGAAGCAGCAAGTATATTTAACAGCTTAGTTTTGAAGCTTTGTAAAATGTTAATATAAACAGATAAAAATGAGTGAATACTCTGATATGAAGGATGAAGAAGATAGGGAGTGGTTGGTCCAAGAATATAAAAGGTGGTAACGTAAAAAGAAAACATCCTTAACCGCACAAGAGATAAATGAATTGATAGGAGTAACCCAGGCATCAACTAGTAAAAACATCACACAAAAACAAACACCATCTGATAACACAGAAAGCAATAAAAACACACAGAAAACCACAGCAAAAAACTTCTCATTAAAAATGAAAGAAGTAGTAAATAAACCTTATAAATTCATGTTTTACATAAACACCACAAATGATTTATTCAGGATACAGATGGCAGACTTATGGAATCCAGATGATGTAATTCTAAAAACAAAAAAGGGTTTTCTCCATAAATCAAACACTGATAAATACAAATTACTGGCAGTTCTCTCTAAACTAGCGGCCACAAAAAAAATATCAAATTATAAAGAAACTCAACCTTCTCAAGGTACTCCCACTCTATCATTTTCTGCAATTATTTCAGGTGTTGAAACCGAAATCAAAGATACACTGAAAAAATTACTTGTGTAATTTTACGTGCTTCTTCATGTAGATCTGTGACCAGTGATAATGACTAGAATTTCACAGACTGGATGTAAAATTACACCATTGTTGTCTATAAATTTACACGAGAGCTAGTAAATTTGCACTCAGTGTGAATAATTACATTGTAATTCAACAAAACAGTTGATGCAAAATCACATTAGGACAGGAATAAATTCACAAGTTATGTATATTTCCATGTGGCATGTATTTTTACACGTACTTGTCTGTAGTGATATTTTATTACATTATTCTAAGAGAAAAATTCCATAAATTCTAATGTAATGAGGCTGTAATTTTACGTACACTTTTTTCAGTGTACAGAGGTTAGTGAATACCTTAACCAACAGAAGTTAACGCACCGATATTGTAAGAGAATAACATCTCGTACTACAAACAAGGAAACCATGTTATTAAGAATTATAACAGGATGCTCCGCTACTTACCAACATTTATTACATAACGGACTACAAAAATAGGCACTATGCAATATACCCAAGTAATCCACCACACCCAACCCCACAACCGTGTCAAAGATGTACCCTATTTGACCACACTACAGAAAATTATACAACTCCCAGCAAATGTCACAAATGCCTAGGAAATCACCACCCAAATAATTGTACATCTCTCTGTCACCCAAATGTATGTCATGTGGAGCAGTAGACCACAAAGCCTGGTCCTCTAAATGTCCGAACAGACCCACCGGACCGATTGAGGGTATTCCCAATACTACAATAAGATCACTAAACTTAAAAAGCCAAGAGATAAAATCCGAAATAAAAAAAAATACCTACAACAATTCACAACCATATTATCAACACCTATATTATAAAGTTGAACAAACCTAAAAACACCAACCGGGATGAACTTATAAAAAAACTCAAAAGATGATTTATTCAACTATACAATATTGACACAACAATGGGGTATTTTCCATATTTTTTAAATCCAGTTTTGGTGATATATATCAAGTAAAGTTACTATTTTAACAATTACTGCATAATCAATTTAAACCAAAACAATAATTTCTTAAATAAAAATAAGAATACGCCCATCTAGGCACAAATTTCAAATGATTTTATTTGGCAGGAAATAATTTAACCAATCATAGACAAGCTTCGTTTAGGCTGTAACTAACTTATATGAATGCCAAATTGTGTATTTACTTTACATTATTTTACCTGTGACACTTCTATTTTTCTCAATATCTTAAATATCAATACACATGTATTTAGAAGGAAATAAAAGGTATTTATATTTGTTATTATGTAGAAGTCATCTTAAAAATGTAAACAAAGCTTACGGCGAGGATTATGTGGCAACATTTCTTGCCAGCTGACACTTCTTGTCACAAGGCAAGCGAAAGAGATATGTTGGATAGATTTATTTGTTGTTTGTTTATGAGGCGTTTGATTTTTACTTTATCAATAAACTGTTAAGATGGAGTTGAATTTTGTGAAAGGAGATTCGTCCAATTTGACCAAAGTTGATTATGACTTGAAAGATTCTTTCTATAACAAAATTTGGATTTTTGAAGGGATGGGATTAAAAATATTGGAAGTTTGCCACCAAGTTCTTCGAATATCAATTTTTTTGGAACAGTTACAAAATTTTTTTCCGAAGCACTTATATTTGTTTTCACAATAAAATACCTTTTAAATGACATTATCTACTATTTGTAAATTACAGCAAATACCTCGATGAAAGAAACTGAAATGCTTCAAATCAACACGACGGCGACGTTAGAACACATCTGTCATTTGACTAGTCGTTGACATTGTTGTCATGTTTTGCTAAATATGTTTTTAAAAATCTAATCGGCATTAAAAATTATTTAAAATATTTAATAATTCACGCTTATTATTATTTTTTACATAAGAAAATTAAATTTCGTGGATAAATATATTAAAATTGATTTAATAAATAAGCTTTATACTCCTGTTTTCTTCAATTATCTTTGCTAGAACTGGAGAAAAAATTTCAACTTGGCAACACCACACTGTTTTGTATAAAACCATTCTATCAACAAATCCATACAGTCCAGCTACGTCATCAGCCAAACTACCTACGTCACCAATTTAAAACACCTGTTGCTCCACTTATTTTAACTTCTGTTTTCTCAAAAAATTGATAATTATTTTTGCGGAAATCTGTATTGTTTGTACATATTCTATGATATTATTCGATAAAAAAAAAAATAGGAAAATATTCCATTGCTTTCTCACCTAATAGAATTTACATATTAATGTTTGACTTGGATTTACCTAACTCAGAATCCCCTACTGAACCAATACAAGGAGCTAAAAACAAGCAAATTCTACTCTAAAATTAGTATACAACAACATCAACAGCTATCACACTAAAGAACAACTACTATATAGCTATGTAGAAAATAATTACATTAATTGCATTCTATTACTAGAAACAAAACACAAACAAGATACCAATACAAAATACCACAACTGGAACACCATCGAACATAAGGGAAATACAATCACAAACTACGCACAGGAAGCATAATCCAGAGTCATCCCAATTTAGCAATGGGCAAAAAAATCCCCCATGGTTAAATAACCCTCTTTACGAAACTTTACATATGTCAATACCATTTCAAGAAGAGAAACTACACATTTTTCTAGTCTATATACATCCTAATTCTAGAATAGAAGAGAACATATTTACCAAAGCTGCATTATATGAATATGTAATCATAATAGGAGACTTCAACGTCAATAAAACAAAGAAAAAACAAATTAACAATTTTCTAAATAACTCCAATTTTTCTCAGTTTGATACATCACCCACCTTCTTAATGCAAAACAATGTCGATTCAACTCCCGATATTATTCTACATACTAGTAATCTAATCAATAACTTTCTGAAAGTAGAACTTACACTAGATACTGGATCAGACCACTTAGCCACACAAATCAGTTTTGACTTGCAAGAACCAAACTTAAATAATGAACCAATCAAACACAACTTTTACAAGTGTAATGTAGAAAAAATTAACCAAAAAAATGTTGATATACCTCAACGAAATAGAAGAACAAACAATAACTCACGAAACTGTAACAAAATTTAATGAGAGTTTAATGAATATGACAGTTACAACAAACTCACCTACTTATATCAACCAATAAATTTTATTCCCTGAAACTGCCCCTATATAATAAAACTAATAAAAACAAAAAGAAAAATGTACAGGGAATATAGAAATAACCCAGATCCACTGACAAAAACACTAATAAATGATTATAATGAAAACATTCAAAAAATGATTCAGCAATATAAACTCAAAAATGATTAGACACGTATACCAACAACAACCAAAAACAAGGGAGAAATTTTTATCAAGAAGTAAAGAAATTATCAAGGTATAAAAAAAAGAATCGACATACCTACTCTAGAAGAAAACGGAAATTATTACTCAGAGGATTTGGACAAAACTAATGTATTTGCAGAGCACTTTAAAAAAGCTTACTCTGAAGAACAGAGTCCAGATTTCAACCAAGAAAACTATAATACCATAAACAACTGGTACCAAAACTATTGTAACAGCATTCCCATCATCAACCACCCAATCATTAACGAAGAGACCTATTTTGACCTATTGTCAAAAGCAAAAACAAGGCTCCTGATATCGACAACGTTTCATATAACATTTTAAAACAACTGAACTACGAAATCCACCAGCACATTATCAAAATCTGTAATTTATATTCCCAAGCCCAATACAGATCATTCCAACGCTCACAACTATCGACCAATCACACTGTTGCCTGCACTGGGGAGAATGTTCGAAAAAATCATAAAAACATTACTCGAATAACATGTTAATCACAAAATACCAGGTTACCAATTTGGTTTTACCCTTCATCCACTCACAATACTAACATCAAATGTTCAAACGTCCAAATTGGAAGAAAATAAATCAGCAACCCTATTCTTAGACATCAATAAATCATGACAGTGTATGGCATACGGGACTAACATACAAGCTAAAATACTACATAATGCACTTAATAATAAGCTTAATAATAAGCTTCCTTTACAGTACAATCCAGCAACTGCAACATTTGATAGTAACCACAGAAAACTGGTTCAACCTATGGCGACTCAAACCAAACCCTCTGAAATCCCAACTGGTACTCTTCAATCATAGTCGCAATCTAAGTTTGCCCACAGTAACTATTGGTAACGAAACAGTAAGACCCAAAAATTCAGCCAAATACCTCGGAATCCAGATCCACCACAAACTGAATCTCAACCAGCACACCTGATGAAGAAACGGATAAATACAAAACTAAACACTTCCGAGGCTTGACCTATAAATATAAATATATCGGAATATGCACATTAACAGGAGCAAAAATTTACAAAAACATCTGCAGACCCATATTGGAATATGGACACATACTCTACCTTAACAGCGGACTACAAGCCAAGAAGAATTTAGAGGTGGGAGAAAGAACAGCCCTTCGAAGTATTACCAAATTACGTCACCCATATCTCCACAGTATATCAAATATTGAATTATGCCAAAAAACAAAAATAGAACCAATCCAAACACGTCTCACTAAGCTACAAACAAAATTCGCCAATACTCAACACAACATACAGAAAATAGATGAATTCTGCATAATACAGAGAACTTACACCACAGAAGCGACAGCAATGTTTCCCGCGTTAAACGTTTTCGTATGTGCATGTGCGAGATAGGTTGTGTAGATGTCATTATATTATTATTATTATTAATTATATTTAATATGATGTGGTATAGTAACATATTAGCAATACAAATATTACATTTAGATAAGTCCCAAGAACATATAAATGGGTTTAAACATCATATCAACAACACAGATTGGTTTTTCATCTATAGTACAAATAATGTATAGTATATTATATTACTAGGAGTAGAACGCACTCTTTTTTTGTGTTGAGCCCAGGATTTGCAAACTGGGCGAAACACAAAAAAAGGCGTTCTACTCCGTGTAATATATACTATTTTTTCTTCAAGCGTATTAAAATGCAAAAATTCATTTATTTATCATAAATGTACAAATATTCAAACTACAGTCTTACATGTTGACACAATATGACAAGTGGCTAGTGGATAGCGCGCCACCGGTGGCTTTCGATATTAACATTATGTTACTAATAAAACAATACCCACTGCGGTGGCGCTTTCGGAACTAACATTATGTTACTAGTAAAAAAATGTCCACTACGGTGGCGTTCGGTACTAACATTTTGTTACTAGTAAAACAATGTCCTACTTCTACTTCTGTTTTTGGTGACATAATTTAAACATTTTAATACGCTTGAAGAAAAAATAATTTATTTAATCAATTTGTTGATAGTCTAGTATGGTGACTGGAAGTTAGTTGCCCTAGAGTAAATAAATCGATATGTAATAAAAATAAAGTAAATCCAGCTAATTTGTGAAAGAAATGAATTAAAAAAATTACAATGGCTTAAGAATAACATAAAAGATGAAGTAAATACCCTATATAACAAAAAAAACTAAGAAAAAAATATACGAAAAAAAATATTAAATTGGCCAAATAAAACTATTAGTAGTAGTAGTATTCGCAATATTGGCTTGATTTATTAATAAATCATTAGCTCAAATAAAACTATTACTCTAATAAAATAAAAAATAGCAATAACAAGTCTCGTAAAACTTAGAAAATAGCAGAGATGGGTCAAGGAAACTTTCCATTGGAAAGTTTCCAGGAAATTTTCGGAAGTTTCTGGAACGGAGTTTTGATAAAAATGAAAGTTTCCTTTAAAATATTTGAATATTCCGAAAGTTTCCAAATTTTTCACGAATATTTACAGCTGTTCTTATAAATTTAAAATTGCCGTCACTATGATCTAACATAACCTCAAACACCAGAAATCCAGCTTTAATTTGTTGATATTCTGTCGAAATTATCAAAAATTAATCAGATGTTTGATGACGTAGGGTTTCATATGGTCACCGCTCGGATTATTACTATTGGCATTGGCACAGAATTTCTCTAATTTCATGCTATCGGCTATGATAAAGGATGAGTTATGATAAGTTATGTTTATTTGTTTACCCGCACTATCGCTTCTCGATGAATAATATCTAGCATTTTTTCTGTTACATTAAAAACGAAAATGATTAAAAAGAAATATATTTTTATTTTTTTACAAATTATAAGATATTTAATAGTTTTAGTGTTCTTTTAATAAAATTATGATAAATGTTATGTTGTGTTATAGTGGATGGTTTAATTTATTTTGATATTATTTTCTTATTTTTTTAAGTGTTAAAATTTAAAATTAAATAAACATTTATTTATTATTTTATTTATTTGTTTTACACTTTTAATTCAATATAACTATAATATGAGATTTAGAGTTATTTCTGTCTTGCCTTCTACATTTCCGTTTCTGCACAAAATAAGAGTTACAACTTACATATGACATTTACATAAATTTTTAATTTTATAATCCACATATTTATCACATTCTATAAATTATTTTATTTATATTTCATTATTTATTAATTCAATAATTCAAACAAAACAAATTACTGGGTAACCACCCAATTGCTCCATATTCTTCATATAGCACAGGACACATATAGCGGGTGTTATATAATATCAGTTATTTGGTAAAAGTCTGTAGAAGTAATGTAAATAATATATTTATATGAACTTATTTAGTATCAAAATGAAGCTTAGATCATTAAGAATCAGATTTCACCATAAAATAGACTCTGAATATTCCCAATGGAAAGTTTCCAGGAAACTTTCGGAGTAATCAAAACTCCGGGAGTTTACCCATCTCTGGAAAATAGTAAACGAGAATTTAGGTAAGGTTAGATATAAAAGACAAAATAGAATTAGTTATAAATGATGTACTAATTATAGATACAAATTTAATTGCAAATACTTTTTTAAATTATTTCAGTAGTAGTATCAGGGATTAAACTTCAAAATCACTTTGGAGAAAATTTGTCTTTGCCTTGTATTAAAATGGCAAACCAATCTAATTCTCTCTTTGTTCCGTTTATAGACCAACATGACGTGAAAAACGAAATAAATTCCCTAAAAAATAAAAAAGCACCGGACTAGATGAGTTAAGTGTTGATCTAATAAAATCTGTATAAAACATTAGTGAACCATTGACAATAATTGGGTTGTTGACGAATTTTCAAAAATGGTGAAATATGGTAGTGGAGGACTTAATTTAGTTATATATTTAATTTGGAAGAAAAATTCTTAGCGCAACATGTTTAAAAAAATTGTTAAACTTCGACTATTTGAATGTGCCGCGAAAACGGTAGTGACATCATAACGGCAGTTAAATGTGAACTTATAAGCAGAACAGATGAAGACGAATAAGTTGACATTGCTGACAAGAAAGAAAATAACCTCATATGTCAAAAGTAAATTTGACGTTTAGCTAGCAGTGATTGATGTTTGCAGTTATTGTTAATATTTTTTTACAAAACGACTAAGGCAGTATATCTGTAAAAGCTAATTCTGACATTCTACTTGCGGTAGATATATTTATGGTCAGCGAATTTTTAAAAAGAGACGATCGTTTTGACATTGCAATGGTTGGAAGTGCAAAAGCTGCAAGGTACTTACGTTACAGCTGCTATAGACAGTAAAAACTATTGTAATTTCTGCAAGAACTTCCTTTATCTTATCTTATTAATATTAAATATGTCTAATATGTATTTTATTATTTAATTTAGATGAATTTGTTAACTATACTTTGTATTTTATTAAATATTTCCTTTTCATTGTTTTATTTCCTATTAACTATATACATGCGTATCTAACTGAAAACAACAAAATAAGTTTATCTACTAAAGAAATTATTTATTACCCATTGATACTCACTTCTAAGAAGAGTCAGAATGAGACTTACGAAGATATCAAGAAAGGTCTGTATTATAACAAAAAATAATAAATAGGTAAGTACTTTATGCTAGCATCTATCTAAGCAATAAACAATGATATGTATTTATAACACACATAATTCAAAGGGCATTTATAACTGCAATCCAACGCATTCGTAGCCATTTCCCACTGATTGTGTTCACTGACTTTAGACGACTTTCACAGTTTGTTTCATATAGTTTTTCAACGGCGAGTTTTTAAATTTCCTTTCTTAATTTATTGATCATCCTAGTATTATGGGGCATCTAGGGAGCTTCATAAATAATTAATAGCTAACAAAAACAACTGCACTTTATTCCAACATAAACTAGATAAAATACATAAAAGCAGATTAAAGCCATTTCCCTCCTTTCAGGAAGTCAAAGCATGAATAACATTCTAATCTAGATCCGTTAAGAATACAGTAATACACCCTGTTTTATCCACCAGTTTGGCGGGTAATTTAAATTTTGTAATAGCTAGAACGCCACACAAGTCTTGTAATGCGGCCGTTTTTCCTACAACATAAACCCATATTAAAAATCAAATTCTTACATTAAGATACAACTTACCACAAATAAAACGCTTAGAATACATTGTAATTTGTTACTTTACTTGACATTGAAATAGTCTCCACAATAAGAAGACTTGGTCCTTCTCTGGTGGCTTTGAATCATTCATTATTACGTTCAGCGTTTATTATTGGAACACAACAGTTTTTCTGGTGAATTGGTGGTATTATTTACACAGTACGGCAGAAAACACTATCTGTACTTATATTTATCCATAACTAGATGCTGTTAAACTATACCGAATTGTAACCTATGAACGTCAGTTGAATTTGACGTTAAATATAATGTCAGATTAAACTGTCGTGATTGTCTTTTTTCTCCGTCGCTATCAGCGAGTTTCTAAATTAGTACCCGTTTCTCGTCATTTTATAACTAACTTCTCTACAGACTGCCGTTATTATGTCATCTCCGTTTTAAATGCATGTATTTTTGTAATTAATATTATAATATTATAAGACTTTCTTTTCACCTTCTACATGTTTCTAATGATTTTTTATGAATAATTGTTATTGTTTAACATAGATTCTCCTCAAATTTTAACTTAGTGCAACAACCCAATTGTAAATAAATCTCTCGTGGCAGGAATCTTTCCAAACGAACACCATACCGATACATAGAAAAGAAAACCCACGTGATATTGAAAATTACAGACAAATCTCTCTCCTAAGCGCTGTATCAAAGTTGGCAGAAAAACTTGTTTGTAATGTTATAAATTATTTAAATAAGCAAAAATTACTTACACCCTATCAGCATGGGTTCAGAGAAAAGAGGTCGGTAGAGAAGGCAGCCTACCACTTACTAAATTTTGTGTATAAAGAATTGATTGATTGATTGATTCACCAGCGTGCGGTAGGCATTGCTGTCACTCCCAAGGTTATACAGCTGGGCCTGCTATGTCCACGCTGGGTTGGACTAAGGTCATGCTTATTGCCAGCAGCGAGTGCCACATGGCACATGTTCAAGGAATATGGGATGGGAGGTGTATTTGTGAGATGCGTTACCGCATTGTGTCGTGAGGGAGCATTTAAGCTCCCTTTTTTTGTGTTTTTAGTTCTGGGTATCTCCTCTTCTGAATCTTCGTGTGAAATATGTGTTGTGTCTTGATATGGAGTGTTTATTACTGTTTATGCTCCTCTTTTTGAATTTCTGAGTCTTCTGATTCCTCGATTTCCGATGCTAGGTTGGATTTGGGTCATGCTTGTTGCCAGCAGCGAGAGCCATATGACGCATGTTTTTTTTTTTCATTTTTCCCCTCGCTTTTCTTTCCCAGTTTGTTTATGATCCTCTCGATTGTTGTTTTCCACGTGTAACATGGTCTCCCTATTTTTAGTTTGCTGCTGTTCAGTGTTAGCGTTTTCTTCAGTAGGTTTTCTGCTGTCCTTTTTGCTTTAACCTTCTTGATCCTTTCCCTTATCTCTTTGCTTACCAGGATATGGTCTATTTGTGTGATTGAGCTTCCATTACTCCAGGTGTCAATGCATGTTTGACTTTTGCTCCATGTATTTCTTATTGTTAAGTCAAACATGTGTGCTAGGTTTTTCAGCACGTTTCCATTTTCGTTAAGCCATATGTGGAGTATATGTGCATTGAAGTCTCCAGGTGCACGATTTTACTGCACTATATATATATATATAAGCTGTGATTTACTGCGTTAGAGGGAAGCACTGTGGAAAGTTTTGGTTTGTGTACCTAATTAAACATTAATATTTCTTATCAAGCTGAAAATATTCTGAGGTATAAATTAATTTACAAACACTTTCACTTATACAAACTTAAATATAACTTCTATACGTCGTCACTTTGTATTTAACTTTTACAAGCTTTTATGGGTATCCATGGTGACAGAACACTATAAGTCATCTCCCTGCCTACCACGATATGATCTATTTATTGAGTTGAGTTTCCGCTGCTCTAGGTATCAAGATTGCTCTTTTCTGTGTGTATTTTCTTGGAAAACATTTTCCTGAGAGAAACCTGTATCACGCATACCTACATTGAGGTGCTATAAGGATTTAGTCTGGACGCTACACACTGACAGTGCCCCACTGATTATTTCTGATCGAATCCAAATTAAACTCGTTTGAATATTTTTAGCAATTATGAGAACATCACCTGAAGATAAGTATACTTTAAGAGTAGTGCGCCACTGATCACTACGTGTTCAATTTTGATTAAATTTGTTTGAATACTTTTAGTAATAATTATGAAAAACACACTTGAAGGTTCACAAATCTGTATAATCGCACTTTAATAGCGATGCATTACTGATTATTTCGGGTTATTATTATCACCATTTTTATTGTGCGTAATTCTCTTGATTGACTGAAAGAAATTAGGTTTTGGCTATTAATTAGTATTAGTATTATTGACCTAATAGTATGCCTCTGGTTTACTCAATACTATTTAAAATATTAGGTTTTGAGTTAATAAATTAGGTTAATAGAGATTAAGTTGATAAAGTTATAAAAGTAATTAAATTCAATAAAATAAAATAAATTAGTTTATAGCTTAGCTTTCTGTGGCTTCTGGCATTGTGATTGCTGTTTTTTATTCCTTCTTCTTTTTGGGCTTAGTGCACTTAAAAAACTTTCCACTGCACACACAAATTTATTATTTATTTATTTACACTTTTACGTTTAATATGTCTGTATTGCTTTGCTTTATAAACACGTGTTGTTCACTTTTAACACTGAATATTTATTGCATGGTTCCTTTAAAGCAAAAAAGCACTTGAAAGGGTCTTTTAGGTACCTATATAGATAGGTCTATTTCCGTCGACTGTCAACTAAGGCACAGCTTTATACTTTATTTTTGGTACTATTTAAAATACTAATAATTTTCAGTTTATTAATTGAATATTAACTTTTTTTATGACATGTCACGTTATGCAAAATTTCTTGGCTCACCGGTGGCTTAAATTTGAATAAGTTTACCGGGGTTTTAATCGATTTTTAGCACTTATTTCGGGAGCGTCTTACGATGCGTCTATACACGCCATTTGTCAACTTTCGAAAAAATAAATTTTGTGTATAAAGAATTAGATACAAAAAAAATCAGTAATATCACTCATGTTTGACCTTTCTCGAGCTTTCAATACAGTTGATATCAGATTTATGGAGACCAAGCTGTACGTGTGTTATGTTATATGTAAACGATTTACTCCAACATATTACAAATGGTATGGTTATAATGTTTGCAGATGATATCACAATTACGTTATCTGCAAAGAATCCAGAAGAATTGTCATTATATATTGCAGCCACTTGTGATGAATTAGAGGCTTGGTGTCAGCGCAATCATTTAATCTTAAATAAGAAAAAAACCGTATATATGAATTTTCATCTAAGATCCCTTTACCATAAACCTTTATATCTAAAAATAATCTAACACTCTTGCAAACATCAAAATTCCTAGGTTTATGGCTAGATGATAAACTGAACTGGAATAGGCCCATTGAATATGTTTGTTCTAAATTAAATTCAGCATTCTATGTTATAATGCAATTGAAATCTCGCTTAAACACTGAATAAGGAGTCTTAAACATCTACTACGTTTTGGCCTACAGTCACATAGCAAATAATATTGTTTCTTGGGGCGGAGGCAATGACTTGCTTAGGGTACATTGCTAAAAAAAACTAATTAGGTTAATTTTTCATTTCAGCCATTAGAGACCTGTCAAAAAGTGTTTAGAGATAAAAAAATATTGACAGCTCCATCTATATTCATATTGAAATGCATAATGCATGTTTATAAAATAAAAATGATTTTGAAATATTTATTAATAATCATTCTCATAACACTCGACATGGTAATACTCTGTACATTCCAAGTCACACAACCACTTCTTTTAAACATTCTCCACTCCACAGATGTATTACTATGTACAATAAGTTACCAAATCATATAAAAAATATTCAAAATGAAAATGAATTCAAGAGCGTAACTAAAGATTTCTTAATTGACAATGTTTACTATTCTGTAAACGATTATTTAGATAGTTAGTTTTCGTCTCTATCTATCTATCTATTATACTGAATTGCTTTCAGTGTACATCAAACGTTAAAGTTCTCTCAGTGTAAGAGGTTGTGTTTCACTCATGTTCAATGGCATTAGAACCGGGCCATAAAATATCAAAGGAACCGCTGATATTGTCGCTTCTATGTGATGTAAATTCTCTGACGAAATCCCAACATTAGAACTAAATTTAAGACACCAGAATATACCTTAATCGAAAAGATAAAACAACTACAAAGGAAGCCAACATACTTAATCTTATTATTATTATCATTAGGTACCAAGTATACAGATTTTTTTTTTATATCCTATATAATATATGAATACTAGCAAACGTTGTTTTGCCATATAAATTATAAATTTTTGTCCAAAAAATAAAAAGAAAATTTCTGGATAGGTCCACCCTTATCACCTAGGGGTATAAATATAGCCTACGACCTATTCTCAGACCTACCAAATATACACCAAAAATTTCATAAAAATCGGTCAAGCCGTTTCGGAGGAGTTCGATAACAAACACTGTGACACGAGATTTTTATATATTAGATAACAATTGTACACAATCTAGAATAACAATTTTCATTAACATTGTATTACTCTACGGGGAGAAGGACTTCGGTCTTCCTTTAGATCTTTCCAATAAAGAACACATATATTTATTTATTTACATTTCATAACATAATATCCAACTGTGGAAATATGATTTTAACTCGTCTTTTATAATGTAAAAATTTACGTTTTTCTACGTGGTAGGTGGTGGTGTAGTTCTTACGGTCGAATCCAAAAGTCCTGAGTTCGAAACCCACATAGGTTTTTTAATTTTTACTTTATTTTACACCAAGTGTTTCGCTAAGTTCGAAGAATGATATTACTTACTACACAATGCGCACAGACCGATATCGCTAGCGAGTGCCCGTTATCTGGGCAACTTGTTTTTCCAAATACAGTGGTGTCTCATGTTTGCATTAAATAGCTGTGCTGCTCGTTTTTCCAAGAATATATTTTCTGGTGTTTTTCGTGTTCGGTATTCATTATATGTTTATAGTGAATATTCATCAACCATTTTGTTTGCGCTGCTCTTTATTTTATTTGAACTTAAATTTACTGTAGATACAGGCAACCCAAATTACCTGGCAGTGAATAGATGATAAACTCTATCATTTATGCCGGAATTTTATTCTCCCATGCAAAAAGGGCAACAAAAAGTGGACCACTGATACTGTTACCAGTGAGCCATTAGACATTATATATAGATAGTTAAAGAGGTTGATAAAAGGTATTAGATACATTTTCATTTTTGATATAAGTAGAAATAATTTCCTTTAAATAGTTAAGTGTTTTAGTTAAACAGCAATTACTTTCATGGTGTCGTGCGATATTTGAGTATTGCTGATTCCTCGTTTGTTTTACCTTAAATTTTCCTCCTCCTGATTTCCTTAAATCTCCGACATTTATCGATTTGCAACACCAGGATTCAACTGACCGGTGAGTTTTTACTATTACAGTCAAATACTTAGATTTTAGAAATTACAGTCTGCTAATAATAGATATCTTTAGCAAAATAAAATACATTTGGTCCAAATTCGAGCCTGGATTGTTCCTATTTAGTATTTTTCAATTATATTAAATTAGTTAGAAATTCGATTTTCACATTTTGAAATAGTTGTAAAATAAAATTAGATAAATTCGTGGTTTTCCTAGTACTTGTAAAAGAATACATAGTTTTTTGAATAATTCGTTTTTTGTTCCTTTCAAGAGTTATGTTTTTGCTTATTCAAAAAGAGATGTAAAATATTTCATTTTCTGGTTTGTTACTTATAGTACATTTCACAATAATTGAGTAGATTATTTATATATAGTGCATTTTCCTAAAATTTTTAGTAGTTATATATAGCATGGCCACAAGAAAGCAGCAGCAATTTTCCATTTTAGTTGCAAAAAAGGAACAATATTTTTCTCATATTCAGCGATTATTTGACAATAGTAGGGACGTCCCGAAAAAGTAAATCAGTTTAATCTTAGATATGAAACTTTGGAAACAAGAGGTTCGTCTGGTGATCTCAAAGACATCGGACGCGTTTAAGTTCGGTGCCAGTAATCTGGCTTAAATCCCGATTAAAAGCCGGCACAATAGGACGAAATTACGCTGATGTGATAAGTGAAAAATTATACGCAAAGTGATATATAAAATAACATTACAACAGTTAAGTTATATAGCTAATATTTAATTAATGTGGGTGATTAGAATATCTCAGTCCATAACAAGTGAAAAGTGGAGAATAACCCGAGAGCCTCTAGGAAACCATAAATCAATCAACACTAAGGCTAAAGATAAGTCTACACTCGAATATACCACTTTACTTAAATTTATACCTATATGCTTTAAATGCTTGATAGTTCCTAGACAATAAATTAAAATAAGGGCACTAAATATTTTTCTTTCAGCAAAAATATACAAACCAAAACCGAATTTCTTTCAGCCAATCAAGAGAATTACGCACGATATAATAATGATGATAATATTAACCCGAAATAATTAGTAATGCATCGCTATTAAAGGGTGATTATACAGATTTCCTGTGTGAACCTTCAAGTGTATTTTCTCAAAATTACTAAAAATATTCAAACAGATTTAATCAAAATTGAACACGTAATGATCAGTGGCGCACTACTCTTAAAGTATACCTTTCAGGTGAGGTTCTCATAATTGCTAAAAATATTCAAACGAGTTTAATTTGGATTAGATCAGAAATAATCAATGGGGCACTGTCGGTGTGTAGCGTCCAGACTGAATTCTTATGGCACCTCAATGTATGTATACGCGATACAGGTTTCTCTCAGGAAAATGGTTTCCAAGAAAATACGCACAGAAAAGAGCAATCTTGATACCTAGAGCAGCGGAAACTCAACTCAATAAATAGATCATATTCTGGTAGGCAGGGAGATGACTTAGTGTTCTGTCACCAATGGATACCCATAAAAGCTTGAAAAAGTTATATACAAAGTGACAACGTATAGAAGTTATATTTAAGTTTGCATAAGTGAATGTGTTTGTAAAATAATTTATACCTCGGAATATTTTCGGCTTGATAAGAAATATTAGTTAGTGTTTAATTTTCCACAATGCTTCCCTCTAACGCAGTAAATCATAGCATATACATAGTGCAGTGAAATCGTGTACCTGGAGACTTTATTGCACATATACTCCACACATGATCTAACGAAAATTGAAATGCGCTGAAAAACCTAGCACACATGTTTGACAACAATAAGAAATACATGGAGTAAAAGTCAAACATGCACTGACACCTGGAGTAATGGAAGCTCAATCACACAAATAGACCATATTCTGGTAAGCAGAGAGATAAGGGAAAGGATCAAGAAGGTTAAAGCAAAAAGGACAGCAGAAAATCTACTAAAGAAAACTCTAACACTGAACAGCACCAAACTAAAAATAGGGAGACCATGTTACACGTGGAAAACAACAATCGAGAGGATCATAAACAAACTGGGAAAGAAAAGCGAGGGAAAGAATGAAAAAAACCATGCGTCATGTGGCTCTCGCTGCTGACAACAAGCATGACTCAAATCCAACCCAGCATCGGAAATCGAGGAATAAGAAGACTCAGAAAAGAAGATTCGAAGAAGCAGAAACAAAAAGAGGAGCATAAACAGTAATAAACACTCCATATTAAGACACAACACATATTTCACATGAAGATTAGAAGAGGCAGATACCCAGAACCAAAAGCACAAAAAAGGGAGCTTAAACGCTCCCTCACACAATGCGGTAACGCATCTTACAAATACCTACACCTCCCATCCCATATTCCTTTACCATGCGCCATGTGGCACTCGCTGCTGGCAACAAGCATGACCTTAGTCCAACCCAGCGTGGACGTAGCAGGCCCAGCTGTATACCTGGGAGTGGCAGCAATGCCTACCGCACGCTGGTAAATCAATCAATCAATCAATCAGATATGAAACTTTGGAAACAACTAAAACGAAATTTTTAGATATTTTAGATCAAATAAATGCGCTAGAATATGACCTAAATGATGAATTTGTTCCGAGTTATCAAATATTAGAAACATTTGACGAATTAATATGTCATATACAACATGTAGTAAAAAAGTTAAATGTAGTAGTAGTAGTAATAGTTCGAATCATTCACAACCATCCCATCAGATTCGTAGGTCTACACGTAAGTTGCCAGAATTACCACTTCCGAAATTTAATGGTGATGTTAAAGATTGGCCTTTGTTTACAGAATGTTATAATAACATGATACATAACAACACAGATTTAACTGACATAGATAGAGTTCATTATTTGATAGGCTGCCTGAGTGGTAGTGCGCTGTCTGTCTGTTCAGGCATTGCTCCCACCGGTGATAATTATCGAATTATTTTTAAGGCGCTTACGGATACATTTGAAGACAAACGCATTATAGCTAATACATTTTTAGATCAATTGTTCAATTTTAAACAAGCCCAAATTGAAAATGCGAATACTTATTTATTTATTTTTAGAAAAATTTCACCCGGCGGTAACGGTACTGTCGAAATTAAATATTCCAAATTTGGCAGATTACATATTGGCATATTTAGCATTTCAGAAACTTAATCCTGAAACACAGCGATTATTTGAAAACACTAGAAGGAATTCTGAAATGCCTTCATATGAAGATATAGTCAATTTTGTAAAAGAGCAAGCAAGAATTTGTAATAGAACTAGTAATATTCATAAACCGAGTGGTAATAGCAATAAACATAGTTCAATTCTCCATAGTAGCAATAATTCGAATAGTAATAGCAGATCAAGAGCAACTCATTATTTTACTGTTCAAGATAATATGAATTTAAAATGAGTTATCTGTAAAGTCAATATGCACTCAATTCTTAAATGTCCTAAATTTTTAGAATTATCCCCTGAGGAACGTTATCAACTTGTTCGAAACAATAATTTATGTTTAAATTGTTTATCCTCACATAAAGTCATCAACTGTAAAAGTAGTTATACTTGTAAAATTTGCCATCTTAAACATCATAGCTTGTTACATTTTAAATCGCCTCGGCAAAACATACAAAGTCCATACAATAGTGGAAATAAGTCAGATCGGACAATAGTTGGTAATTCGGAGGTAAATGATACGGTTCTTTCTGAAAGTTCTATAGCCGGACCCTCCTCTAGCTTGAACAAAGGTAGTAGTCTTTCCAGTGATCACCCACTGCCTCCATTAGTAAATTGTTGTTCTATTAGACATAATCATAACCCTTCTGGTAACAATACTGTGTTATTGTCTACAGCTAAGGTACATGTATTAGATAGTTTTGGCAATTTTCATGAAGCCCACTTTCTAATTGATAGTGGTAGCCAAACAAATTTTCTTTTTCTAGAATTTAGTCGACGGTTGAAACTTTCCATGTCAAAATGTCATTCGCATGTTTATGGAATTGGTTCTGCTAGTAGTTCTGTACATGGATGTTCAACTTTAATAGTCATTTCTCAATTTGATTCAAGCAAAAGATATCCTGTAGAGGTACTGGTAGTTAACAAAATTGCAGAGCAACTACCTCCTGCCCAGGTTGAGTTAGGTACTCTTTCTCATTTGATTTCACTGCCCTTGGCTGACAGTGATTTTTATTTTCCACAAAAAATTGATGGAATTCTTGGGGCAAGTTGATAGGTAAAAAACTCATAGTAGATCCCCCAAGTACTCCAGTAGCAATTGAAACCACTTTAGGATATGTTGTAATGGGCTCAGCTCCCATTTTATCTCCATCTGTTACTACCCATAGTTTTTGCATCAGTTTAGAACCCTCTATCGAAAATTTAGTTAAGAAATTCTGGGAAGTTGAAGACTTACCAAATTCGGTCATAGTAGATCCCGACGATGTGGAATGTGAGAAAATCTTTAGAAGTATTTGTAGCCGGGACATTTTCGGAAGGTACTCAGTAGCATTACGTTTCAAAATTGATAGTTCTTTCTTAGGAGATTCATATACTATAGCTCTTGAAAGATTTTTGTCATTAGAAAAAAGGTTACTTACTAGAAAGCAATATGCGGAAATAATCCGAGATTATTTAATCCAAGGTCACATGTCCAAAGTCGTAGAAAATTGTAGTTCTTCCGCACAATATTTCATTCCTCACCACGCAGTCTTTAAAAAAGATTCTCTTACAACTTCAGTCCGGATTGTCTTCAATGATTCGTGCAAGACGGACTCTCTTTATTCATTGAATGATTTACTATACACTGGTCCAAAATTACATCATGTTTGCACGATGTTTTTAAATTTTAGGTTATTTAAAGTAGCTTTCACTGCGGACATTCGACAGATGTGTAGACAAATCCACTTAAGGGAAGATCATCGGAGATTTCAAAGAATTCTTTGGAGATTCTCTCCACATGAGTCCATAGAAATTTATCAATTGAACACTGTTTCTTTTGGGGTCAAAACCTCACCATTTCTAGCACTGCGTACTGTACGCCAATTAGCTGACGATGAAAAAATCGCATTCCCTCTAGCTTCTGAAGTAGTTAAGAGACATGTATGTAGATGATCTTGTATCGAGTGTGTCTTCGGATAGCTTAGCTATTGTTTTATATCGTCAATTGGTTGAATTATTTCGTAATGGAGGTTTCCAACTAGTTAAATGGGCGACCAATTCAAAACAGTTACTAGAAGAAATTCCGGTAGAGGCTCAAACCATCAACGTGGTGAACTTTGAAACTGATACCCTTAAAGTACTAGGTTTACAATGGCATCCGAGTTCTGATTTGTTGTCATTTTCTTTTGATTTATCTGATAAACCCTGTACCAAGCGTAATATTTTGTCAACTGTTGCTCGTTGCTATGATCCTTTAGGATTCCTAGCCCCTGTTACCTTGTTAGCAAAAATTTTGATTAAAGATTGCTGGATATCTCAGCTAGATTGGGATGAGCCATGTCCTCCTGATATAGTAAATCGTTGGAATCAATTTTCTATTGGATTACCTCATCTTTTAGAATTTACTCTCCCTCGACATATATTGAAACAGTCCATAGTTTTAGTAGGTTTCGCAGACGCATGTTTAACTTCTTACGGCGCTGTCGTCTATCTTCGTAGTACAAATTCAAGTGGACAAGTTCAGGTACATCTTCTCTGTGCGAAGTCAAAAGTTTCTCCGATGAAAGTTATCTCTATTCCTAGATTAGAGTTGTGTGCGGCACACTTGCTCGCTAAACTTTTTGATTTTATTGTAAATTGTTATGGATCTCTTTAAATATTACCTATATTTTTGCCTTACCCAATTCTACTGTCCCATCCATCCAAATTACAAACTTTCGTATCAAATCGGGTGGCCCAAATCCAGTCCTTAACCGAGTCTAGTTCGTGGTTTCATGTAAATGGAAGAAACAATATCAGTGACTGTTTGTCTAGAGGTTCTCAATTTATAGCTGACACTTCTTGGAAAAGTGGCCCTGAATGGTTAAAATTAGATTCCGATGAGTGGCCAATTGGCGTAGCACGTTCACAAGAAAATCTACCAGAGTGCAAGGTAATTTCCTTAGTAGTAGCTGAAAATATCGACAACCCACTTTATACACTAATTATGCGTAACTCGAAGTGGATCAAACTATCGAGATCGACTATTTATGTCCTTAGATTCCTAAAATTGTTGCCAATAGCTTCTTCAATTTCAGTTTCCGACTTAGATGTGGCTGAAAGTACATTGATTAAAATAGTTCAACATCGACATTTTCGATCAGGAGTAGCTTCACTCAAGAAAAACACTGTTCCAAAATCTTTAAAACATTTACGTCCTTTTTTGAAAGACAATATAATTAGAATTGGAGGTAGGCTAGCTCATGCTAATTTAAATTTTGATGAACAGCATCCTATATTACTTCCAAAAAATGATCATTTAGTAGAACTTCTTATAGACCATTATCACAGCATCAACCTTCACACTGGCCCACACCTAGTTCTTTCTTTGCTTAGATTACACTATTGGATTCTTACCAAAACCACAGATTCTTCCTAGTTTTAGAGTCGACCAAGCTAAGGCATTCTTACGCACTGGACATGACTATGCTGGTCCTGTACAGCTAGTTCATTATCGTAAACGAGGAGTTCGTCCTGTCAAAGCATATATTTGTTTGTTTATATGCATCTTGAGCTTGTTACTGATTTGTCCACACCAAATTTTCTTCAAGCCTTCAAACGGTTTATTGCTAGACGTGGAGCGATTTCGGAGATGTATTCTGATAATGGTACCAATTTTATAGGCGCAAAGGCAGTTTTGGATGAACTTTATCAATTCATACTATCTCCGAAATATAATAATACAATATTTAATGAATTAGCTACCAAAGGAATTCAATGGAAATTGATACCTCCAGGTGCCCCACATATGGGTGGTCTTTGGGAATCTAATGTAAGATCCGTCAAAACACATTTGTACAAAGTAATATACAATCAGCTATTGACTTATGAGGAGTTTAATACTCTACTCATTCAAACCGAAAGTCTTTTGAATTCACGTCCTTTATGTGTACTTAGTTCTGATCCTGTAAACCCTGTAGCTCTGACACCTTCACATTTTTTTACTCTAACTCCCACCACCAATATTCCCGCTTCTGTTCTCAATATTAATAGATTAAATAGGTTTCAGATGATTGACCGGATGGTCCAAGATTTTTGGAAAAGATGGCATTTAGAGTATCTCACTACATTACAGACTCGACAACGTTGGAATACTGATAGTAATCATGTCAAAATAGGTACCATTGTTGTCCTGGAACAACCAAATACACCGCCTCTTCAATGGCCTTTAGGTATTATCGATCAAGTCTATCCTGGACGCGATCACGTTATTAGAGTAGTTGACGTTCGCACTAAAAATGGAATCTATAGGAGACTTGTCATTAAGGTCTGCCCTTTGCCCTTGCAATAAATTTTCATTATTTTCAGGGCCGGATTAAGGATTGGCGCGCCCCTAGGCTAATCATGTATTTGCGCCATCTTATTCATAATGGAAGAACATTAATTAGCGGGAGGGTGAAATCTGAAGAAAATATGTTTTGTCCAGATTCAAAATTGACGAGCGAGGTGGCGGAGATATGTGCTGTCCCAGCTTCAAAGCTTCAAAAATTGATGAGCGGGGGGAGAAATCTAAACAAAAAATTTTTAACAAACCAACCGAAATTATTTTTCTCAAAAACGAAAATAATTCGGCATTAATATAGGAGGGGAAAGATATAATATCTATCTCTTTCCGTTCCTATTTTCCCATAAATAATCCTGTAAAATGTTCATATAGTTGAAAAGGAACATATAAGAGACGTATACATTTCCTCAGTTGGCACAAAAAGTTGAGCTGGCGCATGCCGGTAAAATTGCAGCGTTTTTTGCTTCCGCACTTTCGGACTAACAATGACACTGGCGTACAGTCGATCCAATCAACCAACCAACCAACCACCCTTCTCGGTACACTTTGAAAATTGCCATGATAACTCGTAAAAGTGAACTGGTCTGCTGGAATTCCAGCGTCTTCAAAGCGTACCGACAATGTTGGCTCCAGCAGACCAGCTCACTTTTATGAATTCGCATGGCAATATTCGAAGTGTAGCGCAGGTCGGGTGTTTTTTTTGGTACTACCCTAATAGCACAACATTGTCCTATGGATATCTGAAGGACGTCCTCGGCGGACATACAGGTTATCCGATGGACTTTCGTTTTTGGTTCAAAGTACACCCGTCGGGCAGCCGAGGGACGTCCAAATGACACAACTTTGAACAATATTTGTACATACCAATTATTTTAATAGGAAAAAAAACCGGAATGAGTAGGGATCAAACCGCCGGCGCCACGACGATCTCATGATTTGTAACTCACTCGACCACTAACCTTGTTTACTAGTACTTACTTAAAGACTGTATAGTTGAAAGGAGGTTTTAGACTAATATAGCTATATATTTCAAAATGTAGAAAGTATTTGAATGTTTAATAAATGTTTAGTATCAAATAATATCATTAATAATTTACAAAAAAGGTTAAAATTAAATTATTAATTACAAATTACTATAAAAAATAAACTACAAATTTTACAAAAATAACGGTCAAATATAAACAAAAACATTGTAAAATTGAAAAACTAGTTTTTTTGTTTTTATATTAAATAGACGTCCTGCTGTCCATATAGAGACATAAAATGTGTGCATTTGCCGAACATAAGGACGTCTGTTGGGCACATATGTTGGACGTTCAGTGTGCCAGTGTGGTATTCGCTGGTATGTATACATATCTCAGAAACGTGTTGGAGAGAAAGCGATATGGAGTATATAAAATGGACATTCAGAGTACGTCCATTCTGTACAATTTCAAAGTAAATCCGATGATAGTCGTCCGGTAGACGTCCAATTTATGTCCATGGACGTACATTCATTAAATGGACATAAAACAAATAAATAATTTTCTTGTATAAAAAAGTACCGACGTAGATATAGTAAACCGCAGATTTAACAGGCATCTTTGGCTTTGCGATGCAGCGTGTTTGATGGTCAAAGGCGCTGACATTATTTGAGTGCCTCTTAAATCTGCGGTCAACTATATAAGGAAGGCCTCAGGCTATACCCGGAAGGATTGCGGCAATAAAAACTTCAGATATGGATAATTACTTTAAATGTATGAACAGGACTCAACTTAAAATTATATCGCATTTTCTATTTCATATTATTTACTTCTCTCTGAGATCCTGATATCTCTGAAAATTAAATATAAGTAAATGAATAGATAGGTATTTTGGTATTTATACTTCTTAATATGGATATAATTATAAAATGTAACCAAAATAGTTACATAGAATAGGTATACATAGGCTTATACAGATTTATTAATTTCAGCCCAGATAGAACGGCGGGTACAAAAGCTTTTTATGCTTGTCCTTCCTTAAACAAAAAATTTTTTACGCTTATTTTCCTAACTCGATTTTATGGCTGTTTTTTTTTGCCCGCCCTTATGCATTATACGACGTTACAATACATTTTATTTTCCAAAGGTCAATGATAAACAGTAAATGTCATCCGTTCGCCGTCGGGAGATAAAATTAGTTAGTTTTGAGTTGCCGAAGCGTCCCCTCGCGCTTCGGCGCCCCTAGGCTATAGCCTATTTAGCCTTATGGATAATCCGGCCCTGATTATTTTAGTTTGTAAATAGTAGTTTTAGCATAGATTTTTCATTTATCTTATTTTGTCATTCTGAAACTTAGTTCAGCCTGGGGGGAATGTTTGTGCCGCTCTTTATTTTATTTGAACTTAAATTTACTGTAGATATAGGCAACCCAAATTAGCTGGCAGTGAATAGATGATAAACTCTATCATTTATACAGGAATTTTATTCTCCCATGCAAAAAGGGCAACAAAAAGTGAACCACTGATACTGCTACCAGTGAGCCATTAGACATTATATATAGATAGTTGATAAAAGGTGTTAGATACATTTTCATTTTTGATATAAGTAGAAATAATTTCCTTTAAATAGTTAAGTGTTTTAGTTAAACAGCAATTACTTTCATGGTGTCGTGCGATATTTGAGTATTGCCGATTCCTCGTTTGTTTTACCTTAAATTTTCCTCCTTCTGATTTCCTTAAATCTCCGGCATTTATCGATTTGCAACACCAGGATTCAACTGACCGGTGAGTTTTTACTATTACAGTCAAATACTTAGATTTTAGAAATTACAGTCTGCTAATAATAGAAATCTTTAGCAAAATAAAATACACATTTCTACGAATAAAACAGATGAAATGAAATTTATTTTAATTGCGACTGTTCAATATTAATAAACAAAAATAGTAAACTTAGAAGTTTTTTTTTATTTAAAAAAGTATAGATTCACACGGCACTGGTATCGTGTCCACAAATACACTAGATGTGCGATGCTGGGACATATGTTAATTTCTCAAAGTAATTTCACTCCATTCCAAAAATGTCTAAAACTAACATTTACAAAAAACTGCATTTACAAAAAGAGCTTATTGTTTTACATTTATTCATATAATTTATTACCTAATCTATTATAACTGACTTGCTAATGCTTACATTTCATACTAGGTATTGTTTGCATTTCTACCAGTGGAGTGGCCTGCATTTTTCATGCCAAAAACGGGAGTATCTGGGTTTTGGACTTTTCTGGTGACACTTGGAACATTTCTTGTGAGCAAAGAATATTACGTTTTAGAGCACTACTATTATAGCGGACTCTCTATGGCGATCATTGTATGGGCTGCAATTACATATGTTGGTCCTGGTTTTGCAAGCATGCTCGATAGAGAAGTGCATGATATTGAAAGAAGTTATAAGGAAGGCAGAACTCAAACTAAGAAGATGCTTGAAGGATCGATTGACGATGAACATTTAGCACAAATGGAAGCTGATTGTCAGTTAATATTAGTACAAGCTAGACGAGAAAATGTGGCATTGCAACTCGAGGCAGAATTTCGAAGGAGACAAATGCATGTTCATACAATGGTTAAAAACAGATTAACCTACCATTTAATGGTTGGTGATGTGTTCAAAAGAATTCAACATAAAAATCTTATAGCATATGTCACTAGGGAAGTGAGAAAATCAGTAACACCCGATATGCAACATAAATTGGTTAATATCTCTATAGAAGACATTGTAGCAGAAATAGAGAAAGGAGGCAAAAATAAAAAATAATATGTATAACAGTAAATTTATGTTCACATGGTATAACTACTACTAATACATGTAAAAATTGTTGTAATTGATATAACAATAAAAACTTCTATAAAAACTCCACAAGATTATTTAGAAAACTAATAAAATAAATGGTATGGTAACGTCAAACTTACTTTCTTGTGCACCTTAAAAACTTGCTGTATCATCAGTAAATTACTTTAATGTGAATTTTCTGAGAAAAACAAATATGGGTAAATCGTTAGGTTCATAATACCGTGTAACACAGGCTAGTGGCTCCCTCCTATATTTCCTTTATTTACTCCTTATTATTTATTATTCATTTGAAATTGAGGTGCATAAATTACCTGTAAAAATGGATTTTTTGACATAAAAACGGTATGAGACCATTTCCGGTTTACCCGGAAATGACCGCAACTTTCGATTTTTAAATGGAACACCCTGTATATTTTTACATTTGGATTCGAGACAATATTCTGAGTATACCATGAAATTTTCGGGAATTTTTGAGTCGATGTTCAGTTTTTTAAGCATTTTATGACATTCGCATAGAGTGCTTCAGTTGGAATAACAAAATTTGTTCTACGGCAGGTAAAGTCCAAGGGAAAATATAATTTTTCGTTTAATTTCATTAATAACGAACCCTCCAAAATTGAACAAATCACTTTTTTATCGAAAACTTTTTTTTTAAATGGGAAGGTGGTGGCACAAATTAAAATAAATCAGATGTTTCACTTATGACGTATCATGGTTTAGATAATAAATCAACTCCAGGCAGGTACCAATTTGTGCGGTGATCTGCACATTATCCAATCAGTCTTAACCAGCGAGAATAGAGTCACAGGAGGGAGCTTATGTTACATAACAATAATTAAAAGTCACCTAATAAATACTCAAAAACCACTTAAATGTACAACAATAACAACTTTAACCTTCTATACAATACACCACATTCCAAAATAATTAATATCACCGGTGTAGCTGATGCGACTTCCGTCCCTGAGATTTCAGTACTAAATACTACCTCCTATGATATTATACTCGCTGGTCTTAACTTCCATGTCAACCGCAAGGTTACTCCGTTTATGTCTTCTGCGCAGAATCCTGGCAGGTATACATCACACAACAAAAAATGAAACTGGTTACATAGGGAATACTATTAAGTGAAACATCTGATTTGTTTTAGTCTGTGGTGGTGATACTGTTCAATAAATTATAGATTTTTTTCTGAATTCATTGATATCCATCTCAAATCTATGGGCGTTTCGTGGGCGTACAAGGAAAAGCAACTAAGTCCAAAATATGTAGTTTCGAGAAAAATGGATAGTAATATTTATTAGAAAGTGTAAAATCAAATGAGATAACTAAATATTTCAAATGTATTTATTTCGATTTAGTAGTTATTTGCAAAAACATTAAAATAATTAGACAACATATCTTAAGGTAGTATTGTCGATACTGCAGGAGTCAAAAGTATACACTGTCTCGTTTGACTTGCGCAGTATTTAGACTAGGCAACGTCGCGATGGAGTAAGAGATTTACCAAAATCGTTGCTTCAACTGCCTTCGAAATCACTAAACGTCAAAAAATGCCACTTTCGATTCGTTTGTGCCGAGCCGAATTTTCCAATTACGATGTGCGATTTACGATCAGGTTTAACTGGAAGTCTTCCTCTTTTTGCAATTTTTCCGGTTTCGAAATGCAAGCTATTGTTCTTTGCTATTTTTCTGTTGCGAATGTTCTTTGCTATTTTTCACAGATACCTCCGGAACCACGAAAGTTAAACGAGAGTATTTTCCACTACAAATCTTTTGCTATCATCAGCATTTGGGCGGAATTGGGAACTTTTCGTTTTCCGGTAAAATTACGCCATTTTGTCGCAGTAATTAATTGAAATTGATCTCATATATGATGTCCACTTAAAATCATGTATCAACTAGACGCTCCATTAATCTCCACCCTTCAAAACAAAGGTTCTGGGAAAGATGAAATGGTTGAAGATGCATATAAAAAAAATAAATATAATGGTTTATTAAACATTTTAGGGAAAGTTGAGAACGGCGTTGTTAAAGTTACCAAACACAAAAAATATTACAAAGAATTTTTAATTTTTTAGAAAATAAAGAGAAAAAAAATAACCAAGAAATCGTTATTATAAGATTAATTACTAACAAAATGAAATATTATTATATTTAACATTATTAGTCATTTATATTTTATTAGATTTAATAAATATGGCTATGCTAATCAAACATCGTTAATGTTACTTTTAATAAAGAACTTTTATGAAACCTACATTCTCATATTCTATGCATTTTTAAATTTCGCGAGCATTGTGACTTCTTTTACTACGTTGTCACGTCAATAAACTACGATATAAAAAGTAGACTTTTAACATTTATTCTCTTATTACTACTATCACATGCTCTGAAGCTGTACTTTTAAGAGTCTAAAATGTTTTGTGTATTATTTTCTTTCGTTTTCTCATTTTTAATCGAAATCTGAACGGTACTTTTTGTAAAATATGATGAAAACTGTGATTTCTGATAAGAATCAATGTTTATTCGCTAATAATTACTACTATCACATACTTTAAAGCTGTACTTTTAAGTGTCTAAAATGTTTTGTATATATTTTCTCTTTTTTTCTCATTTATAATTGAAATCTGAACGGTACTTTTTGTAAAATATGATAAAACCTGTGATTTCTCAATGTTAAAAGCATACAATTTCAAATGACAATATTTTTTTACCGGTTCTCTGTAGCTCTTCAAAAATTTAATTGGATCATTATCTTACCATAATCTACTAATATGCCGAATTTTATTAAATTCTGAACATTAATTCTAAGACCGACAGTACTACCTTAATACATTGTTCTTCAATTCTATACCTCTTAAATAAAAATGAAATGGGTAGACTTCAAAAGCTTCAAAACAGAAGTATGAGAATAATTTTAGGTTGCTGTAGACTGACACCTATTAGATTTATGTTAAATACACTAGGATGGCTTTCTGTAAAAAATTATGTAACATTTTTCACTATGGTGTTTATATATAAAATTAAAAATGACTTAACTCCCGAATATCTGCAGGATAAGTTAGTTTATAATACAGATATTCATAGTTATAATACTAGAAACAATCTAAACTTTCACTTGCAAACATACAGGAAAAAATCAACCCAAAATAGTTTATTCTATAAGGGATTAAGTGAATATAATAATCTGCCACTAAGTATTAGTAACAGTCCCACATTAAATATATTCAAAAGTCGACTTAAAAAGTATTTGTTGGATGAGTAGCTGCTTGTATAGTTTGTCAAACCTCCCAATTAAAAACTGAATTAACTGTCTTAATCTTGATGGGATATCGGTTGCTGTACTACTATTGTTATTCTAGATGCTCATTGTGAAATTTTATAGTGTGACGTGTAAAATTTGTCTGTCTGACGATTTGTTTTATATATATATTGTTTTATATCTATATGATGTTTCTGTGTATTCATGATGTATTAGTCTTTTGGCTAAATAAAGGATTTATATATTATTTTATTTTTCAAAAAAAAACACCTGACTTAGTGTGTTCTTCTTGTTACAACTTAGACTTAGTTTGTTTTTCATATGAAAGATCAGGAAATATGGACTTAGTGACTGCAATTATCAAAAATTGTTTAAAAGTGGACTTGGTGGATTTTCCTTGTACGCCTACGATTTATTTTTCTATTTTATTAAATTTATTTAAAAATAAAAAATCACTTTCAAAATAATTTTTATTGATCCTTATACTTTGCACTAGTACTTATACCTATTATGAAACAAAAGAGAGAACCAAAAGTGTATTATTCACAAAAAGGTAGTTATTCACATTTCATTATTAGACATATATGATTTTTGCAAAAGATATCAATGAATTCAGAAAAAAATCTATAATTTATCGAACAGTATGAGCCACCACCTTCCCATTTGAGAAAAAAAGTTTTCAATAAACAAGTGATTTGTTCAATTTTGGAGGTTTCGTAAATAGTTACTAATGAAATTAAACGAAAAATTATATTTTTCCCTTGGACTTTACCCGCGCCATAGAACAAATTTTGGTATTCCAAAGCACTCTAGACGAATGTTTTGAAATGCTTAAAAAACTGAACATCACCTCAAAAATTCGCGAAAACTCATGGTATACTCAGAATGATATCTTGAATTCAAACATGTAAAAGTATACAGGGTGTCCCATTTAAAAATCGAAAGTTACGGTCATTTCCGGGTAAACAGGAAATGGTCTCATACCGTTTTTATGTTCAAAAATCCATTTTTACAGGTAGTTTATGCACCCCAAATTTCAAATGGATAAGTTAAAAAATAAAGGAAATATAGGGGGGAGCCACTAGCCTGTGGCACCCGGTATATTACTAACGTACAAAATTTGAGTAAATTTGCTACAGAAGAAAATTGAGACATTCAAACTTTTTGCATCAGTAAACTACCCTTGTGATTTTTTGGGGAGATTTCTAAGGCCAAGCCCGGACTGGAAACCATTCTGCTACTGGGAAACTTCTTTGACTGGCCCAAACCCAGCCCACTTTTTGCAACTATTTTTTTTTAATTTATTTAACATCGGCCTATCACTGACGCATTACGCCAGGAGACATTTTTCCAAACCTAACATTGCACAGATTGCTTTATATCCCCAAAGGATGGTATATGCACTACATAATCCTCACCTCAAATTACATACATAGCTTCTACGTATAGAATGATATTATACAAGCCGATAGAAAGGAGGACGAGTTCACCGTGCTTTCCCAGACGGGTCACCCATCTATGTACTAACTGCGATGAACGTTGGTTAACTTTATGTATCGAAATACGTGTACAGTCAAGAAGCCTCTACGCTCGTCCTTTTTGCAACTATAATGAGTACAGACAACAATATAAGTTTTATAAATTATATATCTTGTAGATAAATGGCAAAAATGTATAATAAAAATGTATTTATTCCCGAGATGGCAATGGGTTTTTTCCCTCATCGGGAATTTCCCCAAAAATGGGTTTTTTCCTGGGAGGGTTAAAATAAAAAAAAACGGTTTTTCCCATTTTTGAATTTACCGCCAATTTTAACCTAACTTTTAGACTAATAGCCTAGGTTAGGTTAGAAATTTTCCCAAAAATAGTTTTTTTCCTGGGAGGGTTAAAATGAAAAAACCCGTTTTTTCCCCATTTTTGAGACTAAAAAGTTAGGTCAGAACTAAATCAAAGAAAAATAGCATTAGACCCCTCATGTTATGAATAGAATCAAATATACCAAACATATTTGGTATCAAAATGTTGGTCTTTTAATGACCAATTCATTTTGATAAAAAAAATATTCTTCGGGGGAAAAAACAGGTTTTTTCCCGGGTAAATCTGTTGCAGAATAGCAAAGCAGAAATGGTGAGTATAATTGAAGTTGCAAAGGTAGGTATGTAGGTACATGTGTGGAAACGCTGTATGAAATCTATACTATATGATACTATATTTGCACTCTAGTATGTGGAAATAGTTGTCCAGAAGTTTAATAATGTAATATATTTGAAATCGTCTACCCAAATAAAAAAATAATTATATAATTATATAGTCCAGTCAACGAATGACCTATAGGGTGGTGTAGAGTGCGTGAACAGGGTCCTAAGCGATTACTTTAGAAAGTTGTTCAGGGTGTTTAGGGAGTGAACATACTGAAAGTCCTGACGTCTAGGAGGTGAGTCGGAGAGGGGGGCACAAAGAAAGTCCCACTTTTGGTTTTTTCGCTTATATCTCTAAAATGGTGCGTCGTAGGGAAAAATTTTCTCATACCAAATGAAAGCTCGTGAAATTCTCTACAACTTTCATTTCATATTTTTTTTTTCGAATTCGCATCCGTTTTCTAGCTACACGCTCCGGAAAAGTGAAAATTTTCGAAAAAAGGATTTTTACCTGGAAAATATAAAATTGTATTTTAAAGATGATAAAAAAAAGTAGGAGCTCCGGTGCTTGTAATTGGCACCAGGGTGTCTCCTTTATTGACTGGAGTAATATGCCTTTCAGGTGGTGGAGGCATGGCAGTGGCAAAAAGATTTTTGTGACCTTTGCTTCTTGTACATAATGGGCCTTTCCCACGTAGTTGAACTTGATATTTATTTTGTCATAAATCATTTATTGACACCTACAAATATTGTATATACACGTCATATCGTATATTTTAATTTTAAATGGATATTTTAAAAATTAAAATATTGTCTAATTTACTCCATATGTCAAACAAGTAAACACACTCAAATTACGTCATGGGCGGACTCTCCAATCAAAATTAAACAATTTCCGGCTTCATACAAACATTAATCGAACCTGTTGATATTTGTTGAATTTTACATCTCGTCTGGAAACCTGCCGATGAGAGTATTTTCATGTTGCCTAATGTATTAGAATGTTTAACGTTAGAGGAAATACTTTAATTATTTCAATAAAGAATGTCTACTTTTTATCTCTGCTTTTGAAAATAATGAATTTCCATTGAATACCACCTACTATAATAAAAATGATAAACTTTACATGGCGGCTCTCAACAAATAACTGACACTTGGCAAAACTGATGGAAATAAAATGGGTTTTAAATAATTAGATACGTTATGTTGTCTTATTTACGTTGTGATCGTACATATGTAGTATTTTGACTTTATAACTGTTTCTTATTAATTATTTAAAAGTGTGTGTGTGTGTATGTGTACTAGACAATTTTTGTTTTGGGGGACTACTTATATACCTATGCAGTAGAACTTCAGGTTTTAAGTAGAAACCAGAGATGGGTAAACTCCCGGAGTTTTGATTACTCCGAAAGTTTCCAGGAAGCTTTCCTGGAAACTTTCCATTGGGAATATTCAGAGTCTATTTTATGGTGAAATCTGATTCGTAATAATCTAAGCTTCATTTTGATACCAAATAAGTGCATATAAATATATTATTTACATTACTTTTACAGACTTTTACCAAATAACTGATATTATATGACATCACTATGTGCCCTGTGCTATATGAAGAATATAGAGCAATTGGGTGGTTACCCAGTAATTTGTTTTGTTTGAATTATTAAATAATTAAATATAAATAAAATAATTTATAGAATGTGATAAATATGTGGATTATAAAATTAAAAATGTATGTAAATAATGTCATATATAAGTCGTAACTCCTATTTTGTGCAGAAATGGAAATATATAGAAGGCAAGACAGAAATAACATCTAAATCACAAATTGTAGTTATACTGAATTAAAAGTGTAAAACAAATAAATAAAATAATAAATAAATGTTTATTTAATTTTAAATTTTAACACTTAAAAAAATAATAAGAAAATAATATCAAAATAAATTAAGCCATCCACTATAACACAACATAACATTCATCATAATTTAATTAAAATAACACTAAACTATTAAATTAAATAATATCTTATAATTTGTAAAAAAATAAAAGTATATTTCTATTTAATCATTTTTGGTTTTAATGTAACAGAAAAAAATGCTAGATATTATTCATCGGAAAGCGATAGTGCGTACGTAACTTATCATCATCAACTCATCCTTGATCATAGCCAATAGCATGAAATTAGAGAAATTCTGTGCCAATGCCAATAGTAATAATCCGAGCGGTGACCATATGAAACCCTACGTCATAAAACATCCGATTAATTTTTGATAATTTCGAAAAAATATCGACAAATTAAAACAGGACTTCTGGCGTTTGAGGTTATGTTAGATCATCATGGCGGCAATTTCAAATTTATGAGTAAATATGTGTAACTAATAACTAAATATTTGTGAAAAATTTGGAAACTTTCCCGGAGTTTTGGAAACTTTCCCGGAATTTTGGAAACTTTCGGAATATTCAAATATTTTAAAGGAAACTTTCATTTTTATCAAAACTCCATTCCGGAAACTTCCGAAAATTTCCTGGAAACTTTCCAAAGGAAAGTTTCCTTGACCCATCTCTGGTAGAAACTGGTTCCCATGATTTTATTATATGTCCAGTTGACACTGACTTCTTTAAGCTGAAGACATATAATTAAATTCAATTATGCTAGAATGTGTACGTATACAGTGTGTCCCACATTTCACGGTAACACCTTCGTAGCTCAGTTATTAGTCATCCAATTTTAATCAAGTTTAGACCGGTATCAAAGACCTTTATTATATCTTTTTTGAGTAAAACAAAATTTATTTCAGTCATTGGCGTGCATTTTTATTAAGAAAAAAAAAAGGTTTTTTCGAGAAATCATATTAGGAATTTTTTTGTTGAAAAACTAATGCAATATTATTGATCAGCAAGCTGTAGAACCACTATATCCAGAATTTAACAACATTTTGATTTTTGGTTTTCGAATTACGGTCCCCTTAAAATTACCTATTTTAAACATTAAATAATCAATAAGTTGGTAACAAAATTTTTTTCGAAGAAAAGTCATTCTTCATTTTCTCTTTAAATTCACTTTTTCTACTATCCCATATCATCGAAACTTTCAAATTTCGAAGGCCAAGAATTTTCATTGAAAAATTTTAGGTCATCAGACTTGTAAATTATTCGAGCATTAAGGATTATCGAATTTTAAAGTATCGATCTAAGAGCTGCTGATCGAGGTAACCGTAGAGTTTACTGACCGTGGTAGCGATTAACGTGAACAGTTTTGTATTAAATGAATCGCAACTCGAATTTAATGTTTGTCTACCTACCAGTAGAAGGCAATAAATTGGATGATTCAAAAATCATTAAAAATGGGCATTTTCATAAAAGTTTTCACTAAATCACTAGATTTAAAAAAATCACCAGATCTAGTGAAATTTCACTAGACCTGGCAACACTGGAGAGGACTGTAAAATAACAATTAGGTTTTTAGTTGGCCGGCAATGTTTTTCTTGTTATATAAAAATATTCAAGGTCAATCTCACAATTATAATTATCAATAATTATCACTTTTTCGTTAGCAAATTAAGGTAGAATTACAAGAAACGACTGAAAATTACCGTGGGAACCGAGAGGCAGCCCACTTTTTTAAATATGTTGATTACGTGTGTCTATGCAAATTTTGTATGGATATTAAAATCATTATTATTTCTGAGGGCTCTTGTTTTTTGGGCCTTTCTTTTGTAGTTTTAACGATAAACTGCCGTTAGTTTTAATTTTTTTGTCATACCTGATGGCTTTTTATTACCTTTTAAATCGGCCTTAGAGAGGTTATAGTGCTCTACGCTTTATACATTTCAAATTCCATTTTATCTTCAGTAAGTCTGATGGTGTTTGCTTAAATCAGTATTGAAAAAATAAATGCAATAATAAAATTATTTGGATTCCTTCATGGACATTCTTATAGCTTCTCAGTTCTAATATGGACTTATAAGAGTTTTAAAAACCAGTTTTAAGGTAGCCTTCTAGGTGTTTTCTAGAAATGCAGGAAGCTAATAGAAAAGCTTCTGACAGCTTTAAAATAGGTTTTAAGAAAGGTTTTAAAACGGCCCGAACAAGGTTTTCAAGAGCAGCACTATGCCTCACTAAGGAGTTTTATGATGGAATTTAAAAAGGCCTTAACAACCTTCATAAGGGAGGGCCCTTTTAGTCTACAAGTCGCTTTATGATGGTATTAAGGATATTGTTACAGCAAAATAGATTTTTTAAGGCATTTTATAAATAGTTTTGTAGCACCCTTGTATACATTTAAGAGACTAAAATTGTTCCTTGGGTGGTGTATTAAATAGGTGGTCTGACATACGGCACTTTCCTATTATAATAATGGCTTCATAAGTGCATGGTTTCTATTTACTTTAGTAGATGGTGCGAGCTATAAGATCCTACAATTGCCTGGGCATGTGCATCGTATAACTAACACAACCTCAAATTTTAAGGTTTTTTCGTTTATTCTTATTTTTAATGTTTGTATAGGCATTTTTAGCTTGGAGCCATACACTGGCTCCAAGCAAATATTTAAAAATTCACGTAAATACTTTTCTAATATTGTTGATTAATAAAAATAGACTGTTAATTATAGGTTAGATTCCTAACCTGCAAAAAGTGTCTTATTTTATTGTGACAAACTATTTAAAACTTCATACACATTACGTTGAACTTGATTTTGGTAGAAAGTACAGGAACCAGGCAGAAATTTTAATAATAGCTACGTAATACTTGTAAATCTTAAGAAATATATATTTTTGAGGTTAGCTGTGGTAACACGTGCAATGCTGCATGTAGTGTTGCATATATTCTTTCAATGTTTTAATTTAGCTACTTAATGTCAGATGTCACTGGACTTTTGTTTCACTAAACAAAAACAAAAACCCGGGAATGTATGCAACACTGCATGCACGTATGCACAGAACCTGTAAAATTATCTTCTTATGCGTAAGTAATGAGAGATCTTATTGGTCCTGCCATCTATTACATTATGTACAAAGTAAGCACTTATGAAGCCACTGTGAAGGTTGTCGTCGCATCACCTATTTAATACACCCTGAAATAGACACAGATTTACATTAGAAAAAAATAGTTGTCCTATTTTTTTTTACTCACAACAGTACAAGATTTATAAAAAAAAAGTCGAATGTATACAATTTCTGGGTGTAATAATCCACTACTGGGGCAAGTGTGATTGGCATTCAATCACATAGTATTATAAATGTTGGATGAGCAATATGGAGTAAAAACAAAACATCCCATAGTACTTATAAAATACAAATTTTCTTACCTGTTTTTCTGTTGCTCCACAGGACCACAGAGTATTGTTAAGAAAGCTTCGTTCATTGTCGATATGATAACCCATCACGCAGAGATCAAATTACTAAAGTAGCTCTAAATTTACAATGCCTTTTTTATTTATTTAATTTTAAACTTGAACTTAACAATAACCAATAACTTAAAGCTTCAGATGACTTCGGTCATGAAAATCTTTATATTTAATTAAAAAAACTACTGCTAAAATAACAAAAGTAGAAAATTTACAGCCAACAAAATTTACATTCTAGAAATGAATAAAACACCGTAAAAAAATTAATAATTTATAAATAGCTATATTATAAATAGTAAATACGTTCCTACAATAACTGGTAAAAGCTATGGAGAAACATAGAAAAATAAGGACAATTAATAAAAATATGAATTAAAATGAAAAATCATAATACAAGGGCCTAGTTTCAGAAGACTATATAAATGTAAAAATAATTTATATGATTACGTATAAAATATAATGTAATACTATCATTTGGTGCGACGTTTTTTTGATTTGGGTTGCTCTTCCCTCTCCATTTCCGCAGGCAGTTTCAGACCTAGTTCTTTAGCTTTCTTTTCAAAATGTTTAAGTAACCTCACCCCACATCTAGAAAAAGAGAAAAGAGATTTTTATTGCATACAAGGTTTTACCCAAAAGTTCCGGGAATGTAACGGGCTTATATGAACCGATCATAATATATGGACTAGTGCCGCTAAGTGCCACAAGATATATCACATTTTCATTATAGTAGGAGAGCTGATAACACGCAAAGTCTCTGTCATAATCCAAAAGCACATTTATGGTGCCAAATTAAAAATATCAAAAATAGTTTCTATCTATACAAAAAAATAATGATACAAATGATCTATCAAACTACAGACCCATCTCAATCAGTAGCAAAAATCTATGAATCTTTCTTAAAACTGCAAATCACAAACCACTTTGAAAGTGAACATTTATTTAGTCCAGGTCAGTTTGGATTTAGAAGCAAATTATCAACTACCCTAGCTATAGATAAGTTAACTAATGTTGCAAATGTAGGCTTTGAACAAAAGCAATTCATATTTTCCAAGTTTGTAGACCTGACTCACCTTCTCATAAATAAATTGCAATTTTATGGTTTTACACAACATAGTATTAGGCTAATTGAATCATATCTCAGCAATAGGCAACAATATGTTGCTTGCAACAACAGTATATCAACTCGACTTGATATAAAGACTGGTGTACCACAAAGCTCTGTTCTTGGTCCAGTTCTCTTTCTAATTTATATCAATAGACAACATAACCTCAATCATCTTATTTGTAGGCGACACAAATTTGATTTCATAAAATATTAATTTAGACGGTTTAATGGTAGTAATGCTAGAAACAGAATAAAAAATAGAGAATTGGTTTCTTGCGAACCAATTAAACCTCAACACTATTAAGACTGAGACTATGATCTTTAGTCTTCGAAATATAAATCAACTAAATAATCCAGGTTTTGTTAAGTTTCTCGGCGTTTATTTGGACTGTAAATTATCATGGGAGAGCCATACAGATCATGTTTGTAGGAAAATCTCTAAAAATATATATTTACTTATAAGAATAATTGTGTGTCTCAAATTCAAAGATGACTAAATCAAAATCTATTGAACTAAAGATTTTACAGATATTTAAGACCATCCAAAACTAGAGTTGGTATCACGGTCAGTAAACTATACGGTTGCATCATCCAGCAGCTTTTAGACAAAGGAGCACGCGGGGGGGTAACCGAAAATGACGTAGCCTCTAGACCCAGCCAGGGCCGGCACTAGACATTTTGCTACTCACTCAATTAATAAACACTGATATAAACGAATAGTATACACTGGGACGACAGCAAACTAGTTTATTACACCGGACAGTGACAGTGCGACGTGCGACAAACAATATAAAAATAAACACACTGTCATTGTAGTATGCCAGACAAATTGAAAACACGACACGCGGCAACTAGTGCCGGCTCTGGATCTACCTAGACTTTGACCTTGATCTGAATAATTAAACAAATAAAGCGTGCAAGAGAGACAGATATCCTATTTCCATGCAAAAGATAGAGACAAAGATATCGGTGGCTACATGACGTAGGGGCTAGACCCAAGTTCCCCCCCGCGGGGTCCCTTGTCTAGAAGCTACTGGATGAGGTAACCGTTATAGTTTAATGACCGTGAGTTGGTATGTATGGGGTATTAAACTCTATAATGCCTTTCCTCTTGCAATACTCCTCAAAAATGTTTTAAGGATAGAATGGGCCTTTCCCGCTATTTTTTTTATTGTGTTATTGGAAAGATCCTATCAAAATATTACTAAAAATGAATTTTAATTTTTTTTCTGAACGCATAAAATACTACAGAAAATATTCAAATATTACTTAAATCAACAGCAGATTTAAACGATAGCATTCGGGCGGCAATGTGACGTCATCATAACCACACCAATCAAATATGATCTTAAACCGCTGCCAGAATTAGCTATAAAGGTGCATTCTCAAACCAAGTTCCCAAACAATCTCACTTGCGTTCTGTTTTCCATATCTTGCAATTCTATTGGTGCCTGAAGTACATTTATGAGAAACCACCAATAGAATCTCGTAAAGTAAAGTGCTAACGTTTAATTGAGAACGTCCGTTTATAATCCTGATTGACATTGCGTAAACGTAAATGTTGTGATTTCAATCTAGAGACAAATAAAGTATAAAATCAAGCCCTCTAAAAGGAAGTTAGTAACAATATACATGTACGTTAAAATGATCTTCACAACAGAAAAATCCAGGAGCAGTATAAACAACACCAGGAACTTTTGCAACTTTCCACCACAATTTTCGAATTTTCAAATTTGTTGGGACGCGCAAAAATAACTTGGTAGTATTTTCACTAGTGATTGGACACACTGGTACAAAACAAACCCTTGTAAGTGGCATTTTCTAATTATAAAATAAAATTACGTAAATATCGTATCAAACATAAACAATAGAAAGTGAGGTTATCGAATATGATTTGAGCATTTCAGTACAGCGTTGCCAGATGATACTGATATACCATATGTGAACCATAACGATCAAAAATAAAGAATATAAACATGATATATGGATTTTAGACTCAGACAGTGAAAGGTTGACAGAATTTCTGCTTTTATTTAGCATCAGGTTAACGAAGAGTACGTTGTAATGAAAAAAAATGTACTATTCAAAGTAGACAGTTGATATCGGAAATACGATGTTCACATAAAAAGACATACACCTGGCAATAGAAAACTCCCTTTAAAAATACGACTTTTTATTGGTCTAATCAGACTGACGTTGCAAGCTCGCGCCTTAGAACTCATGTTTCAAATTAAGTGAAATAAAACTGATTTTGTAAAGTAAATATTTGGTAGAACATACAAAATTGCAAGAAACTAAATTAATAGAAAATTATATTACAGTTTATTATATGGTTTGGTCGTGGTGAAATAGTAAAATTCAGTCATGCGGGAAAGGCCCATTAAGCAGTACCTATTAATAATGCATTTTATAGACATGAATTTTTAAACAGTGATTTAAGAGGAGACAACGCCAATCACAAAGTTTCATCGGTAAAAATAAAGCTGAAGTGGTGCGAAGGGAAGACAGTGTGGTTATTATCGGGCATCTGCACGTGATCTCACAGCTAACCTCAAAAATATGTGTTTCTTAAGCTTTAAGAGTATTACGCAGCTGTTATTAAAATTTCTGCCTGGTTGCCGTATTTTCAACTAAAATCTAGTTCAGTGTAATGTTTATGAAGTTCTAAATACTTTGTCCTAATAAAATAGGACTCTTTTTGTAGGTTGGAAATCTAACCTGTAATTAATAATAATCATTTATTAGTGTCAGTACATTAAAATGTTTATGTAATTAGCATCTATTTTTATTAATCAACAATATTGAAAAATTATTTACGTGACTTTTTAAATATTTGCTTGGAGCCAGTACGGCCCCAAGCTAAAAATGCGTATACAAACATTGAAAATGAGAATAAACTTGAAAAACTTAAAATTTAAGGTTATGTTGGTTACATGATGCAGATGCTGCTGTAGGTGGCACCATCTATTAAAAAGCACTGTACTAAAAGTCTTGACTGGGAAAAAGAGAAAAGAGAAGAAAGTTTTTAGCTAAAATTTGTTTATTACGAAATGTGAAGAGAAATCTTCAAAATAAACAAATTTAAGCTAAAAACTTTTTTCAATAGGGCATGTGCATCATATAACCAACATAACCTCAAATCCTAAGTTTTTCAAGTATATTCTCATTTTTAATGTATGCATATGCATTTTTAGCTTGGAGTCGTAGTGGCTCCAAGCAAATATTTAAAAATTCACGTAAATAATATCTCAATATTGTTGATTAATAAAAATAGACTACTAATTACAGGTTAGATTTCCAACCTTCAAAAAAGTCATATTTTATTAGGACAAAGTATTTAGAACTTTGTTATGTCGTGGGGTATAAAAGATACGATCTTTGTGGTTAAGCACCTAGGCTTTATTATATCGCCATGTAAATGACTATACACTTGTAGAATTGACTAGATTTACACTGAATGTTACATTTAATAGAAGCTGACATGTGTTCACTCTGGAGGTCCAAACTTTACTGCCGAGCCGTCTACTTAATGGGGATGTCTCACTTCTGGTCATGTGACCGGAACCTAAATTTGGGAGGTTTGAATATTTCGCACCACACAACAAACTTTATAAACATTACACTGAACTAGATTTTAGTTGAAAATACGGGAACCAGGCAGAAATTGTAATAATGACTGCGTAATACCCTTAAATCTTAAGAAACACATATTTTTGAGATTAGCTGTGACGTCACGTCCACATGCCCCATAGAAATGTAGTATTTATTTACTTACAAGAATATCTTTTTTTCAGTTTAATAATGCTAGCCGTTTGGCTAAAAACTGCTTTTTCCCAGTCAAGACTTTTAGTACAGTGCTTTAGATGGTGCCACCTACAGCAGCATCTGCATCATGTAACCAACATAACCTTAAATTTTAAATTTTCAAGTTTATTCTCATTTTTAATGTTTGTATACGCATTTTTAGCTTGGAGCCGGGCTGTACTGGCTCCAAGCAAATATTTAAAAATTCACGTAAATAATTTTTCAATATTGTTGATTAATAAAATTAGACTGTTAATTACAGCTTAGATTTCCAACCTACAAAAAGAGTCCTATTTTATTATGACAAAGTATTTAGAACTTCATAAACATTACACTGAACCAGATTTTAGTTGAAAATGCGAGAACCAGGCAGAAATTTTAATAATAGCTGCGTTATACTCTTAAATCTTAAGAAACATATATTTTTGAGGTTAGCTGTGACGTCACGTGCAGATGCCCTATAATAGCCACACTGCCTACCCTTCGCCCCACTTCAGCTTTAGCTTTACCGATGAAACTTTGTGACTGGCGTTGTCTCCTCTTAAGTCAATTCTTTCATATGACATTTTTTGTTCGGAAGCCGTTGAACTATCTATTCCCAAAGTTTGCAGAAAATTCCACCAAAATGATTTTCCCAATGCTAATGGTGTTCTATACCAGAAACAAAATCTTACCTCTTTAAAGGCTTAAAAGATCATCTGCAATGATTTCATGAAAAATATATATCATAGTGACATTGAATCGCTGATATAGTAGGGAAAGAAAGTGTTATTACCAGCACAAAAAAAAGTAAAAAGGTGTGTAACTTCAGCTAAATAGGCATTCATGTCAACCAATATTTAAAAATGTTAAAATTTTAATAGCGATTAATTTGCTATATTATGCTAGTTGTATGTTTTATACATGAAAATAAAAATAACTACAGCTATCGAATTCCACACTATTAGGATACGAGGAAAATCCAGCTTATATTTCCTAACATATACTACAAACATCCTGTTGTGATGGGTATTATTGTATTAAATTTATGTCATTTCTCCAAAATTAAATAGTCTACTACCAAAACATCTTAAAAGTAAGCTTTAATGAGGCTGTATGCATAACAGGCAACCGTAACAGTGGAGTGATGCTGCCCGTCGTGCTATACAGCAAGTGGAGGCCAACCAGAATAATTTTCATTAATCACAAAATGTCTGGCAAGATGTGAATAAGAAGAAGATGAAGAAATACCCTAGTGTCAGCACACTTGGAGAGGTACTTCCAATCACGGGAAAATCATCAGAATCGATGTATGTGAATAGAATACAACTATTTTGAAGGCAATAGTGGAAATAAAAACACAATTATAAGTCAATTCTCGGCACTTTTGTATGTTTCATGTACTTCGATTTCTAAAATCAGGGTTAGTATGGTGTCACTTGTTGAAAATTTGATTACTTACTTATACACTTCATCATCTGTGTGATTATAGGTATTGCAATTTTCAAAGATTAAGACTGCGTCTTGCATGAGTTGGCTATCTTCATTATATTCGCCCATGTTTAACTTGTACTTTATTGTTCCAAAATCCATTGGATTTGTAATAACATCATAGTAATCAGGTACCTAAAACAAAACTTAAGTAGTATATTCTTCACATCAACTGAACTAACAAAAGCATGCTCTTATGGTATTTAGAGACAATATGTTTCACATGTGGCATGTTTACATACAATTTCCCGAGTTGTATTCTTGTTCAATGCAAAGAATAAATAATCTAACTATTGAAGTGATAAATACAATTGTCTTTAAATGAAACTTAATGATCACTACATCAATGAGTAGAGAATCAACAAGAGGAGACAGAAAGAAAACAACATATTAGATAAAGATAGTTGAAAACTCCGATTTAAAGGGAGCAGCTGGTCAGCTGACCCTGGCACATCAGCTGATCATGATATATCAGTTGATTTCGTTTGTTCTCTTTTTGAATATGTGTGTGCCAAGTCTTTAGATATATTGCTTCTTTTTGTGGCGTATGCTGTATTTTTATAATAAAATGTTCTGAGAAGAAATGAAAACTATGAATGTTACGAGCTGATTACCTTCAAATAATACACAAGCAAAACAAAATATGTCACATGCGAAGCACGTGTGTCAGAGCATGTGCACTGGCATTGTAGACATTTAATTTGACAGGGTTTGGTAGTTCTGTTGATTTTGGCTTAATAATTATTGTAATATTAAAATAAATTACATTTTAATGGAATTTTATGCTTTTAGTTATTATAGTACAGAGGCTTCTATTGTCTAATAAAAACTACATCCATATCAAATTAAGACAACACTGCATAACACCTGATCTGTGAAATTCAGTTATACATGGTAACAATGCGATAAATCCAGATTAAAGGGATTAAAGGAACAAGGTCAATAGCATCATTACTAAAAAATCAAAGGAATTTCGTTGGTTGTCTCATCTTGTTAATTCTCTAGTCTTTGACTCACCTAAATAACACAAGGAATCGAGTAATTATGTGTCCTCGTCTATATTACAGAAAGTGAATTAGCACAGTAACTGCTCTTTGTACAATGACTGATGACTACATTATGGCCATTGATAATCATAAACTTAATTTTTTACCACTACTTGATATTACTAAGGCTTAAAAATTAGAGATAACTACTTACAATGGCTAGACCGTTATTTATTTTAAGAAATATCACTAGAGGTTACAATTTCATCCTATCAAATTTTTATTCACATGAAAACTTGGTCGTCATTATAATATAAGGAGCGCAAATTGTGGTATAAACACTCGAGACCCACCAAAAAATGCCATTAGCCAATGAGCAGCTGGTGTGAAATCACACTAGATGCAGAGCCTGATTCAAAATATTGTAAGAATTTGTGTCTGTTAATTAAGCAAAGAACTCATAATTGGAACGGGCTCACAATTACCCGCTTTTAAAGTCGAGGGTAATTATTCCGTATTTTGAGTCACTTTTCTGCATGGTGGTAATCAGGATAAGTTGTAGAATGTAACACTACAGATCATAGTATACTTCAGACCATATTTTGGGCCAGTACGGACAGTTCTTCTAGAGTGAGATAACTGCGCCACTACTGCACGTTCGAAGAAAAAGGATAGTCTGACGTGTCATCTCCGCACTCATCGTCTTGCCTAAAAGCTGTATATTAAGGAACCTCATACTCTACAAATCTTGCGAGACCCTAGTTCAAGTGCTCTGTTCAGAGTTTCAGTGTTATATTTTCAAAATGGAAATAAGTTTAAAATTGTTAACAGAAATCAATGCACTGTTTTGAAATATCAGAAAATATTGTCAGCTTTTAGATTTATTAATTCTAGCATGATCCAGTGGTCTATTTTGGGCCCTCTACTATTCTCCATCTTTATTTCTGACTTGTAACATGTTGAATATTGTAATATTTATGTTTGCTGAACAATGAACTAAATAAACTGATCTACATAAAACAAAGCAGTGGACTTAAAGATATTCCAATATATCAAGCGGTGCAAGTCACTCTTAAGCTGACGTCACAATTTTGCTTTGTGTACATGAAATCAAAGTTAATGAGTATTATCTTTAACCCTTTCGTGCCTGGACCCGGACAAACACACAAATGCATCATGTGCCAGACTGACCAGAAACGATAACACAACATGGAGGCAAAAATTATTCTTACCTCATTTTTCTGCACAGGTCTGAGGAAGGCCCAGGCATCTTTGTGTTTCATAACATCAGTTAGTAATTCTTGTAAGGCAGCGTTATGTAAAGGTAAATCATCTCTACCGTCTTCCCTTCGATGCGACCTTCGACTTTGCACAATCTCATCTCCAGAGTCTGCAATAAATCTATGTTAGTAAGGTACTGTAATCACACATTATAACTAAGTAATGGAAGGACACTTTGAAAACAAATTTGAAATGAGATGATAAAATATTATAAACCAAAACCTGCTCATAAGAGTGCTTGGGGTGATTAATAAAGTTTTTAGATTAGAAACATCAGTTTTTTTGCATGTGTAAACTCTATTGAATGAAAAATAATAACCTGTATGCAATAATAGTTTTGTTAGAGAAGCAGCCAAATTAGTTTGAAGCTAGCACAATTTATATTGACTACATATACAGTAGCTTTAGTAGCTTTAAATAAGCCCTGCTAAGTGCTGCTTAGTAAGGGCGTTTTTTCACTGGCCGAAACGATACCGATTTGTCGTCAACGACACCAATACAACGATATCGGGGTAGCACAAACGTATAAAATTATATGTAACTCTTTTTCACTTGCCGATATGATACCGTTTTGTCGGCGCCGTGTTATTACATTTGTTCTTATGCTATTCTTCAGTATCGGTACGACATTGTCGGTATCGTATCGGTATCATGTCGGCCAGTGAAAAAACGCCCTAAGCAGCATTGAATCTAAAGAATATATTATCCTACAGCATTGTTTCTTTTTGCTTTTCCTTTCTGTTCATTGTAAATATTACTACAACTTTCTTTTTATTGATTTTCTGAAGTCTGTCACATTCAGATAGATTTTTTCGTATTATATTTGTATAAAAGTGAATAAATGTATATGTAAATGTATATCAGAACATATTCTAGAAGTCTCTATTTGGCTTCTTTCCACTCTTATAACATTATTGACCATCTGCAAAACCCTTGGTATACCCACCGAAAAGAGAACTTCCAGAAGCGACACTTAAATTTTCTGCCCAGATTCTATTGATGCCATCTTGTTGTTAATATTTGTCAGTTTATTCATTGTTTTAACAACATTCAGAGATGTTCAAGCAGAACGACAGGAAAAGGCATTACGCTATTTAGGTTTCCTAAAGATCCCCCAGGTATTTTGTTATTGCTGTAAATTATAAGCATTTTCAAGTAATTGTGAATCTTGAAAAAATTTCAGATCTCAAAAACTATTAGATTTGCATAATGCATATTATGGTTAAATGAATGGCAAATGAGCTCTTCGAACAACACAAATGGTTCCACATTTACTCATCATATCGCTAATAAAAATTACTCGATAATACAACAACACAACACTCGTCTACGATCTCTTATCTATGTACAGCACAATAGTCCTAATAAGTGATAAAAATATAGCTGGATTGTTGGATATTATGTTATGAACTAACCAAATTACCAACAAAAAGATGGTGAAGGTCATTCAAATTGATCAATGAAACATCAAAGGCGGTGAGGAGAGTGTCACTTCTGGCAGTTGTTTATTCTGTGGTATAACCATTATATAAATATATATAAAACTGCTTTTAATATCACTACCATTAAAATGTTTTTCCTGTTCATTTGATCACTTAAACATACAATTTTGTACTATTTTTCTCTCTCCTTTAGAAAGCAGATATTTTATTTTTTAAGTATTCAGTTTTACAATTTTATACCTAGCAGTATCGTTTAGTATTTACCCACAATTAATAAGCGAGTATTTTAAATTGGAAAAAACTATTTTTTTGATGCACAGGACTTAATAATTGACAGTTTTATGTAAATATGGGTTCCAGAAAACCAGTGCTCAATGTGATTGAAATGAAGCACTTCAGAATGATCACACTTCATTATATGAGGGCCACCTATTTATACCACAGTAGTTGCAACCATTGATAAGATTTTACAAAATTAAAACTACTGCGACATGTCGACAAGAGTTTCCGTCAACTAAACTGGCATAATAAGGAGAAGAATGAAATTACAAATACAGCAATTATAACAAAAGTATTAATTTATTTTCAACAAACTGCAAATAATTTCATGTGTAAATAAACAATTATATAAATATTTCTATGGTTTTCATAAACCCCAATATATTCAATACTTCACTTCAGTATTATGATAGATTTGTGTTTTTCTAACTAAGTTGGCATCGTAGAGATTAAACCATTTTAATTATCTCCACGATACCAACTTGCGAGTGAAAACCATCAAGTACTAAAGTGAGCTTTGTTGTCAATGTTTAGGCACATTTAAAAACTACTTCAGTATCACCTATAAACTAAGTTTACGCAAATAAGCAATAATAAACTGATGTAAAATTAGCTTTTCATAGCTCAATTTAAAAAATCTAGATACTACTATTAAAACAATTTATTAATATCATTATTAATACAAATAGGGTTATCAACATTTGTGGCATTTCAACTAGGACACAATATACAGACTTCATTTTATCAGAGAATAATAAATAGACCTTTTCATCATAGAAGCGCGCATGTGCTGCCTCTACATTGGCTTGCGGGAATATGAAATGTTCGGACACTTGGATTGTCAAAATGGTTGGACATGTATCATTTTTTCACATTAATTTACACGAAAGTGTGATTGACGGTGCAAAATTAGTACACAACATTGTGGAAGAACACACTTGCGCTCAATTAAGGCACTGGCTCAAGTATCCTGGCCGTAAAATGAGTGGAAGCAAGAATAAAGAACTGGTTGTGAGGTTAGAATTCAACTATCAACTTATCAATTTATATACAAGTGCATTAAAGGAAAACAAATGTGTTTGGTCTACAATATGCTTAATAACATTCTTCGTGCAGTAATTGATAATGCAGTAAAAATATTTTCTGTTTTTTTACGAAAATGTACAGTCAAAAATGCAATTGAAAATGAGATTTTTTGTCGATCTTTCTGTGGATAAAGCTGGCTCCTTTTTTTCTAATTTTTTCAAATAGGTAAACTATACGATATGGCACTACATATTTTCAGAAAATTGGTAACAAATTCATCATTATTTGGTTAAAAAACGTAATGTTTATGCCAAATCCAATATTGACATGCGAAAACTGTCCGAACAAACATGGAACTCGGGGTTTTTTAAACAAATAATGATGAATCTGTTACCAATTTTTTGAAAATAGGTAGTGCCATATCGTATAGTTTACCTGTTTGAAAGAATTAGAAAAAAAGAAGCCAGCTTTATCCACAGAAGGATCGACAAAAAAACCTCATTTTCAATTGTATTTTTGACCCTACATTTTCGTAAAAAAACTGAAAATATTTTTACTGCATTATCAATTACTGCACGAAGAATGTTATTAAGCATATTGTAAACTAAACACATTTTTTTTTTATTTTAATGCACTGTATATAAATTGATAAGTTGATAGTTGAATTCCAACCTTGCAACCAGTTATTTATTCTTGCTTCCACTCATTTTACGGCCAGGATACTTGAGCCAGCGCCTTAATTAAGCGCAAGTGTGTTCTTCCACAATGTTGTGTACTAATTTTGCACCGTCAATCACACTTTCGTCTAAATTAATGTGAAAAAATGATACCGGTCCAGCCATTTTGACAACCAAGTGTCCGAACATTTCATAGTTCCCGCAAACCTACGTAGAGGCAGCACATGCGCGCTCTTATGATGAAAAGGCCTATTGTGACAATTTTTATAAGCTACAAAATGGTTTAAATAAATTTGAAATCCATTGCCTACTTTAAGAGTTATGATGGAAAAATCTTGAAAATGTGAAATGTGTCAAGTCAGACATTTCCGTTATCTGAAGGGATACAAAATTTTTTTGCAAAATAGAGTTTTTTAATGAGGTATCATCTAAATATTTTCAGAACCGCTCCATTTCGAGATTTACTATTCAGGGTACTAAAAAATTTTCTGATATTGGTATTTATTAAAAAATGGCTAAGCTGAGCAGTCTACTCTATAAATCTTCTGTCAAATATTGACGTGTTTAGTCCAGTTAATTATTTTATTTTTTTATCTTTTTCACTAAAACTAAAATAGGTTTCTTCTTTAGCAATTGTATTAACTCAAATATTATTTTTTCCTTAATTATTTTTTTGGACTGTTCAGCCTTTATATTTTTCGATAAAAAATATATCAAAGTTTTTCCATGGTAGATCCAAGAGACCGACTGACAGATGGACTGAGTAACTGAATTGAAATACATTACACTGAAAAAAATATGTTCGTAATATTAATGAATCGGTTCATCGGCTGAAAATTAATGAATCCGTTTATTAATATAATGTATGTTTACATAGTATAAATGTGTACATTGCATTAAGGAATGTACATTATATCAAAGAACAGATTTATAAATTCTCAGCCAATGAACCTTCATATTACGAACATATTTTCTTCAGTGTAAATTTTCATAATCTAAATCGGAAAACTCCAAGTAGTCTGGAATAGTGATTTTTCCACGATTACAATACTTTTCTTCAGTGAGCAAGGAATACAAAGAATTTGTAAAATTATTTGCAAAAATTTCGCCTCTCTATTTGACACCTTCTATATTCATTATCTTATTCCTTTCAGTGATCACTTTATATATTTTTTTTTACCAAAATTGTATCAGATTTTTATTCCTGTCAACCACATTCCAGATATTATTTTCCTGTCGTTTCATTTTTTTAAAGTATCCAACCCGTGTATTTTTTATTAAGAGTTGTCAGGTCTCTTTCTTGGCAATAGCGTCAAATATTATTTTTATCCATCAAACAGGTTTTTAAATGTAATGCCAACAGAAAAAACTAACAAAACTACAAATAATACCTACTGTAAGAGTTATGACAGAAAATCTCGAAAATGCAAAATGTGTCAAGTCAGAGATCTTCGTTATTTTCTGAACCCTAGTCAAAACTTTCTTCGTTGTTATCGTCTCCATATACCTACTCTAAATAAATAATTAGAAACTACTTGACTAAAGCAATGCAATGCAATTCAACATGACCAACGTATGCACCATATTATAACGATAACAAATTTTCATATTCAGTTAAATTATTAATATGCTGTGTATAAGATGGGTCACATCTAACTGATTTACTGGAATCTCTTCGGTGAACTGTGGTCTCTACATGAGCAGTTTGATGTAGTAGTGGCCATTAGTACGTTATAGTTCGAAGGCTGAGATTCATTTATTTATTTCAACTTCTATTTCGTTTTTATATATGAAAATAACAATTTAAGAAAATAAAAATTAGTGATGTCACATCTGTGGATAAAGAGCCCTATTTAAAAAAAAGAATAATCAAAATCAGTCCAGTGGGAGCCGTTGGCGAAACCAGAAAAGAAAATGGCTTGTGTTTTAAATGTGCAGACGCAAGCAATGACATATATTTGTAGAGATAAAAATTTCCCTCTTGTTCGGCAAAGAATATTGAGATACAAAACAAGCTAAGACTTATTTCTGTCGCGCATCGGTACTTGTACTCAGTACTCGTCACCTATGCTGTCGTCCTAAGCAAAAGTGGCCTATCTACAAAAATTGATAAACTGTCAGATATATAAATAGTAAGAATAGATGATTAGTTATAGATATTAGGTATTATTTTGTCTGATATAAGTGCACATAACAGTACATTTATAACTGAGAATGTCCTAGTTGCATTAATTTTGAATGCCAGATAGGAGTCTTTTACTAAGGAGGGCAGTATGAGCACAGAAGTACTGAGTACTCAAAAATGTAAAATACTCAAAATTTTCGAGTACCGAGTCTTATTAAAATAAAAGTACTCATGAGTACCTCGGCTGCTCCAAGGAAGAACACAGTAACCAATATTTTTTCCAAACTTGAGATTTTCACTCATGTGCTGATACTGTGCTGTGCTGCGTCTTTTTATCCAACAGCCGAGCCAACAGCGGTAGTTCTATTTGCAAAGGATATAAAATGCTGTTGGATAAAAAGACGCAGAACAGCACAGTATCAGCACATGAGTGAAAATTTCAAGTTTGGAACAAATGTTGGTTACTGTGTTCTTCCTTGGAGCAGCCGACCTGGTACTGAGTACTTTGGGTACTCGAATACAATTATGAGTACAATTTACTCAAATACTACCCAGCTCTGCCGCTTTATAAAATTGCATTGTTTATAATTCAATTTTGTACCAACTGTAACATAATTCAATGAGTCAAAACTATAACAAAAAAATCTAATTTTATCGATATTCAAATTTGTGTGTTCCCTATTATACAGCTTCTCACAAACGACTGCAATATGTCTTTTTTACATGTGCGCACATTTTTGCTCACAGTCAAACCCATCAGCGAGTGTGGTGGGATGTACATAGTTATAATTTCACTTCTCACTGTCCGATCTCCAGTCCGAAGCCAACTTTCCTAAGGGTGTTGTCGTCAGATGTTACAAAACTGTAAATTCGTTTTTGCTGTATTTCGTTTTAACATTTTAAAATGACTAACAATAAAATCAAATTGGCCCAAGATTACGCAGCGCTGGTGATACTATTTATTTATTTATTTATTTATTCATTCACTTACAGGTCACAGTACAGGTTATCAGTTTCATGTAAGCTGTGTTGGATAATGTTAGATAGGGGCTTCATCATAGCTTCATAAATAGCGGTGGAGAAAGACTGGGTGAAGTACACTGACCTTTTTGTCGACGATTATTAAACGTCGAATGACAATTAACGAATGCTCTAAACGGTTCGGCCCCTCCTAGAGGACGGATTGAAGTACATTTGTAGGCATAGTGACGTACTTAGCCACGCCAAGCTACGTTTAATCTCTGTGATAATATTATAAGGGTGCTTTATAAAGAGATAGCAAATTGTCTCAGTATCACTGGATTAGTCTAAGGCATTTGACACTATTGATCATGCTCTATTATGTGCAAAATTAGTCTTTTACGGATTTGATGCCATTGCTGTTGTTTTTTACGCAACCGTCGTCAGTCAGTATCTATCAATAATTCTGACTCCTACTCAAGAGATTTTATCAGATGTTTCGCAATGATCCGTTCTGAGACAAGAGACATTACAATTTACACAGCTGATATCTTTAACCAAATTAATCATTATCACCTGCAGTCATATGCTGATGACACTCAGCTTCTGTTTACCTTTAAGCCATCACATAGAGAGTTTGCCAACACCTTATTGAACGATGACAAATTCAATTTGCAATTATTTTAAAAAGCATAATTTAAAAATTAATCCGAAGATGGTTGCACTTCTGTGCAGTTCGAAAAATAGAAAGGATTTCTAAAAACACGCTCAATCCAGTTATAGATGACGTTAATATTAAATTTTCAGATTACGCAAAAAATCTTGGTGTTTTTTTAGATCAAAATTTATGGTTCAAAGAACATATAAAGTTATTACTGCAAAAAACTTATGCCAAAATGGAATTTTTCTATTCAATTAGACACATTCTAAGTTTCAAAAAGTGAAAAAAAATGGGTGAATTGTGTGGCCTATTCTTAATTACTGTAATATACTCTACTACCCATGTTTAGAACAAACTTCAAAAAATCGTATACAAATTGTACAAAACACATCTCGTTTCGTTTTCAACTTACAAAAATACGATCACGTACTGACGAAATTTATTGAATTGAGGTGGTTAAAAAATGGACAACACAGTGAGACTTTATTATCTTATATTTTTGTATCGTTTATTCCATTAATAAAGTCGATATTATTATTATTATTATTATTTGCAATCCAAATTGAGACAACCTGCATCATGCTAATGATATTAAATTGTTACATTTAATTAACTAGGATATAATAATTTAATTTAGGAATTTTCTCTCAACAGTAATGCCAACCAGTATATAACAAGTTGCTGGTATTTGTTTGACACAACTATACAATAACAGGGAAAGGAGGATAGTAATAAGTGCATGTGGTCAGTGCTTGCAACAGATCCTATTGACATTTAAATTTGGAGGTGTAATTCCATATAATTTTTACAAAAGCTTATCAAAACAACGTTGCTCAATGACATGTGCTGCTTGACACTATTGACGGCATGATATAAGGAAATATGATGTGTGCAAATGTAGGTCTCATTTTCGTTCTCTACTGCGCCATCCCAAACGCCGCCATATTTAAATGTGTCATTTATTTATGTTGACATTGAAATGTCAGGTTATTTAGTAAAAAGTTGCAAAAACTAGAACGAGAACACCAAAAATAGTAATATTAGTTACTTTCGATTCCCAAAAGATGAAAATATAGCAAAAATGTGGATTAATTTTTGTGACCGCGATGTAATTAACCTCAACAAAGGTAAGTTAAAGTGAAACGCTAGTCTGTGGTTAAACTAGAAAATAATTCGTAAATATTTTTCAGGCAAGACAGTTTTAGTCTCAACGAAGTAGAAATTGAGAATACTAAATTACAAACTCAAGATCTTCAAGTGAACGTTGAAATTCTAAAACTGAAGGATGAAAATGTTAAATTAAAAGCTGAATTGAGAAAAGCAACTGAAAATATGGCGATAGAAGCACAATAAAGAGTTATGAAATTTTGAAACCTATTTTCACAATTGGACAAATTCAACGGCCTAATCAGAAATGTGTGAAGTGGTCGTTCGAAGACTTCTGCAATAACACTATGAAGCATGTCACCAAGGGTTACGGGTTTTTAAGAAAAAATATGAGTGCATCATAAGATTATGATATAAAACTACTTAACAGCGTAACAATTGCATATTTAATATAAATATTAAATACGTAATATTTACAATGTATTCATGTATTAAATCTATTATACAAGAATTTAGATCAACATAAAAAATGTGTGGGGATTTTCTTAGATCTAAGCAAAGCCTTTGATCTAGTAAATCATGAAATTCTTATAGACAGACTAGAATGTTACGGTGTTAGAGGTAAAGCTTTAGACTGGTTCAAGAGTTACTTAGATAATAGAAGACACTACGTATATGTAAATGATAGTAAGTCGGACAATCTCGAATCAACTATTGGTATACCACAAGGTTCTATCCTTGGGTCACTACTTTACATAATATATGTAAATGATTTCAGGTTTAACAACTCTATAATGTATGCTGATGATACATCTTTGTTAATATGTGAACCAAAAATAGTGGAGGTAACTAGTAATGCAAATACCCAACTCCAAAACATACAACAGTGGTACAATATTAATGATTTAATACTAAACAATAGAAAATCTAGCTTCATGAGATTTAATGTATCCAATAATAAACTAGATAATAGTTTGTTAATAAAAATCGATGGTAGATCTGTGGAACAAAGGAACAGTATAAAATTCTTAGGAATACATATATCTGATAACTGCTCTTGGAGTGTACATATAGAGGCTGTATGTAAAAGAATTGCACCCTTTGCTATTGTAATATGTTGCACCCCTTAAAATTTAAGGTTATGTTACTAAAAAGTAGGCAGACTTCAACAGATCGAATGTCTGAATGAATGTAGTGTATTTGCACCTACTCGAGAAATCTACCAGAAGTTAGTTCTGGTGACATCTGGAATTATCTAGAGAATGGTGGCGTCATCACAGAAAAATCCAGATCTGTCATTTTTAGGTATAAAAGACCGACCGCATTCTCAGCGAGTAGTTCAGAAGTTCAGAAAGTATAGAAAGTGAGGTTAAGAGTTCAAAGAGAAACAAAGTGATAAACATTGCGATTTTAGTCAGTAAAGTGTATTTAAATTAATAATAGTATTGTGAAGTATCCAGTAAATATTTAATAAAGTGTGTTAGTGGACATCTCTTGTTATAATTTTTGGAAACCACGGAATTTGCAAGGGGTGGTTTCCTAAGGGTGGAAACACGCGACACTATTGTATAAATCAGTTGAGAAAAATTATTGATCAATCTACACTTCTGATTTACTATTATGCTCACTTTCACTCAGTGATTTCGTATAGTATTATTGCTTGGGGTAGTTCTAAGGAAAGTGAGAGGATTTTTAAAATGCAGAAAAGGGCAATAAGACATATAGTAGGGGTGAATCAAAGAACACATTGTAAACCTATCTTTTCTGAGTTGGCAATATTGACATTACCTTGTATCTACTTACTACAGTTATTAATATATGCAAAATCTGAAATTAACCAGCTGAGTCATTTAAATAAAAATCATGATTATAACACTCGAAATAACTTAATGCTAGAAATTCCTCAACATAATTTACATCTCCTTGAAAAAAGCCCTGAATATGTTGCTATTAAAGTTTACAATAAATTACCTAATAAATACAAAAGCTTAAATGAAATAATCTTTAAACAAAATATCAAAAAATTATTATTGAATAAGTGTTACTACTCAACTGATGAATATTTCAGTGATAACGAGCTTTAAAGTTGTAGTTTTTTTTTTGCTCTTTTGTATTTTCTATGTTATGTTTTGTGTTATATTATTCGGTTTATATGTAAATTTGTATCTCTTTCTTGTATGTATATATAATACTTGATGTCCTTATACATTAAGGACAGTTTTACTTATTGTAATGTAGACACATATTTTTCCCCTTTTTTTTTATATACATTTTTAATGTTTTTAAATGACATGTAATTGTACACTGACATACCATATATACATTTTTTGTATCTGAAATGGTGAATAAAGATGATTGATTGATTGATTGAATGGGGAACGTTATTTCGTAATAAATATATGTTTTCTATGTAAACTAATCTTGATTATTATACTCTTCGCAAAAACGAAGAGTATATTGTATTTGATCGGCACATTTCTAAATCAGTAAATATCGCTCGTAGAGAAAAATTTTTTATATCGTTATGTTAGTGAACGAATTCTGAACAACTTTCAAAATGTCCGTCTGTCCGTCCGTCACGTTTCTTGTAAGCACGATAACTCAAGAAAAAAAAATACGATTGTATTGAAATTTGGAGAGTAACTTAGTGTTAGCTAGAGGAAGAACCCTATTGTTTTTTAACAAAATAGATTGGTAAATAAAAAAGTTATTAGTAATTTAAAATTTAAAAAAATATTTTTTACATTTTTTATGGTTTGTAATAAATAGAAACCTTGCTAAATGTTCTTTCCTATCACTATTTTTTTTTAATACACTTCACTGTGTGTTTCCTAATAATCACAATAAATTATCTAATGATATATATTACACTCATTAACAATTTTAGTAATAAGAAATGGTGGTGTAGCGGCAAGAGTTTCGTCTGGCAATCCTGAGGTGCATTCTTGTAACAAGAAATGTCAAATAAATTTGTTTTGTTGTTGTTGTTGTCTGGCAATCCAAGGGTCCCGGGTTCGATCCCTCGCATCGTGATTTTTTTTTCATATATTTTTTTTTTCACAACAAAGTTGGTATCACAAAATTTAAAATGTCCAAAAACTAACATTATTTACAAGAAAAATGTGAAGAGTATCCTATAGAATGTGTAACAATTATATAAAAAGCTCAGTAAATCGGCGAAGAGTATAATGCTTCCTCTAGTTTTATTTATTGTACATCATTCCTTATAGTAGTTAATGAACAATATCGATACCTGTGAAATTGGCCCCCTATTTTTGATATTGAAACATTTTTGAATGCCAAGCATTTGCTCATCAGTTTCTTTTTGCTTGCTGCTTAAAAAATTCACCCACTTTTGAATATCATTATAAATAATGATGAGCAAACAGAGACAATAGATGAGAAAACACAAGCAAATTGGGCGTTATTTTTTATTTTTAATCAATAGAAAGGAGCTATTAATTTCAAATCTCTTTGTAAGCGATAACGAGCAAACGAAAGGAACTCGCAAGCAATTATGAGAAAACTATTTACATTCAAAAACATTTCAATTTCAATAGGGGACCAACTTTACGAAGGTAATATCTACTAATTTATCTTGATGCATATACCTAGTTAGTCGTTTTATATGAACCTAATATACTTTTTTAAAATTGATATTGGTATAGATCTTGAACTCAACATGAATTTGTATGAATCTTATGATTTTGTAAAATTATTGATACTTATATATACATTCTTAAAAATGTCGATGTTAATTGGCCTTACGTGCACAATTTATTTGATATTGCCCAATTGCTCATCACTCAGCAAAAACTGCTGTGCAAAGTACACGGAACAGATTTAAACATTCATTTTACTACGGAATTTCCATATCCTTTAATGTTTCATAAATATTTTCTTAGACTTGTCATATTCTGTGTGATGCTTATTAGTTATTAATAATAACACTTTACTTTTTATAATTTACTAACTTAACCAAACAAACATTCTTACTTACAGCCATTTGCACTGTTTTCATTTTAAGCGATAAATAACTAATCAAACAACAACTAAGAGGATCATGAACAAACTGAGAAGCGACCAAACATACTGGAAAAGAAAGCAAGTGGGAAAAATGAACTCCACAAAGAAATTGCAGCGATATACCCTACCAGAACCAGAAACTGAGGCATCAGAAATCTCAGAAGGAAAAGAAGAAAATTTGTAGAAACAGAAACACAAAAAGAGGAGCATAAACATTAAATAACGAACATAATGCGACAACACATTGGACTTGTCATCTTGCTGTCGAGGCGACCAGACCTGCTTTATAATGCTCTGTCACCAATGGATACCCATAAAAGTTTATAGAAGTTAAATAGTGACAACGTGTAAAAAATATAGTTAAAAAAAGTATAAGTGGATGTGTTAATACATATCTCGGAACATTTTCAGTAATTGATAAGAAATATTAGATAGTGTTTAATTAGGTATATAAACCAAACTTTACACAGTGCTTCCCCTCTAACGCAGTAAATAATGGTATATATAGTGCAGTGAAATCGTGCCAGACGGCAGAGGAGAAAGAAATCAGTAATAACCGAAGAGAGGACTGTCTATATGGAGCACTAAGCCATCAATTAGAAAAAGAAAACCGGCACACACTTACGCTATGAAAAATCAAGAAAAATGTCCATTATACTATTAGGAGACTGCAATGCACATATACTCCACACATGGCCTAACGAAAATGGAAACGCGCTGAAAAACCTAGCACACATGTTTGACTTAACAATAAGAAATACATGGAGCAAAAGTCAAACCTGCATTGACACCTGGAGTAATGGAAGCTTAATCACACAAATAGACCATATCCTGGTAAGCAGAGAGATAAGGGCAAGGATCAAGAAGGTTAAAGCAAAAAGGACAGCAGAAGAAAGCGCTAACGCATAACAGCAGCAAACTAAAAATAGGGAGACCATATTACACGTGGAAAACAATATCGAGAGGATAAAAAAAAAAACTAGGAAAGAAAAGCGAGGAAAAAACATGCGCCCTGTGGCTCACGCTGCTGACAACAAGTATGACCCAAATCCAACCCAGCATCGGAAACCGAGGAATCAGAAGACTCAGCAAAAGAAGATTTGAAGAAGCAGAAACACAAAAAGAGGAGCATAAACACTCCATATCAAGACACAGCACATATTTCACATGAAGATTCAGAAGAGGCAGATGCCCAGAATCAAAAACACAAAAAAGGGAGCTTAACTTAACTTGTGATTTTAGGGAATTTGGTATTCTGCTAACTTCTCTTTCAAAATTATAACAACTGTTGTCAATTATTTCTTCTTTTCAGAAAAAACGTGGTTCTGTGTGTGTACATTTTTACTACCATTTACAGGATCTTTATAAATATGGAAAACCATCATAAAAATAAAAGAGCAAGATCCGTTAATTTTTCACTACATGAAAAACTTCTGCTAATAAATATGGCAACAAAATGCAAGCATGTATTAGAAGATATCAATGTCGGAGTCGGAAATCATCTTACGATTCATAAATGTTTTTGTTAATAAAAATAAAATATCAAAATAATGAAAATATAATAAAAATTGAGGTTATGCACAACATCGATGGTTGCGCGGAAATTACGATTAAATTTAATCGCCCTTTAAGAGGTCAACTTTGAGGGTTTAAGTTAACTCAAGTTTAAGCTAAATTAATCAAGGATTAAAGAACGGTGCAAAGCAAATTTTAAATTTAACGGAGGTTTAAGATTAATCCTCTGTTAAACAATACGGTGCAAGCAGTCGTTATTATATCAGCTGTTAACTCGGTCTCTGGCCATTGCCAACTTCATGTAACTAAACTAAATAAAATAACATAATCATCTGACAAGATCACAAATTTCATTGCATTTTAAATTTACCACTATTTAATGCGTCATTCTCATTCGTCAAAAATTCAACATGGACGCAATTGGGATGGGTTATGCTATTGGCTGATCCCGAAGGCTGCGCATAAGCACACCTTATTTCCTTACATCATGATTGACTGTCCAATTCATCACTATCCTACTTTCCTGGCTCAGGTATAGTAAGCATTTATTTAATTTAATCTTCGTTTATTTAAATAAATCCGGATATAAAGAAATTGGTACTATCCTAGTCTAACCCACATGATAACCCTAGTTATAGTAAATCAGAAATAGTTCACCACCAAACACTGTCACTGCTCAATGGTTAGTAAATATTTTGTTATAAGAATGAAATCATACATGCATTATAACGGAGAGTTGGGATTAAAAGCCAAGAAGGTTTAACTATGAAACCCACCATCTGACTCATTCGGTCCACGTAGAAACTTTGCAAAGTTGTGGATGTTATGTCTGGCTTTTGCAGCACAGCGTCTCTGGTTGTTTACTAATCCAGTACACTGAACCACTTCGCCAATATCTGCATAACAATTACAATACCAATATTATTCATCTACAGTAAAAAGTGAGTAGTTTCACTATTCTATTGAATTTATCGTTACTTTTTAATTCCTTACTATGCAGAATTTATCAAAAGAAATGACTGTTTCACTGTCTTTCATTCCCTACAAACACGAAACTCTGACCCTGCAGGGGCCCATCACAGGGTTTGAATTTTTATTTCAGATCTAGTAATGGTCCACTAGATGGTGATGATGGCGTTTGTCGAGTTCTTATCTAAGAATACCCTTGGTACTAATTTATGTGAAACAGCGAGGAGGGATGGCGAGGAAGGTAGAGACAAAGCAAGTGAGAGGAGGCGAGATAGAAAAATAAATTCCATTCAAAATACCCATGTCTTTATCAGAGCTGTTCCTAACCACTGTTCTCAGTGCATGTCTAGGCACTCTAAGCACATTTGTGCTCGGGAACACTTTTTAAAATCGGTGCTTAGTGCTCCGAACACTTCAAGGAAGTGTTTAAGTAATCCCGTAAAATGTTCGCAAGCACTTTATGGCTTCCGAGGACTTCAAAGTTTCACGAGCAAGGCATAATTTTTACATAAAATTTGAATACTAGACATGGTATAAAAACGCCATGAAACATTTGAACTCACCCAATTTAGAAACAAATATTAGAAAGAGACTATTTTGAAAAAAGTTGATATGACAAAAAATATATATAATTACGTCTTTAATGCAGCACATCTCATGTCATAATTCTTTGGAAAATGTTTTAAAATTTTTCATTCATAACTTTTTATAAAATAGTCTATAATAATTTTTTTTAAAGTCCAAATATTTAATGATGGTGTCCTCTTTCCTAAAAAACGGTTGGGATTATCAAATTCATCCGTACATAATCATCCTATTATATTACATTACAAGTGTACATGTAAAAATGGTAATATCTGACTAGATAATTTTATCAAATTATCTAGCTAGAATAGCCCAGATGACAGAGATTATTTTATAGTAAAACCCACAAAAAGTTGCAAACCGAATAATTTTTTTTAATGAGTTCGTGAAAGTGTATAGGATAATATCCTGAAAAGTTTACATTTCGCTCGGATGCAGAACATAAAAAAAGTGAAAAAAAATATCAATGAATTTTTTCAAAATTTTTAAATTAAGTCAGGCTAGAAGAAAAACAAAAAATACAGGTGGATAGACCATGTGTTTCTGAACAAAAAATGTTTTAATAAAATGTATCGCTAAAGCCACGGTTTCCCCGGAAAAAAAATAGTGATGTAACTTTGTCACTCTGCTATGCCAAGCGCACGGTTAAATGCATACTACGGAACCTCTAAAAATTCTTAGCAGTTCTAGCAAGTAAAATAAAGCTTTTTCTCTTTCTGATTATACATTTTTATCATTTTTCTTATTAACTAAGAGCGTTGATTGAAGAGTCTATAAGACGTGCAACTATACGGCCAAAACGGTTCCTATATGTTCATCTCGCTCATCACGCTTCCCGCACGTCCCTATCCACATATTGTTCGTTGACTTGTGGTGCCACCGCGCGGTGTTATTTTGCGCGAACCGCGAATAGAAATACTGGACGTTGATATCCAGCGAACGAGGGTACATAATATATTTATTAAAAGTTATAATTCTCAACGCAGGTTGTAGACGAACGCAATCAGTGCCGGTGTCAGAGCATTTGGCACCTGTAGCAAAGTTGCTTGCCGCCCTGATAAAAAACATTTACAAGTTACCACTGTTAGGACAAATTTATTAATAAAAACTTACAAACAAAAATCTCAGATAAATAATTCTTTCACTAGTTTCACTTAAAATTCAAAAACAAGAGAAACCTTTAACTACCAATTATTGTCGCATTTCATCTTTTAAGTCGCCACGTTGTGCGCTGTAACAATCGTGTTTTGTTCGAAATTGCAATTGTTCCTTGTCCTCGAGACAAAAGCAGCTGACGGCCAGAGCGGCGCGGCGTTGATATGTTTATTTAGTACGAGTAAACGAATAATAGGTACGGAGTACGGATTAAAATATGTAACGCTCCACAATAAAACACCCATTTGGGGTTCAAAAAATGTTTTTTTTTGAGATTTTTGTGCAATTTTGAATTTCTGAAATTTATAAAAATGTGATAAATTAAAAATATTTTATTTTACTATTCGGTTCAGCTCCATGAAATAGTATTTATGTGTACGTTTAAGACCTCCCAATATTTTAAAATAATTAGAAAAAAGAATATGCAAACGTCGAGGATGGTGTTTTTGATCTTTCAGCGCTTGCGTAGCGAGAACGGTAATAAATATGAAAATGCACCGCACTTTTTTTTGTACGACATGGAATTTTCAACAAACAAGTCCGCGAAGGCATATTCTTATCTACTATAGTTTTCGAGCTACAGGTGCTCACGTGTAAGCATAAAAATGACTGTTTTTTACGCTACTCTGCAAGTGGCACTGGCATGCGCCGACTTAATTAACAAACAAAAAATTAAGAAAACTGCGATGCTAATAATCAAATTTAAATTACACAAAACATAATGAGTAACTTCTGTTTAAAACTGTTTTTTATACGATGCATAATATTAATAATGGAGTTACAAGGATTAAAAAAATGTTGAAATAAAATAAAAAAAATAGTCAAACATTCTTTGTGTTATTGAAATCTATGTACAATTGTACAGAAAAAAACAGTAATTAAAAAAATATGCGGCAAGTTCCAGTTATATAAAAATCGATGAAAATGAAAAATTACACTTTTCGGTCCTAATATTAATTGTTTATATGCGATAAATAAAAACAAAATGATATGTCACCAATAAATACATTTTTTTAAGAAAGAAAATTGAGCTTGATTTTATATCTTTAAGCCTCATCGAATACTAGAATGCATTTTTTATAAACTGTTTATAACAATTTTTAAATATTATTTTTTAAATCGATTTCCGCTGACACATTAAAAGAGCATCTTTTAAAATCAATCGAGTACTTCCTACAAGGGGTGGAAAAGTCCAAATGTACGATTTTTTTAATGTTTTTTGCATTAAAAAATGCATATTTAAGAAAAATGAAGGACGCCATCGCGTAGAGCGATCAGAAATTTATAAATAAAAAAATCGACCACAAATTCTCATTGGACAAATAATATTTAACTGCTTTAACGGGCTGCTTGGAGAACAGCACGAAAAACAGTTACTTTGAGGTTTGCGCTCCGGGCGCTTTTGGCATGTGAGCTATAATGGATAAAAATATGCTCTCAGGGACTTTTTTGTACAAAATTCGATGCTTTATAAAAAGTGCATTTTCGTTATACTTATTACCGTTCTTGCTGTGTAAGTCAAAAAACACCTTCTTCGAAATTTCAATATACTTTTTTATAATCGTGTAAGCAAATTGGGAGGTCTTGAAATATTCACAAATACTCTGTTACCATCGAACTCAATGAAATCGCACTAAAATATTTTTTTTGCTAGTACCAGAAGATAAATGCAAGCGATTTTAGAAGTGTACCATTTGTGCGATACTTTTATCGCCTCGAAAACTTTGCTCTCGGAAAAGTAATACCTACTTGTAATAAAAAAAAAAATTAACCAGTCTTTCCGCAGATATTCAAATTAAGTTAATTAAACTTTATTATGTGTACTAATTATTACTCTTTTTCCCAATAAAATCGCTTTTTCGTTTTAATTATTAAAAAAAAAGCAATTACAGAGAAAACCTATAAACAAATAAATAACTTTTAATGAACCCATCACTGCAGTAGCATATATTTGGGAGAGGATAAAAAAATATTTTTGTACAAATTGGTTATTACAGTTCAGCAGAATTAAAGAAAGGAATGGTGTAAACCCGAAAAATATTGCAACATGTAATATTTTTGCGGCAGTAGTAATGGAAAATGTCATCTAAAACATATTCAAAATTTACTAGGGTGAAGATGGTTAAGAAAGGTGCAAAATGAATAATTTTGTGATATCTTAAAAATAAGTTTCATCATAAAATGTCAATATGCCTTTTACTTCCACATCCAGTGGAAGTATAACGACAAAAATTGGTATTTAGTAAATACAAGAGAAGTCAAGGTCTCTAGGTCTTAAAAAAATTAACCATTATCACTCTCATTATTAAAGGGAGGGAAAAATAAAATTGTGAGTTAGTGTGTGTACAAGAACCAAAGGCTTCAAACAATTTTTTTTTACTTCATCCACCCCCACCCCCACTACCGATGTGGCATATCGCTTTATGAGTTTTTGGGGTAGGCGATTTCAAATATTATATAATTAAAGTTCTATAAACAATTATTCCCACATAGTAGACTGCAAATATAGTATCAAAATATTTTTCGTTTTGAGCGACTTGGATATATAGAACATCAGGATGTGGAAGTAGTGATACCTTGGGCAGCGGTTTTAACACTTTAAAATGAAAACCGCAGCCCAAGGAATCACTACTTCCACATCCAGATTTCCTATCCAAGTCTCTCAAAACGAAAACACTATATTTGCACTCCACCATGTGGAAATAATTGTTTATGAAATTTTCTAAATGGAAACCAAAAAACGATATGCCACATCGATAGTGGGCGTTGGGGTGGTGGTAGGAGGTGATACGCGGGTGAATGAAGTGGAAAATTTTTTGAGGCCTTTGGTTCCTGTACACACTAAATCACAATTTTTTTTTCACCCCCTTTAATAATCGCGTGGGGGTGATATAATGGGGGTAGTTAATGCCAAAAATTTTTCTAAGACCTTAACTTCTTTTATATAATGATAAACTAAATACCAAATTTTATGGACTCTTACTTGCTTCATTTACCTATTTACCCCCATTTATCCCAATTTACCACTCAACCCTTTAACGAAATAAGATCAAAATATAACCTAATTCCAGATCTCGTTAAAATACATATGTATACCAATTTTCAAGTCAATATCTTAAACAATTCCAGAGTAATCGTGCACCCAAAACGTCACAGACCGACGCGATAGACATTATTTTTTGCTTCAACTTAAAATCTCGACATGTCATCACATTCTAAGCCTATTTGAATAAATGTTTCCAAAATTATTACACTTATACTGGAAGTGGGAGCAATACGTAGAAAATGGCATGACAAAAATATAAACAATCATAATGTGCCGTGGACTACACGGTGGAAGTAATCTACTTCAAGCACTTTCTTTGAGGAAACGCATCTATACTGCTCGAGGTAACCCACTGCGCATCCATTTTACTCAAGGAAGCCCACTGCGTATCCGTATAGGTAAACTACTGCGCATCAACAGTACGTACTCAAGGAAAGCCACTGCGCATCCATTATACTCGAGGAAACCTACTACGCAGCCATACCACCCGAGATAACCAACTTCGCATCCAAACTACTCGAGGTAACCCACTGCGCATCCATGTTACTCGAGGAAACCCAATGCGCATCCATACCAGTGGCGGCTGGTGAAATTTCAATATTTTTTTTCTCGTCTATGGCGCATGAAACCCATACGAAATTTGGGAAATAACATCTAGAGAAGCACTTCTCTAATGACCCCTAAAAAATTTTGAAAAAGCAGTTTGCGAAAAAATTTTTGAAAATTCGTTAGCCTCCTCTGGGTCTAGGAGCTCCTGTTTATTTTTATTTTTTTTTGTCATATGCATTTGACTTTTCATAAAAATACAACAGATTTTGGAGTTTATGAAAATATTTTCATTACTAACTGAAATACAATGAACTGAAATTTTGTAATTTACAATTTAACAAATTACAATATTTCAATTCGTTGTATCTCAGTTAGTAATGAAAATATTTTCATAAACTCCAAAATCTGTTGTTGTATTTTTATGAAAAGTCAAATGCATATGACAAAAAAAAATAAAAATAAACAGAAGCTCCTAGACCCAGGGGAGGCTAACGAATTTTCAAAATTTTTTTCGCAAACTGCTTTTTCAAAATTTTTTAGGGGTCATTAGAGAAGTGCTTCTCTAGATGTTATTTCCCAAATTTCGTATGGGTCCCATGCGCCATAGACGAGAAAAAAAATATTGAAATTTCACCAGCTGCCGCTGATCCATACTACTTGAGGTAACCTACTCGTGAAAACCCACTGCGCATCCATACTACTCAAGGTAACCCACTGCGCATCCATTTTATTCGAGGAAATCTACTGCGCATCCATATTACTTGGAGTAACCTACTGCGCATCTATAGTACTCGAGGAAATCCATTGCGCATCTATATAATACTCGAGATAACCCACTTATTAAAGAATAAAGAAAATAATAGAAACACCGAACAGGTTGCATGATATTTTAATTGAAAACCGTAGAAGCTAGATACATACGCAAGGACGCGTTGCTGTATCTTCATCTATCCTTGAAACATGGTATCAATTTAGCAACCTGTTTATAAACCTTAAAATTCCACATCCACGTTTTCTATCCAAGTCTCTCACAAAGAAGAAAAAAATTGCACTCGACTATGTGAAAATTATTTATGAAACTTTAATAACATAATATTTGAAATCGCCTATTCAAAAAACCTATAAAACGATATGTCACATCAGTAGTGGGGGGTGGTGGAAGGGGGTGGTAGAGGGGGCAAATGAAGTAAAAAATAAGTTGAGGCCTTTCCATCCCCCTTTAATAGTGGGGTGGGGGTGGTAATCGGAGTAATGTTTTGAGACCTTACCTTTTCTTATATATAAAGGGTGTTTTTTTTAGAAGTTTGTTTTTTGAATGGGCGACACTGTTTCTAGAGACAGTTAATTTAACAACTGACAGCTGATTTGTGCTCAGTATGTTTTGCCATTTCACCATAAATAGACTTACGGTAGAACAACGTTTGCGCATTGTGCAAATTTATTTCGAAAATCAGAGTTCAGTTTGCGAAACTTACCGTGCGCTACGTCCATTTTACGGTCGACATAATCGTCCATCCGAGCAACTCATTCGAACAACCATTCGCACCACGCATACTCTGATTGATAATGTACATCCTCAGAGACGTCGTACAGTGCGCACCCAAGAAGTTGTTGCTGCTACGGAGCATAGTGTTGAGAAGGATCCGAATGAGTCGATTCGCCGTCGTGCACAGCAATTGGAGCTGTGTCCATCCACCTTATGGAAGATTTTGAGGAAAGATCATGGGTTACGAGCTTACAAGATTCAGCTTGTGCACGAAGTAGTCGCGTGACCATCACTTGCGTCGGACGTTCGGTGAATGGGCCGTAAACAAGATTGTTCTTGATCCTCATTTTCACCAAAAAATTTTGCGTCGTAGACCTGTGAATTGGCCTCCACGGTCGTGTGATATCACGCCTTGGATTATTTTCTGTGGGGACATGTGAAGTCGCTAGTCTACGCCGATAATCCAGAGATATTGGAAGCCAACATTAGACGAGTTATTGCCGACATACAGCCCCAACTGTTAAAAAAAGAGATAAAAAATTGGGCTTCCAGAATGCCCTACATTCGAGCCAGCCGCAGCACCCACATGCCCGAAATCATAGTTAAGCACTAATGGCATAACATTACATTTCCAATAAATTCAATACCAAGGGCGTTAGCAAGATTTTTATGTGTTTTATTTCATTTCAAAGTTCTATTCCTCTAAAAAAAACACCCTTTACTAAACACTAATTTTATGGACTCTTACCTGCTTGATTTACCTATTTACCCCCCTTTATCCCAATTTACCCTTCAACGGAATAAGATGAAAATATAATCTAGTTCCAGTTCTCGTTAAAATACATGCGTGTATCAAATTTCAAGTCAGTATCTTAAACGGTTCCAGAGTAAACGTGCGCAAAAAAAAGTTACAGACACACCGACAGACAGACAGAATTTTTTTTTCACTCAAACTTAAAATCTCGACGTCTCATGACATTCTAAGCCTATTTGAACAATGACATTTTTTGTAAATTTTTTTGCTGTTACTATACTTCCACTGGATGTGAAAGTAATAAAATTCACTTTATCACGTTGTGCCCATTTGTGATGCACATGGTACATGGAACTTTTATGCCATTAGTCCTTAATTTTCTTTGTTATGTATTATTTAATATTATATAAAAATGGTTTATTTTACTGGGAAAAAAATGTTTTATGTTGCCAGCAGCTCATTGGGTTTTTATATTTAATTGTTATGAAAATAAACATAATAAACACGCCACACACTAAACAGAACAGGAAGGTATTATATGTGTTTGATTCAAAATTGTTTTTTTATTACATGTTTTTGTAAGAATTATTACCGTAGCTGGCAATGATGAATATTTCACCATTTCGTCGTTTTTCTGAATGTTTCAGTAGGTGTTTGCAGTTAAATATTATGTCTATATGAGAGCTGACTCTGGCGCAGAGACAAATCTCCTTGTTTATCAAAAGCGACGATTCACGCGATGTGATTCCTAAGAGTGCCATCAACCTAATAACTGATGTTTGTGCAACTGACTAAGATCTTAGACCACAATGCCTGTGGCGCCTTACTGTATATCAGACCCTGTGCGGGCTACGATTTCAAGTACACGGTTGCGCCTCTTGGTATAACTTTTCACTCAACGCTAAGAGGATAAATAGTGAGTCTGGAAGGAAAATATATAATTATGAACGCATACACAAACACCACACATAGCCGCTGAACCACTCGCATGAATTTTTACGTGCCTTTACTGTATTGTATTTATTACAGATACACCTATCCACAGTTCAACCATATCCATTGAATTCCTTATACATTTGTTAATGTATTGGAAAAGTTCCAGAATTTATATTCAAAACAATCAAAGATATTTTCATAGTTATAAGGATAAGATCGTGACAATCGCAATTTCTTATCATGATATGTCTAATCATATTTTCGAAAAAATGCATAAAAGTAAACAAATTTTTGTTTGAACATTCGAAAAGTATACATTTTTTCCGAAATAGTGATACTTTATTTTTTTCAATGGGTCAATTTCTCGGCAAGTTACAGCCTCCAATATATATATTTATCAAGAAAATCATCAAGCAATTAAATTAAAATGATTTGAGATGTACTTTTTTTTGAATCCACGTTACTACAACTTAATAAACCATAATAATCATGAACTGTACTTTTTAACAATTCTCAATAAAGAAAGAATATTTTTAAGTCTTTTATTTTTTTCTATATTTTTTTATTGCGACGATTGAGTTCGGGCGTGATAATATATATATATATATAAGTATATTTTTCCCATCCATCCTTTGCATGTTTTGTTTAAAACAAAAAAGCATCAGAAAGCCACAATTTCCATCTTTTAAATGAACCAACACTCATATAGATTGAACAAATTTTGATTTAGTGACATGTAATTCAATGCGTCGGTGTCATAGTCATGCGTATTTAAGCGCGCACGCATGGATCTCGCTCCGAGTTATAAAGTTACACTTGACTATTTTTTTCCGGGAAAACCGAAGCTTTAGCGATAAATTTTGTTAGCACATTTTTTGTTCATAAATATGTGATCTATCCACTTGTATTTTTTATTTTTTCCTAGCTTGACTTAATTTCAAAATTTTGAAAAAATGGATGAAAGAAATTTCTTTATGTTCTGCATCCGAGCGCAACGTAAACTTTTCAGGATATTATTCTACACATTTTCACGAACTCATTAAAAAAAAGTTTACACAGTTTGCAACTTTTTGTGGGTAAATATCTTCATCGTCTGGGCTAGAAGTGCCAAAAGGTTTCGCAAAAAAAAAAAAAGCCCTCATCAAGTATATAGCACACGTGGTTCCCTCTACTTCAAAACATGATGTGTTAAACTGTTTATTTTCCTAAAAATAGTTCCCCACCAATTGGAATAGAACAGAGCAGAGATGGCAATGGATTTTTTTTCATCGCGAATTTGCTTAAAAATGTTTCCTGGGAGGGTTAAAACGAGAAGAAAAAAAGGTTTTTGAATTTGCCGCCAATTCTAACTTAACTCCTCAAAAATTCGTTATTTCATTATTTGGCGCGGATGTGAATTTTTCCATAAACCTAATAGTGCTAATAATGCTAATGCTAATGAATAGTAATTAAAAAAAATACTGAACGGAATTGTCGTTTTCAAGTATCAAGTATCTCCTCATCATTTTGGAAAAATAGTGAACTAAAAGCTTAAGTACCATTTTAAATTGACCTGATTTGGTTAGTTTCGTCACTTTGTTGTTGGGAACAAAATTATTCAAAAATATTTAACATGTAATACAATTTCCAGAAAATGCGACCTTCCTGCAAGGTTGCATGGTAACTGCCGTGCTATGTCAGCAAGTCTACTGGTCAAGTTTCTTATATTAGTAAGTCTCTTGATAATCATTTAAAAATTTAACTTGAGACCTGTATGAGTTGATAATACACATACGATTTGATATGCGTTGCACAAGAAGTTATTGCAACAATGCAGAACAACTAGCCGTGTATTCCTATCGAGCTTATCTCTCTACTGTTACGAGACAAAAATATAGAATACACACTAAGAAACATAAACAAATAATGTATCTTTTGGTCAAGTTTAGCGATTCTCAAACAGTCCAATTGTCCACTTCTGTCTTAGTAGTAGTTTTCTCTCGAGATATTTAAAAAAAAAATACATATATTCTGTATTAATTCAGTAGATGTTTACATTTGTTACTCATTCAGTATATGGCAAAGAAAATTGACAGACAATTGATCTAACTAGATTATTTGGCACAGACAAAATGGCTGTAGTTTGGTTATTTTGAAAGTAAAACAAAAGAAATTAACTTGATTAATAAAATTTGTTCAATTTCTAGGCATACACGAATATTTAGGGGAAAAAAACAGCAAAAATTTTGTCAGTGGTATGTCAATTTTCCCACCTGTCATATTGGATTTACAACATGCATCAACTTTATCAAGATATTTTTACTTGTCGGACATTTCTAACTGTGAATATTAGATATCTAAGCATAAGTACATAAGATGAACAAAATGTTACCAGAATCTCTTTGTCTTTCTTTTGATTCCTTGATGATGTCTTTACACGAATAACATGACCAAGGTCCTCTGGGAGCTCGTCTAAGTGGAGGTTCACAGCATTCTACGTGATAATTCAAGGAACATTTCTCACATGAGATCAGCTCACCTCCTGAACCACACATTTTACAGAGATCCACTTTAATTTCTCTGGAAAAAAGTTAATTTCCACTTGTAAAATAAAATATTTGCAATTTGAACTATTTCATAGTTTCTTACCCATTTTGGTCTTCTTCGTCGACGTCCATTTCATGATCCGTATCTTCCTCTTCCTCGACTTGCTCTTCAGTATTCTCCTCATCCAGTTCTTCCTCCTCAACATCCTCGTCCCTAAATATTCTACGTTTTTTCTGTGGTTTTGGTTCAGGACTCAATAATTTCTCCTCTTTTTCCTTTTCTCTTTTACATCTATCACAAAACCAGTCACCCTTTGGAACTGTCTGAAAAATTGCAAGGGTTAAAAATATCAGCAATAATAATCCAGCACTTTAACCTTACTGTCAATTTTGGTTTAAGACAGTATAAATGGTGTCCCAAATTGCAGTTATCACATAAGAGCATGTTTTCTGAATCCTTCTGCCTCCGGCATATCCTACATCTTGCTAGAAGTGCCGATCTGGACCACATTACACACGAATCTAATGTACCGTAATGAAGGAACACCTGGCTGAAACTTGTAGATGCCAATAGAGATAGTTCCCATTTGACTCTTAAGTCCTTTTTTCTGTCATTTTTTGCTGCATCGGCGCTACCTGTGTTATAAAATACTTAATGTTTTGCTAGTATTTAGTACTTACTAAAACCCTATTGTTTGCTATTTGGTATAATTTCATAATTTTTTATTTTTCATTTAAATTAGTATTTTTGGCTAAAAAAAAGCTCTTATCGCTTACCAATAGGGTCATCCCGCATATTTTCTTAATTATAACTATAAAATTTCGTAAAAAAAAAATACTACACCCATAATTCTTTTTAATTATTTTCTTATATTACGTTGTTCAACATAAGAAAAAAAATTATAAAGTTTTGACGCGCCTCTCGTGATATAATGGTTGTAGTTTGTCGTCGATAAAGTAGATATTGCGGTATATATTTTATTGACTTAAATACTAAACTTCTACTCGAGCCAGGGTGTATTAAATAGGTGGTCCGACTAAGGCACTTTCCTATGATAATAATGGCTTCATAAGTGCATGCTTCCTATTTAATTTAATAGATGGCGCGAGCTTTAGCGTCCAACAAAAACCTGTATATAGGTACATGAATTTGCTTTGCTGCATATAGGGTTGCATATATTCACAACTGAACAGCAATTTCAGTGATGTAAAGAAACAAATATTGTCCAGTTTCAAATTTATATAGGTATGGTAAGAAAATAAAACTTATGTAAAATATACAAATTTATTTGTAACAACAGTACTGGGCATAATGGGTTGCAATATTATAAGAACAAGATTTACATAATATGTTTACAAATAGTTCCTTTCTCCAAAATTACTCAGCATTCTCCATGCCTCCAACATAAGTTGACTTTAATTGCACATCAGAATGAACACTTTGATAATAATATTTGTACTTGGTCCACCTAAGCAAGCGCTGTAGATTCAATTTTCAGAAAAATATGCTGCAAATTTCTACAGTGATCGGTTCACTGATTGATGTTAACCTAATATCCTTAAGTATGCAAAAAATAACCTCTATTGTAGGACCAAACATGAGACCAAACCCAACCTGAAAATAGAAATTATACAAATAATTACCTACTTGCAAAACTAAATTATCATTTGGAAACAAATACTATCTAAAAAGCACTTACCGTCTTAAAACATGTAATTAATTTTTCATGCTGTTCTGCCTTATGTAAACACTAAGCTTCTACTTTCAATACATTTATGAATACCCCAATTCTTATTTGGTAATTTGACGTCACATTCTTCAGACAAAATTTTTTCTAGTAAGTGTAAATACAAACTCTCAGAAATAAGGATAAATTATACTATCGTGAACATCACTCATATTTTAATAACTTCTTAATTTTCTTAGCGACATTTTTTGAAGAACAAGCATCTAATTTGCTTGGAAGTGCACCTTTCTTCAATCTTTTTCTTTAAAACTGCCGCTAAAAGCTTAAAATATATTTAAAAAGACGTTTTTATACGTATAGGTTATGTTACAAATATCTATGTAAATTTAAAACTTACAGTGTATATAACAACTCCATTTTCAGACTGTGAAGTAAAACCACTTTTTATACTGCTGGAGCAAAAATGTTTTTCACAAATATGTGGCTTTTTATTTCAAGTAGGTACTTTGTAAACTTCACATTTCTATCTCTTCAGCATTTTTTGGCACTAAGTGATAATTTTTGGTGTTTACAGTCATAAGCATAAGTACACAAATAGGCACTCCATATTTTCTAACCATGTCTTATGAAAATATAGCTGACTTTTTTATATTTAGCGCTAGCGTAATGAATGTATTTCTTCGAGGAATTTGATGTCAAATGTCACTGATATTTTGTTTGACTAAAAGATTTTTCACTAAAAACGAAAGGCCGGGAATGTATGCAACACTGTATGCACGTGTGTACAGAACCTGCAAAATTATCTTTATATGCGTAAATAACGACAGACGCTATTGCTCCTGCCATCTATTACATTATGTACAAAGTAAGCACTTATGAAGCCACTCAACGGGTCCTTGTCGCACCACCTATTTAATACACCCTGACTCGAGCTCAGCCCTGATTATTTCCAGAGATGGCCTTTACTTAGCAATAATAATATAATGCAAACATCTGTCGTTAAGATATAAAATATATTGTAAATATTTAATGCAGAAATTCATTTCTATAGCGTTAATGAAATTCTGCAATGTGATAACTTTCCTCTAAGCACAGTGTAAAAATCTTTTCAAAAAAACTTTCAACTATTAATGAGCTTAATTTTTTTGTTTTTTATGTGTATAGTTTGTCTAAATTGACTTTGTGTCTTATTGTTTTATATGCTTTTATTAATTTTATACTATATTATATTAATTTAACTAGCTTTTATAGAACTAATAGTTATACTACAGAAATTTTTAAACATGGACTTTTGACTTGTGTAATGATCTAAATTGTATCAAAAAACACCAATAAACACTACTACTACTACTATTACTACTACTACTAATGAAACATTCAAAAACAATAAAAAATGACGAAGTGATGAAATATTAGTAATATTTCATCGCCTTGTCATCTTGTCCATATTGCCTTGTATAATACATAAAGCGTTATTTATTACTGAATATTTTTGTGAAAATCTTGAATCATCATCGGCTTTATGTACACATTTTACATATTTTTTAAACTTGATCTGTTCAGTTCTTTCATTTTCTTCTCTGTTAATATATTCTCTGTTCAATATATTCAAATACCTGCATTCAATTTTAAAAATCAAGGGCCGTCCAGTGCTGAGCCAAGTACACAACAAAAAATGTACTCGAGTATCAAGTACCAATTACTAGAAATGAAAGGTGTTTGTTGTGCTTACTGACTTGCTACTTGCTATTGGTTTACTTTATTGGCTTTCATGATTACCAATTTTTGGAAGTTTTCATCACTTAGAGCATGGCGTCGCGGACAATTTACTATGGATGTATACGAAAAAAGCGCTCAACTGGAGCTGATGAAGGGAGACAGGTGTTGTAGCGAATGAAGAGTTTTCTAATTAGAGGGTAATCTTCGAGCATGTTCAAATTGCTCCTCTTATCATCTAGGAACTTGTAAAGTTCTAATTCAATTTTAGGTGTTTTTAAATATCCTCAATATTGCAACTAGGATGTCTGCTAGGTGTTACAGGACTAATTGTATCTCCCATTTTCTCAAAATAAAAAAATCCATCTGTGTCACTGCTAGAATCAGGATCTGTTAATTCATTGCTATTGTCAGCCACTGTATGGTTTTCTGCAGCTAATATCATCATTTTATGTATGGATTCAACGGTAACATCTAGATTTTTCTATTACCTTGTACCACCTTAATTTGAATTTAGGATGTACAACAGCTGCAATGATGGCATCCTCGCAAGACATATTCATTATATCTGAAAATCTTTTATCTAAACTCTCCAGACAAGTGTTTAGTAGTAGTGATCCTCCATAACTTAACAACGGCTGCAGTTTTAATTTTTCTTAACTCTTAACTTCCACGGATCGTAGTATTCGTAGCAGCTAGCATTGCACCCCGTCTCTGTTACAGACAGGATCAGACTGGCTGAAACTGGCTTTATATGTACTATGTACTCGTGTACTTGAATTTTGAAAGTTCCAGTACAAGTACTTGTATTTAATTTTACGAGTACAAGTACCAAGTACTGACTTAAGAAAGTACTCGAATACAGAGTACATGAAATGTACTCTAAGTACCAAAGTCAAGTACTTGTACTCGAGTACTGCCCAGCTCTGGGGCTGTCAAAATTGGATATTTTTGTGGAAATCTTGAATCATCGGCTTTATCTACACATTTTTAAATGTTTAATCACATTCTGTTCAATTTTTTTTTTATTTTTACCATCAAAATTATCAACATACTGGAATGCGCACTCGACTAGAGAAAGTGAGGCAGAAAAGTAAACTCGAATGTACTTTTCCATCCTTCTTTCACTTGCGTACAGACGGTTAACGTTTCCTCCCAACAATCAGACGTTTCCTTCAACTAATCAGATCTTGCAAGGAAAGGACAGAATAAGTACACTCAAGTTTCTCTTTCTGCTTTAGTTATTTCCTATACCCAAAGCATTGAGTGCAGTTTGTTATTAATTTTGATGGACTACCTTCTACCTACTTACCACTTTAAAGGTACTGCGTATTAGCCAAGTTTGACACCTACAGTTAGTGTTTTGCCTAATATTCAAGCACTGCCTGTAACATAACTGATTCCACCGCTTGTTCCGCTAATCAACCACTCCGCTCCATTCATCATATATTCGTATCACCGACCTTAGATGATGTCAAAACCCTGTTTTGCTTCCGCCTACAGAGTTAGGGGCCCGGGCTTGTGAGGAGCCTATCTGACCTAAAGTGACTATTTGCCCTGGATTAGGCGGGGCAGTCCCGTTGTTTGAGGTATTTCTATTTCTTTTTTTGGACTTCTCCCTCTCCCGCTCATCAATTATGAGACTGCTCATCAAATTTTATTTTCGAGAAAAAAAGAAGAGGCGCTTCATTGATTTTGAAGGTCCCAACAAGCTCAGCAGTTACAGGGCACGGAACTTGGTGCATTATATACTCTTTTTTAAGTTGTAATGTAACTTACCTTTCTTTAACACCTTTTCAAATTTAAGTTTTTCTTCTGATATTAGATTTAGCTTCCTTCAGACTCCTTTTTCTCTATAAGATTTTATCCAGTTGGAAGCCTATTTTATGATTTTTATGGCATTTTATGGAAATTTGTTGCATTTTATGACTTTAATGATTTTATGTAGCTGTAGGGTTGGTACAAAAGAGTTTTATAGTATTAATTTTTAGTGTTTGGCTAGAAAAATGCACAAGGCCACATATAGTTATTCTAATATATTCACGAAAATATTGGCCGACTAACAAACATCGGCCATTAACATCGAGCTGACTCGTGAGCGATCTTTGAAAATGAGGTCTCATACCAACACAAAGTGGGAAATCAAACTTTAAGCGTTAAAATAAAATTCTAATAGAAGATAAATTAAAGCTTTGTCACAGTATTTATAAATTAGAACCTCTAAACTGTTCACCACGCGCAATAAAATATCACGATAACCCTATTGGTAATTTTAATTTTAAATTTTTTTTTAAAGAGAATGGCAAGTCATTAGATTTAGATATCTACCATCACCTGTAACTTAACAAAATATTGGCTTACCTAAGGGCTTTTTCATATATTTTGGATCGACAGCCTGAGCCACCTGTGCTAAAGCAACCGCTAATGCATAAACAGCATCTTGCAACCTTTCAGACTGGGGCAAAAGCTTCTCGTCATTCTCTACGTCTATATAGTCATTTTCTAAATCGGGGGTAGCACTTAAAAATTTACCAGGGTCCTGGTATTCTTTTAGGTCAATTTTAAGTGGTGCTTCTGGAGTGCTTGGCCTACTTTTCTTTTCTTCTCGAGCCCTCTTTACTTTCATTAACCTCCTCTCGTCACGTTTTATAATACATTTATAAAATTCCTCATAATTCTTGTTCGCGAGGCAAGTCCTCCACTCATCTCTATTTTTCACTTCCAGATTTCCTAGACTACCGGCGAATATCTTTTCTTCCATTTCCAATATATTATCAAGCAGAGCGTTCTCCATCACTTCCTCGAGGGACATATCGACCGGATAACCCAAGTTTACGTCTTCATATCGGTCCTTGCCCTTTCTTGTGTTCCTGGAAGGCTTCTGTTCTTCCTCATTGACTTTAAGTTCTGGATTCAAAAGATTTACTGGTGTTTGTGCTATCACGTCCATAAGACGCTCCTTGTCACTTCTTACTATGTGCAGCAATTCCCCCTCCCTAAAACCTCGTTTATTTAAACCATTTTCTAGATCATTTAATGACTGCAAATTATGCAAGAAGAACCATTTTGTATCACCGGTGCTGGAATGTACTACGCACGTCGCGGGATCTGTCGAACACATCAATAATTCATCACAACTGTCTTTTTCATTCTCTAGCAGAGGGTCATGGACACCATTGACCTTCTTAGGTGACTTGGAAGGTTCGTTTTCCTTGTCACTAGAATTCATTTCCTCAAATATCTTTCTTACATATTTCAATAGCTGTTTACGGTCCGCATCAACTAACTCAGGATCTTGCTTGCTGATTTCTTCCAAGCATGTGCGTGGATGTTCTTCCTCGCAGTTCACAAATATAGCTGGCACTGAATCTACCCTTATATATTTACGGTAAGCTCTGTCATACCTAGAACAAGAATAAACAGTATGATAAATGTATACTTTATATATTTCAGTATATTACAGAAATATTTTTACGAGATCATTTCTGGAGTAGCCATAGGCAGAACTAATATTTCTAACTTGAACTTTGCAGATTATACCACCCTAGTTGCATCAACAGAGAATAAGCTAACATTTGCTGGACAACCTCTGATTGTGGTTTAAGTGTAAATGAAAACAATTCAGGATTGTTCATTCTAAATGGTAGATATTGGAACCAGGGATCCGTACCGAACCCTTATTGGACCGAAAACCGGACCGGAACCGAAATTTTTTCTGGACCGGAACCGAACCAAAACTCTTATTTCATCAGACGCCAACTTGGTTGTCCAAACCGGAACCGTTTAAAATTATATAACGGTTCTTTTCGGTTTATTTCGGTTCTGAGCCTGATACCATATTTTACTAGTTTTTCATGTCGGACAATTTCAATTTTCAATTTAATTTGTTTTTGTATTATGATTATGCACATATTTTGTTTCGTCTCTAGCATAGCCTGTGTCTCTACTCTCTATCCCCCCTCCTGCTCCTCTAGGCATCGGCTGTTTTTGTCTTGTCGCTGGCCGTGCAATATGCAATGCGTACGTAACCGCTATCTCGCCACGTCAAATAATTCAATTTAATAATAATATAATACCTACGGATTATGTAATACCCGTGGAATGAAATTTGCCTCTAAACTTGCACAAAACAGTTAAAATATCTCTTAGCATTACCTTCCTTCGTCGTTTCTCTTACCCAATCAATATAGCTAGGTACATATATCATGTATTTGCCAGAAATGAATATACAATGCGAGAACTGGAAAAAACCGAAAAGAACCGAAAAAAATCAGCAGAACCGGACCGAAAAATAAGTTATAGAACCGGAACCGAACCGAAACGAAATTTTTTTTGTTCATAAAAACTGGAACAGAACCGGAACCGCTATTTCATTTCGGTCCGGATCACTGATTGGAACCCTTGTGGACAGTACCGGTAACTATAAATATGAAATTTAGTTGTTGGCAGATTTTCAAAAATAGTGAAATATAGTAGTTAAGAGACATACTGCCGTGATCAGACTTGGCTCAACAGTACATGAAAAAAATTATTGGTTTCTTTGAAAGTTATCTACTAAATATCCAAAACAATGTTTTTCAATAATGGGATTAGCAAAACGTACTCTTAAATATTTCGGTGATAGCTTCAACACGTCAGGAAAAATAATAACTGAACCGGCAACCAGCAACACCGATGCCAATCTACCAAATTAACTGAAAATGAATTTCTGAGAACAAATTAGTCTAATGGAAAATACCATTAAAGACAAAGATACAATCATTCAGGACAAGAGTTGTTAGAGGAAAAACACTCAAAACCGAGGGGGCAACCGCTGAGGGGAAATAGTGTACAAATCGGAGGAATTAGGAAGGAATTAGGAAGGAATTAGGAAGGAATTGAAGGTATTTCGGAAGGAATTATTAGGTATTAAGGGAATTACAGGGGAATTTGGAGGAAATAAATATTATTACGAGGTATTAGAAGGGAATTAAGAGGAAACAAGCTAAAAACGTACTCTTCGCCGGTTTACTAAACTTTTTATATAACTGTTACACATTCTATAGGATACTCTTCGCAGTTTTTTGTAAATAATGTTAGTTTTAGACATTTTTAATTTTATAGTACGAACTTAGTTGGTGAAAGACTCAGTGTAAAATAAAGTAAAAATTAAAAAAAAACTGTACCATACCACATGTGGGTTTCGAACCTGGGACCCTTGGATTCCGAGTCAAAAGCGTAAGAACTATCTAACACGTAAAAAAATGTAAAAAATGTAAATTTTTACAAAAACATAAAAATAAAAAAAAAAATTTCAAATTTAAATCATTAATAACATTTTCATTTACTGATCGATTTTGTTCAAAAACAATAGGGTTCTTCCCCTAGCTAACACTAACTTACTGTCCAAATTTCAGTACAACGTGACGGACGGACGGACAGACGGACGGACGGACAGACGGACATTTTAAAAGTTGTTTAGAATTCGTTCACTAACACAATGATATGAAAATTTTTTCTCTACGAGCGATATTTATGATTTTAGAAAAGTGCCGATCAAATACAATATACTCTTCGTTTTTGCGAAGAGTATAATAAAAGGTATTAGGAGGGAATTAGAGCGCAACAATTTTGAAATCGAATGTTTATCTTGAAGAATTACATACCAATTCTTATATAAAGGACGTGAATGTTGTAAGAACATTAGCGCCGAGATTAGCTCTAAAAATATCTAGTAAAGAAAAAATATTTAATTTAATTAAACTACCGATAATACTATGGACTTCAGTAATATAACGATTTATATCGGACAAAATTCATAAAGTTTTGAAAATTGGTAGAAATGTTAAGGATAGCATAAGAATTATAAACCGAAAAGTTCCCACCCCTAAATAGTGTGCTTCATCCCCTAGGACGCCGTTTCCACCCCCATTTTGAGGTTTTCTAGATTATCTAGGGAACGGTGCACTTTTTGATCAATTATCCCTTATACAATTCTCATAAAAAACGTCTCTACACTTTTTTTCCTAAAATTAATAGTACCGTGGGAAATAAGGCGCACACATAAGGGTTGGTTCCGGTCAACACAATAAATTGTAATCTTTACTATAAGCCACTTTAACGTTCAATGCTTAACGCTAAAGCAGTAGCTACTGTAAACTCCACCTAAAATTATAATAAATGTACCACTTCCACCCTCTCACCTCTATAAAATAACGCGATTTTAAAGAAGCGAGAATATTGTATATTGTACTTGTTTCCACGCCACCCTAGAGGTAGAGTACTTGGCGAGTGGTGTCCCCTGTAGGTCGAATCCACTAATTATCAAAAGGTTACCTACGTTAATTAATCTTCATCGTCTTCCATAAATTCGACAATCATGCATGCTTGTCAGAGCTGGGCAAATATGTACTTACAAATACCTCATAAGTATTTAAATACTAGAAAGTATTTAAATACCGAGTATTTAAATACTTCTTGCAACAAGTATTTGTATTTATACTTGCAAATACTTTATCTGAAATATTTACTACTTAGTATTTGTGAAAATAATCCTAAAGTATTTACAAATACTTAAACTATTTAAATAACTGGGAAGTATTTAAATACTTCTTAAAAAGTATTTAAATCCTTTTCTGACAGTATTTAAATACTTTCAGAAGTATTTGAATCTCAAAAGTATTTAAATAAATATAACAAATATAATCAAATACACCAGGGAGACATGCAGACACTCGTCAAGAATCAAGACATGTACTATACTATCTCGTCGAGAATCAAGACATGTACTGTACTATGTAGTTAATAAATACATTGCATCATTCAGTCTTCAGTCGTTCACGTCTTAATTCCCAGAAAGTTGGTTGAGAGCAGACAGTAAGTGTTAACTGTAAGGGTAACCGCACACAGTCGATATTAGCCCGACTAAACTGTTTAGTTGAGTTTACTTGATGATAAGATTTCTAACCAACTAAACAGTTTAGTTGGGAAGAAATCAGGCGACTTGCGCACACAGACGATTTTAGCCGTAGTCTGTTCATTTAAAAATGCGGAAACGTTCACTGATTTGTGCTTTGTTATATATACGGAGGAAAAAAAGACTGCAGAAAATAAACCGACAAATATGGGTTTACCCTATATATAGTTGTCGATTAAGAATGGGTTTGCTTCATATGTTACATGCAGAACTGATGAAATACCCCGAAAAATTCTTTGCATTTTATCGGATGATTTGTTAAAATTAGTTGCTGGTACTCCCTTTGATGTAGATGGGACTGCAAGTACTGCATTTTCTGAATTATTCTCATCCATTTTTGCACAACAGTCTGCTCGAGACAGACAACGACAACTAAACAGTTGGCCGTCTATGCACTTCCATTTACAGCAGTAGATATTTGTAAGTTGTACGATAGTTGAACGATTAAAATATCATATAGCGTCTCCAACTGCTTTTGACTAAATAATCGGGTAGCTGTTCAGTTGGATTGTGTGCGCACCTACATTTATCTTCATGGCTTTATAGAGACCGACTAAACTATTGTCCAACTATAAATCGACTGTCTGCGGTTGGCCTTAATGTATATGTTTTGTGATTGAGAACAGTTGAACTAGTGCCATAGTCTCTGTGCTTTATTTGGGTATTTGCAGAAGACGCAAAGATCTAGCTCTTCGAATAAGTAAAAGTCCAATACCCAACTAGAACTGATAAGTATAGAGGTATTAAAATAGTGTTGTAGAAATTCATGGAAGTCATGAAACCTAAAATTTTGACACCTCAAATAGACAAATAGTATTTAATATAATAATCATAATGATAATGATAAGTCTTTATTGATTTCTACAAAAATAGAAAATATAATTTGGCGTAGTAGCCCAAACGACAGAGAACATTTTATAGTGAAACCCACAAAAACTTGCAAACTAAATAATTTTTTTTAATGAGTTCGTGAAAGTTTATAGAATAATATCCTGAAAAGTTTACATTCTGCTCGGATGCAAAACACAAAAAAAGGGAAAGAAAAAATTTTTAAATCAAGTCAGGGTAGAAAAAAACAAAAAATACAGGTAAATAGACCACATATTTCTGAACAAAAAATGTTCTAATAAAATTTATCGCTAAAGCCACAGTATTCCTGGAAAAAAATAATGAAGTAACTTTGTCAATCTGCGCGGCCAAGCAGCGAACGGTTAAATGCATACTACGGAACCTCTAAAAATTATTGGCAGTTCTAACGAATAAAACAAAGCTTTCTTCTCTTTCTGATTACACGTTTTTAACATTTTTCTTAGTGAATAGGAGGGTAAATAGTGAGTCTGGAGGGAAAATATACAATTACCAACGCATACACAGACACCATACATAGCCGCTGAATCGCTCGCATGAATTTTTACGTGCCTTTACTGTATTGTATTTATTACAGGTACACCTATCCACATTTCAGCTATATCCAATGGATTCCTTATACATTTGTTAATGTATTGGAAAAGATCCAGAATTTATATTCAAAACAATCAAAGATATTTTCATAGTTCTAAGGATAAGATCGTGAAAATCTTATCATGATCTGAATGATCATATTTTCGAAAAAATGCATACAAGTAAACGAATTTGTGTTTGAACATTCGAAAAATATACATTTTTTCCGAAATAGTAATATTTTATTTTTTCCAATGGGTCAAGTTCTCGGCAAGTTACAGCCTCCAATATATATATTTATCAAAAAAATCATCAAGCAAGAAAATTAAAATGATCTGAAATGTACTTTTTTTTTTAAATCCACGTTACTACAATTTAATAAACCATTATAATCATGAAGTGTACATACTTTTTAACAGATCTCAATGAAGAAAGAATTTTTTTGAAGGGCTTTTACTTTTTTCTATATTTTTTATTGCGACGATTGAGTTCGGGCGTAATAATTATTATTCCCATCCATCCTTTGCTTGTATTGTTTAAAACAAGAAAGCATCAGAAAGCTTCAATTTCAATCTTTTAAATGAACCAACCAACACTCATGTAGATTGAACAAATTCTGATTTAGTAACATGTAATTCAGTGCGTCGGTGTCACAGGCATGCGTATTCAAGCGCGCGCACGCATGTATCTCGCTCCGAGTTATAATAGGCCACAGTACATCGCCCTTTTTTTTTTTTTTAATGATTAGTAACAGGCTGAATTTTCGTGAGTAGCTTCGTTTTGACGAGACGCCCAACTTTTCTCTGCGAAAATTCTCGGTAGTGGTAGCTAATAGCAAAAATTATATTTTCTATTTCACACGAATTAGACAATTCGACAACCTGCCAAATTATGTTGTTGTTGACAAACACGGGGCTTATTATAATTAACTCGCGCAAACGTAACCCAGGCAATCGAAAAACAAACTCTTTAACAAACGTTTAATGAATGAAAAATATATTGCCAAAATAATTTGACAGGTTGTCGAATTGTCTAATTCGTGTGAAATAGAAAAAATAATTTTTGCTATTAGCTTCCACTACCGAGAATTTTCGCAGCGAGAAAAGTTGAACGTCTCATCAGAACGAAGCTAATCACGAAAATTCAGCCTGTTACTAATCAAAAAAAAAAGGGGCGATGTACTGTAGACTATAACGTTACAGTTGATTATTTTTTCCGGGAAAACCGTGGCTTTAGCGGTAAATTTTGTTAGGACATTTTTTGTTTATAAATACGTGATCTAACCATCTGTATTTTTTATTTTTCCTATCTTGATTTAATTTCAGAATTTTGAAAAATTGGATGAAAAAGTTCTTTTTCACATTTTTTTTATGTTCTGCATCCGAGCGAAATATATATTCTATACACTTTCACGAACTTATTAAAAAAAAATTATTCAGTTTGCAAATATTTGTAGGTAAATACCTACATCGGCTGAGCTAAAGTTTAGCCATTATAGGCTATTTTTACACTTAACTATGCTTCAAAGTATTTCAGTGTTATCAAAGTATTTAAATATTCGGAAAGTATTTAAATACTAAGTTTAAACTATTTAATTACTTTTGTTATTTATTATTTAGATACTTTTATCTTTTGAAAATACTTAATATTTAAATACTTTCAATTTTCTGAAAGTATTTAGTATTTAATATTTAAATACTTTTTCAAAGTATTTGCCCAGCTCTGATGCTTGTCCGTGATAATGGTAACACATTGTGGAGCAACGTAAGCCTGCTCTTTTACAACTGCACCTGTTTTCGCACCCTAATTTGCATGAACAAGAAATTAGTGTTATAACAGATTCGGGAGCCGGTTCTTTTGTTGTCATAGTTCGAGTTAACATACCGCCAACTTTTGTCCATCCACAATCAGTAGCTTCTAGCGTAACGTTTTTCCATGTTTGAATTTGGTAAAAAACGCGATATGAGTGTTGCCGAGCAGCAGCAGAACTTGTTGGTGTTTTGATAATATTACAGTATTGTTCGCTTTACCAACAAGTTTGTTAAAAGTCATGAATCTGTATACATTTAGACTTTTTCTGCGGAGGTAGGGTTGTATAAAGCTAGAACAAATCGCTCTCCTACGTCTACAATTTCTCCATGACTAGCTTTTTCATTTCTTGTAATACTTCAGTAATATAACAGTTAAAATTGTAATATATTGGACAAAATTCATAAAGTTTCAAGAATTGCGTGCTTCATCCCCTAGAGGAAGTCGTTTAAACCTCCTTTTTGAGATTTTCTAGATTATTTCTGGAACGGTGCATTTTTCCACAAAGAAACCTATATACAGAATTATTTCTTATAAAATTCTCTATAAAAAACTTCTCTAAACTTTTTTCCTAAAATTAATAGTACTTTGGTAAATGAGACGCAAATGTAATCAGCGCAGGTCATATAATTCGCTGAATATCCGTATGGCTATTTCCAAAGCTGTCTTTACGCGAAAAAAGTATAAATATCTATACACCACCACAATGTAAAAAATTTCAATTTCTCCCATTACATCTCAGACGACCCAAGGTAACTGCATTATTTTAGAGCTTGCTGTAAACGCTGTTATTGTTCAGGGCTGCCAATGTGTGGGATTTTACGCAATAACCGGGTATTTTAAACCCACTTTCGGGTAAAATCGAAACCGGAAGTCGGCCATTTTGGTTCTTTACATTATATAATTGGAAATTATATCCTATATCACTACACCAAATTTGAAAAAAATCAATTCGCCCATTCAAAAGTTACAACAGTGTCTCTATTGGCTGAGCGACCCGGTATACAATATTCTCGCTTCATCAAAAATCACGTTATTTTATAGGGGTGAGAGGAATTTATTATAATTTTAGGCGGACTTTAGTAGCTACTGCTTTAGAGTTAAGTATTGAACTTTAAAGTAGATTATAGTAAAGATTACAATTTATTGTGTTGACCGGAACCAACCTTTATATGTGCGCCTTATTTCCCACGGTACTATTAATTTTAGGAAAAAAGTGTAGAGACAATTTTGATAGAGAATTTTATAAGGAACAATTTTGTATATAGGTATTTTTATAAAAAAAAAGTGGACCGTTCCCGAGATAATCTATAAAATATTAAGGTATTAGGAGGAAATAAAGGTATTTGAGGAATTAGGGGAATTACAAGGAATTAAAGGGGAAATAAAGGGTACTTTTCTAGAATAGGTATTAGGTGTACAAAATTTCGCCAGCGGTTGCCCCCTCGCTCAAAACTAAAGAAAAAAAAAATGACAAGTCATTGACTGATCTGCATAAGCTAACAAAATCAAAATTACAGTTCAATCAAGTAGTTAGAAACCTACAAGGCATAAGTTCAAACTGCGACATGACTGGCTGAATAAATCAATTTCAGGAGTATTTCATTGTTAAATTGGATCGGCTATAAGTAATACTGACACCGTGAATGTCCTTAGTGACGCTGTGACATTTTAAAAATGGTTGATGTAAAGGTTGATAGTTTGGCTTGTTTGAATATTGTCATAACCGTACATTCTATAAACTATCTCGCTTTCAAGTTGTCACTGTGACTTTGACACTTCCAATCAAAATATCTTCTTTTCAAGTGTTGGGCCCATTGAGACTTGATCAACTCGTATGATTCGTATCATTGGTACGAATTCTTGCAGTGATTCGAATGGTACAAATCCCACAAAAGCAAAAGATTTGTATATTTCGTATTGACGTTGTAACCGTATCTGTTTGTACAATCGAGACAGTTCGGATTCTTGAAAGAATCTTTCAGTACGAATTTTTTCTTGAAACGGATTTGTTAGGTACGAATCATTCAAAAGAGTTGAATCGCCGATCTATAAATAACAATCACACTATGATATGAACCAATTTAACTAGGACCACCTTCCCCTATGTTTTGTGCGGGGTTCTTCACAATACAAAACATTATACTTGCTTCTAGTGATGCATAAAAAGATGAATGCATATCAAGGTTAGAAACTTTAACAAACATGACGCAAAAATAATACTTACCCCATAACATTTTGGAGATCACCAATGGCTTTCATTATCTTGTTCATTTTCTTAGTATTCTCTAGCTGTTTCTTCTCGGCCTCCCTCTTCAATTTCTCTATTGCCTCTTTCACACGTACTGGATCCTCCTTCATCTCCTTCGAAAGCTTCCACTTGTTTGTCGAATATTCTTGTTCCCTTTTCCTCTCCGCAGTCTGGGCTAATTTTAACTCCATTTTCAACTGTTTAATTTTATCTAATCTTTCCTCTACTGTATCTCTTACGTCGGCATACGTCAAAAGTTGATTTGTCAAACACGAAAGAATTTTCAGTTTATCGCTTATGGAAAGCTGCACAACATTACGAATAGCCAAGGCCTTGAGAATATGTGGCTCATGGAGCCGAAGATGTAAACCGGGATCGTCTTCGCTAGTGTAGCCCCCTCTTTGAGCATACCGCCATCGGGCGCCAGTATCGTTTATGCGCGCCCCAGAAGAAAGGAGATGGAGCCTGAGAATCTCAGAAACTGTTACAGAATAGAGGGGCAAACGTCCCAAGGGTAGACCCTGATATTTGTAACTCCAGCTTGAAGCTAAAGTGGCAAGGCGAGTTGCTTCAGTTAGACTCGGGTTGTCTGAGACTTCCTCTTCTTTAATACCTATAAATAAAAACGGGACATATTTCAGTTTTCTTTAAGTAATTAAAATTTTACTATAGGTGATATAAGAGCCACGTCACGCGCGACGAGGACTTGACTGAGGTGGTTACCAGCGAGGAACGCCGCGTAGCGAAGCCGACAAAGCATATTATATGACTGTAGGGTGTGGACTGCAGGATATAATATCAACGGGGAAAGACAATGGACCAAATACCACTCTGCCCATTTTCTCAGACCTGCTGCCAACGGCACAGTAGTTATAATATCTGGGGGCAAACACAGCCAGACCCGGAGATAATCATAACTCGCCCATTTTCAGACCTGTATCACCTTGTCAGTGATACAGGAGTATTAAAATGGACAGTGCAAACTAAGACAGAGAGAGCACAGTAAGCCCAGGAGGCTGCAGTGCCCTCGGAGTATTCTTTACAGACGGGCCCTAGGAGGAGGGGTCAGTTAGCCCTTTGACTGCTGATTTAATATGGCCTATATGTCATGAGCACTGAAAGGTAGTAGGGAGATGACGCCTCCAGACGTCATCAGTAGTCAAAGGGTTAGAGGCTGACACTCAGACCCATTCCAAGTTGGGATGGGCAGCCCGTGTGGGTTTCCCCTTCTCGAAAAAAAAAAAAAAATATATATATATATATATATAGGTGATATAAAAAACACATGATAAAATAAGTTATCGTTTATAGTAGAGAGCTCAAAGGCACAAAATGTTCATCCTGTATGGGTTTAAATACTAAAAGCTTACAACTGGCTAAATCGATGGCTTATATATAGGTAAACTTCCAAAAAAAGTTGTCCAAAGATTGTCCTGTGGAAAAGGGCATTATTCCAAATTTTCGAGTTATACAGTGCATAAGATAGCCGAGGTTCAGATCTTTCTTTGGTAAAAATTTTATAATATTCTCTATAGCCGTTTGGCTAGAGAATCTTATTGGTTTTGATTTAGTGTGTATACAAGAAGCAAAGGCCTCCCAATTTCTTTTGGCATTAACCATCTGTATTACCATCCCCGCCCCATTAGTAACACTTGCGCATGACTCTCACGTGAGCCAGGCCATATTATGTATTACTAGCTGACCCGGCAAACGTTGTTGTGCCATATAAATTATAAATTTTTGTCCAAAAAATAAAAAGAAAATTTCTGGATAGGGCCACCCTTATCACCTAGGGGTATAAAAAATAGCCTACGACCTATTCTCAGACCTACCAAATATACACCAAAAATTTCATAAAAATCGGTCAAGCCGTTTCGGAGGAGTTCGATAACAAACACTGTGACACGAGATTTTTATATATTAGATTATTTTCATTATTATGCCAGTCAGCACTGAACAAGAAATTCTTGGCCAGGTGTGCACAACTCTCCTGAGAGAGTCCAAAAAACATGAAATACCCTGTATATACAATTTTTATTGACACTACTTGATTTCTGACATCTAATTATACAATATATATTATGCAATAAAAACCGGACGCAGTGAAAGTGTTAAAAAAATATAAAATTGTGATTTAGTGTGTACAAGAATCAAAGGCTTCCAACATTTTTTTAGCCACAACCTCCTCTCTACAATCACAACCACCGTGTGGCATATCGTTTTCTGAATTTTTGGAGTAGACAATTTCAAATATATTACAAAAGTTCTATGAACAATTATTTTCACATACTGGAGTACAAATATTGTATCGACATTTCTTTTGTTGTAAGAGGCTTGGATAGGAAATCTGGATGTGGAAATACTGATTCCTTAGGCATCGGAATTTGAAATAAAAGGCATTTTTCAAAATTTGCGTGTGAAGTGTTTTCACTGATCTGCTACACAATAATTGTTCTCTATTGCTAATATTTTAAGATTTACACTCATCTGAAAATGTATGAAAATATATACTTCCACTGGAGATTTTTTCAATTATCTCTCATTACTTCTCTGTCCCCGTCTACGTAGTAAGTAGCTATTATCAATATTGTAAATTTAAAATAGAATTTCCTAAAACTTATGTTTGAATAATTTTCTTCTACTATCAATTATTTACAAATTATGGTAGCTCGAAAATTTCACTGTTTTTCAAATTTTGAGCCGCTGTAATTTTAACACAGTTCACCATGGAAGAAAACTATTTAAACAAAAGTTTTGGGAAATTCTTTAGTCTACAATATTGATAATAACTAATTACTACATGGGAGCAACAGGGTCAGAGATAAACTATAAAAATCTGCACCGTAGCGCAAATTTTCACTATTTTGATGGCTGTAAATCGTAAAATATTAACATAGAAAAACAGTTTAAAGAAAAGTTATATAGCTCTGTCATTTTCTACAATATTGGTAATATCTAATTAGGGTAGATTTAACTGGAAAGATAATAATTGAGGAAAACCGAATTTGACCTTCATTTTTTCAACATAATGGTCCTAGCGGCACTGATATTTTTGTGTAAAACATTAATTAATCATTGAGGCAACCCTTCCCACATTATACAAACAAAAAATTTCTTGTAGGAATTATTCCCGTTGTTTGTACAGACTGTACTAACATAAAAAGCATTTAAATTTGTTTTAATATAAAGAAATTCTTATAGTGCGGTCTATTCTAATTTAATGATTAATATACTATTACATTATCGATGTTAAATTACTACGTTCATTTTAAGTAAGATGGACCCCGCAGACTTTTGATAGACCTCGTACATATGTAAACTATTCCCGGTTTCACTTTATGGTGAAAAATCAGCTTATTTTGGAATTGTGTAATCGTAAAAGCTGCCGAGAAGTTCTACCCCAGCCATCTTGGTAAATATAACTTACCTTCAATTGCAGTTCTGTACTGCATTGATTCCTCATCTTGTACATTGAAGAGTGCAGTCAAAAACATCTGTATGATATCCGTAAATGGTCCAGCCACCTCTGTTTTTTCGATCAGAGCTCTCTCCATTAATTCTAATGTGAAACCACCGGGGAAAAAGTCTTTTGTCGAAAGCAGTTTGGAAAATGTCTCTACAAATTCCATTACCATTAGCATATCTCCAAAATACTTGTCTGGAACTTTTGATTTCACCGGTTGTGGTATGGGAAGTTTCTGCAATATAATTATAAATATACTCCATATATTCCATAATAAAGTGTAAAAAAAAAAATTGAACTGTTGAAAATTAAGGTGGAATTTTTATACATATATATATATTTTTTTTAAAATAAAACTTCCCTGTTCCATTGAGGTGCTTCCAATATATCAAGAGTTGCATGTCATCACTGCAAATATGCTGACATTATAAAGTACCAACTCAAAATTAAGTCAATGTACTTATTCCTCATACATATACAGAACATTTCAGTTGGTATGGGGCACGGTGTATTAAATAGGTGATGAGACGACAACCCTCACAGTGGCTTCATAAGTGCTTACTTTGTACATAATGTAATATATGGCAGGACCAATAAGTTCTCTCATTACTTACGCATAGATAGATAATTTTACAGGTTCTGTGCATACGTGCATACAGAGTTGCATACATTCCCGGCCTTTTGTTTTTTGTTTAGTGAAACAAGAGTCCAGTGACATCTGACATTAAGTAGCTAAATTAAAACATTGAAAGAATATATGCAACACTACATGCAGCATTGCATGTCTCACCACAGCTAACCTCAAAAATATATATTTCTTAAGATTTACAAGTATTACGTACCTATTATTAAAATTTCTGCCTGGTTCCTGTACTTTCAATCAAAATCAAGTTCAACATAATGTGTATGAAGTTTTAAATAGTCTGTCACAATAAAATAAGACACTTTTTGCAGGTTAGGAATCTAACCTATAATTAGCAATCTATTTTTATTAATCAACAATATTGAAAAATTATTTGCGTGAATTTTTAAATATTTGCTTGGAGCCAGTATGGCTCCAAGCTAAAAATGCCTATACAAATATTAAAAATGAGAATAAACGAAAAAAAACCTTAAAATTTGAGGTTATGTTAGTTATACGATGCACATGCCCAGGTAATTGTAGGACCTTATTGTTCGCGCCATCTATTAAAGTAAATAGCAACCATGCACTTATGAAGCCATTATTATAATAGGAAAGTGTCGTAAGTCGGACCACCTATTTAATACACCGTGGTATGGGGCCATGTGCCTAGCTTAAACTGTGTTGTCATTTTGTTGTACGATTAATTTGTTTTAGTTTGTTCATTTAATTAGTTGAAATTTTACATTTTAGTAAAGTTTACTTAGTGTGTTTTTCAATATTAATATTATGATGAATAATTTAATTAAAGATTTTATGTAAACTATGAAACCATGTAAAAGTAGTAAAATTGTGATGTTAGTTTAAGAGTGATGTGCAATGCTCGATAAATTGGAACCACCATACATATATCCCATTAAAAGGTTCAAATGAAAAAAATGGGAAAATACCCCAATATTATCAAAACATATTTGTGAATTCGAACGTATACCTTTTGGTTTTCCAATTCCAAATCTTCTTTAGGCTTGCTCCATTCTCTAATGTAGTTGGATATTTTAGTGCTCTCCTCCTTTTGCTTTTTCTTTAGAGCCAGCTTTTCTTCCTCTTTTAATTGTTTCTTTACTTTAAATTCTTCCTCCCTCTTCTTCATCTGCTCTAGAAGATTCTGCTTCTTCTCTTTGACAGCAGCAGCAACCGCGACACTACTGTTTTTCATTAAATACTTTGCTAGAGTTTCCTGTTTTTGTTTTTTACCGTTGACTACTTTATCACCTAACTTCTTTGAAGTGTCAAAATTTGGTAATGGTCCGTCAAATATTTGGTCAAATTTCATTTTGTTAATTCCAAAATCTTCAAGGACTGACGGTTTTATGACAAACATAGATTTATCATCCTGTTCAACATATTGTTTCAGAAACAGCTTGCTTTTTTCTTTATTAAATACACCTTTCTTTCTTCTAATTTGGTTACAGTCCACTATCATAATTTCACTAATGTCATTGTCATCAGCATCTAAATGCTCTATTTCATATTTAAATAGATTTGATGGTGGCCAGAAATGACGGTCTGGACTTGTTCTAAAATTGTAATAAACAAGGAGATTATTAATTTCTCATATTAGAATGAAATTACGCAGAGAAGATAACATCGTCATAGAATGCGCTAGTGATGGGCTGAGGAAACTTTCCATTTACGGAAACTTTTCGATTTTGGAAACATTCTGGGAAAAAATAAATAAGGTTTTGGAAAGTTTGCCACCGATATTTCCTGGAAAGTTTCTGGAAACATTCTCCTGGAATTTACGGACATTTTTGAAATTCCTGCCAATAAATGACGGTTTTCTAAATATTTGACACATTAGTTGGTTTCTTTCTACCAGTGAACTGAGCTAAACTTAAGAAATCTAACTTAGTTGAGCATTCCATCTGACCTTTCTATCTTAGATTAGCTCAGTAGCTCAGTCAAATACCTTCCCCCTTACCTACACTTCACCACCGGATTTTATCCTAAACTTTAGAAACTTGCCTAAGTTGATTTTAAGACGGCGATTGGTCAAAATACCTGAATCTTAACAACGCTCCTGCCTATATTTTCTAGTCTGTTTTCGTTCTTTTTGCAAGTTAGTTAAGATAAGAATCTTAAATTTAGGTAAGCTAAGATTGTCGGTAGAAAGAATGCACCTAGGTGCTTTTTTCCCATTTCATTTATTAATGATTGTTTGAAAATGTCAAAATTATTGAATCTTTGATTTTTTGTTTAAAACCATATATCAAGTGCCTTATGCCTCACAGTATTAATTCAACATCAACAATCACACGAAGATTTTAATATTTTACATTTCTTCGAATATTTTCCTTGTCTTTCTAGAAAAAGTACACCCATTTGGTGTTTTTGAAAAGCTCTCGATATAACAAATTCAAATAAATTTAACAAATAATTTTAACAAAAGTGGAAAGTTTCGGAATCTTTCGGAAATTTTCATTGCAAACTTTCCCTCACTAGAATTCGCAGAAATCGATATCATTACCGCATGCTCGTTACCCAGGTAACAATCCTATTTTTACAGCAGCATGGGCACTGCCTACTACCATTAATATTTAAATAAAAAATGGATGGCATAACACTGTTATTATGCCAACTGTTATAAGTGATGCGCGAAGCCGTGATGCATGTTATCTTCTCTAAGTAATTTCACTCTACCTATATATATTTGGGATTTATTATTTGTGTTTACTGTTATACCAAATACCTATTATAAAGGTAAAATTTCACTGAGCTTACAATAATTTCATTTTTAACAAGTTAGTAAGTAAAATCACAACATAAGATAACATTGCATTACATATAAGAAATCACATTTTTACGATTTTTTATTTTTATTTGTGCATGAAAAACATCAATCTGCCCTGCATGGTGGTCATAGGTATACAATTAAAGGGGCTAAATTTTAGAAGATTTGTTCAGTGCATGGCAAGGTAGAGGCTAAGAAATGTTCCCAGGCAGAGGCTAGTAATATGACGTCACCTCCTTGCAGGCACGCAGGCCTGTATGTGTAATGCAGGCCCGTTGTTTTTTATTGAAAGACTAATGTAATATTATTGATCAGCATGCTTTGAAGACATTTTGATTTATGATTTTCGAATTACGCCTCCTAAAATTATATTTTTCAAATATTAAATAATTAATAAGTTTTAAACGAATTGTATTTCGAAAAAAACTCATTCTTCATTTTCTATTTAAATTCAATTTTTCTACAACCCAGCGTCATCTATACTTTCAAATTTTATAGGCCAAGAATTTTCATTGAAAAATTACCAAAAATATGAAATATAAAATAATTTATAATTTGGAAACTAACATTTTTTTCGAAAAAAGTTATTCTTCATTTTCTATTTAAAATCACTTTTCCTATCACCCACTGTCATCCATGCTTTCAAATTTGGCAATCCCTAATGCACAAATAATTTACAGGGCTGGTGTTTCAAAATGTTTGGTAATTTTTCAATGAAACTTCTTGGCCTATGAAATTTAAAAGTATAGACAACGCTGAGTTGTAGAAAAAGGGAACTTGAAAAGAAAATGAATGACTTTTTTCAAAATATAATTTGTTTATTAATTATTTAGTATTTGAAAAACATAATTTTAGGGGGCCCAATTCGAAAACAATAAATCAAAATGTCGTGCGTTGAGATGATTTCTATTACGAATAAAAATATTTATAAATAAAAAAATTTCTGATTTTGGTACTAGGGGCTCCAATGTATGGTTTTAATATTAACGTACATTATTTTTTTTTTGTGGACATGCCCATTCTAGTTGGATATAAAACGTTTTTAGAATTTCTGGAATCACAATTATTTCCCAATATTAAGAATTTCTTCGTCAAAATCTTGGGAGATTTAGGCTTGACCAGTTTTAGAAAAATTCAAAATACAATAAGATTGGCTGGCTAGGTCTTTCATGAACACGGAAGGTGGTCTTTTGTCATACCTCAAAAAGATATCCTCCTTTCAAATGTAATTTGACAGCTTATTAAATGTTGTCAATTTTTTTTCATCAGTGACTGTCAAACAAATAGTTTTTTAAATACCATTATCCAAATTATTTTCTTTATTTGTCAACTTCTTTCATACACTTACTATATCTAACATTCAGTACAAAAAACAAGAAAATAGCCATTCTTTTTATATACCGATGATCTAAGTCTGATCATGTCAATATATTATAAGAATCTATTGTAACGGTTTCTTGTCGGGTAGCTGGTTCGGAGATTAATCAGGGTTCAGATTAGTTAATAAGATAGCCCAATAAAGATATAAACAATTTATTTACTTCTTCAAACAGGCAGTGTTACATAACATATAGGTACAGGTTATATGTCCGTATCTTTACGGTTCTTAGGACAACAATTTCTATTATCTGAGAGAGAGAGAGAGAGTGTAACGGTTGCGATGCGACGTCTCTGGCTTTGGCGGCGAAACGGCGCCGGGGAATGACTAACGACTCGAGGAGTCCCAGTTCAACACGCTGTAGGATTCCCAGGGTCAGATTGCATTTGTTCCGTCGTGTTTGCGTCGGGAGATGCACAAAACTGCAATATGTCCAGCTCAGCACGCTGTAGACAGATTGGCAGAATTATCCACTCTGAATTATGTTGATTTGCGGCCGGGCTTTTATATCCGAGAATCCTCGCTTACTGGTGACGTAGAACTGCGTATAGTTTAGTGTCGTGTGCAAATCCATGCCTCTAGATGGGAGATGGGCAGGTTTGCGGGCCGTGTGCACATTGGTGTCGTGTGTAAATCCGGAATCTTAGTAATGGAGCAGGAATTTAAAGAATGCTTCATTACACTCCCCTCTTTCTTTACAAAAAAAAATTTTTTAAATTCTATCAAAGAGAAAATTTTTACTAACTTAACATCAAAATAAAACAAGTTACTAAACATCTTCAAACAAAATGAAGAAAGAATGGCCAATTCTTTCGTATACGCCTGGTATATATGTGCAGATGTAGAGAAAAACAAATTTTTAAATAACATAAACAGTATGTAAAATATCTTAGAACTATGGTACAAGTAAAATAGTTAAAATAAATGAGCACAAAAAAAATTGCAAGAAACAGGTATACAAATACAAATGTGGTTCTTCCGGACGTTTACTGCAGGGGCGATGGCGGACAGGGGGGACGGTGCCAGGGATCCTAGAAGCGGGGCCATCTTGGTTGTGGCGCCTGAACTGTCGCTTCCGTTGCGGAGCTGGGACCAGGAGGGCTGCGTCGTTGTCCTGGAAAAACACCTGGAGGCAGGCAATTGGCCTACCTGGGGTCGGTGGTTTCGGGGGGCTGGGGCTGTCTCCGAACTGGGGACGGCATCGGGGACGGTACGTCTCGGACTAGGGACGGCATCGGGGACGATACGCCTCGGACTGGGGACGGCATCGAGGATGGTGCGTCTCGGACTGGGGGCGGCATCTGGTACCGTACGTCTGGTACTGGGGGCGGCATCGGGGTTGGCATGAGGGACGGCATCTGGGATGATACTTCTCGAACTGGGGACGGCATCGGGGACGGTACTTCTCGGACTGGGGAAGGCATCGGGGGCGATACATCTCGGACTTCGAATGGCATTGGGGACGGTACGTCTCGGACTGGGGACGGCATCAGGGTTGGCTGTTGCGTCTCGGACTGGGGGCGGCCTTTTGGCTTCGGGTGTCGGAGGCAGAGGTGACAGCAGGTCTGGCACTTGGACTTCCGACTTCATCACTTATTTTGGATGACTCTGGTTTTACTGGACTTGTTTTCGTTACGGTTGCGGGATACAGGGTTTCCATGGGTTGGAAAATTCGGGATCTATAAAATTATTACTGCTCCATATATGGCGGTACAGGATTCCGTCTATAATGCAGTAATCTGGAGTTTTTTTCTGGACATCGGTTCGATTAACGTATTTTCGGGACTCTGGACATTTTAAATTATTTTACTGCTCCATATATGACAGTAGAGCTATCGTCTATAATGCAGTAATCTGGATTTGTTTCTGGACATCGGTTCGTTTAACGTATTTTCGGGACTCTGGACATAAATTTAAATATATTACTGCTCCATATGTGACGGTACATCTATCATCTCTAATGCAGTAATCTGGATTTGTGTCTGGAATTTGGTTCGTTTAACGTACTTTCGGTACTATTCGGAAATCGTGCCTCTTCTGGGGTTAAAATTGTAGTAGTCTGGATTGCCACCACAAAATCCTTTTCATTTTCGTTTTCTCTCTTGACTTGAAATATCTTTATATCTCTCTCTCATTCGTGAACGTCTCTTTTTGGGCTATCTGGAATAAACTAAAGTCTCAAAATGTACTCGGGCGCCAAATTATGTAACGGTTTCTTGTCGGGTAGCTGGTTCGGAGATTAATCAGGGTTCAGATTAGTTAATAAGATTGCCCAATAAAGATATAAACAATTTATTTACTTCTTCAAACAGGCAGTGTTACATAACATATAGGTACAGGTTATATGTCCGTATCTTTACGGTTCTTAGGACAACAATTTCTATTATCTGAGAGAGAGAGAGAGAGAGTGTAACGGTTGCGATGCGACGTCTCTGGCTTTGGCGGCGAAACGGCGCCGGGGAATGACTAACGACTCGAGGGGTCCCAGTTCAACACGCTGTAGGATTCCCAGGGTCAGATTGCATTCGTTCCGTCGTGTTTGCGTCGGGAGATGCACAAAACTGCAATATGTCCAGCTCAGCACGCTGTAGACAGATTGGCAGAATTATCCACTCTGAATTATGTTGATTTGCGGCCGGGCTTTTATATCCGAGAATCCTCACTTACTGGTGACGTAGAACTGCGTATAGTTTAGTGTCGTGTGCAAATCCATGCCTCTAGACGGGAGATGGGCAGGTTTGCGGGCCGTGTGCACATTGGTGTCGTGTGTAAATCCGGAATCTTAGTAATGGAGCAGGAATTTAAAGAATGCTTCATTACACTATTAATATATTGACATGATCAGACTTAGATCATTAGTATATAGAAAGAATGATTACTTTTTTATTTAAACGATACATCACAGTTCACTCTTTTCTATATTAAAAGAATTGTCCGAGTCCCGCAATGGTGGATTGTTAAGATCTAGTGCCCATGGAACAGAGGCCTGCATCACATAACTCAGACGGTAATGGGTGTGATCATTAATTAAATTAACGAATTTTCGCAGATTTTTACTGGAGAGGTTCCATCCGCTTCCAGTAGCTTCCCATTTTTGTACCACATTCATGTATTATATTTCCATTATTTGAAACGTTTTAAAAAATATTCGAGTTTGATATAAATCGTGATTTTTAATTTAAGAAAATCAGGTGATTTAAATCAGGCCAACCCTGCTTTAACTTGATTTTTTTTTTAACAAAGCAATTAAAACCTTGCCTAACACGTTGGCGACCGCTGTCAAAAACCAAAATCGGTCCCCGGGACTGGCATTATTTTTTTCAGATATTGATTTGGAAACTAAATAATTCATAATTAATATTTTTGTGTGGGCAACATGTAGATATCACGTAGTCCCAAGAGTAGATTTTACCTATTGGGACCGCATGACATCTCCAGATACCACGGTCAACGTAATAGGTTCCGAGTGCTGGGTGGAATCACGCGATCATGAGTACCCAATGATCGCCGTGTAATTTCAAATCCCACTAATAAAATTACTTCTTAGTTGTCAGGCCAGAAGTTCCTATTCCCCCTTCCGGATATTTCCTGTTTGATCCTGCGTTTATGTCACAGTGTATTAGATTTCTCTCATTTGTGTATTGTGCGTGACAATGGGTGAATATGAAAACGACCAAAAGCGGTTATATGAATTGTGGTAGAGCATGATGTATAATGAAGATGAAAGCTTATTTGGGGATGAATATGACTGACGAGTATAAGCCAAGTGATGATTCGTCTTCTTCATCGTCGCTAGATGAAATACCTGCAAAGCATTCCAAAATGACCGCCCAGGCTGGCCCATCTGGTTACCAACACACTAAAAATAAAACACAGAAAAGTAACAAAAGAAACAAGGGGACCAAAAATATAGAGCAGCGGGGGGAGAGAAACACTATTTCTAAATCCTCCAACAGAAGTATTTTTGACAACGTAAGTATTTCTTACTTTGAATCATTTTGTTTATATTGCTATTATTTATTTAGCTTGAAAATACTTTTATTTACAGGTTGACCAAATAATAGAAGACGTCATTTCCCAATTTACATAGGAAGATGACTGAAAACGAAACTATAGAAAATGAAACTATATGGCATCCTGTTGATGGGACACATTTGAAAGATATTAATTTTACAGTCGATAATTCCGGAATAATATCAGGTTTATATGACATGTTTGAATGTGAACCATATGATTTTTTCAAGTTATTTATAACTGATGACATAATATGGTATATGGTAGAACAAACCAACATTTACGCTGTTCAATCTGTACTCCCAAATCAACCAAACACACCAAAACAAAAAAAAAAGAAAACCATGGGCCCCCACGAATTCCGAAGAAATGGAGAAGTTTCTTGGAATTCTACTATGGACGGGTTTATTAGGGATGCCGATATTCCGATCCTACTAGAGTAAAAATTTTTTGTACAAAAATAATATGCCTACCATTATAACATGAAATCGATTCGAACAACTATTGAAAATGTGGCACTTTAGTAATAATGAGGACCCTACTTTACTAAGTGACCGCCTTAGAAAAATATCTCCTTTCACTGAAAAATTACTACATCAGTTTCAAGCCAATTATTCCGGATCGTGACGTTTGTATCGATGAATCAGTAGTAATAATTCAAAGTAATACTAGCATAGTCATGCTAAAATGGCGGGATAAGAGGGACGTCTTGATGTTGAGCACCTGTCATACCGACAAAATGGGAAAAATCTCTAACTCTCATAGACAAAAAGTAAAAAAACCGCAAGTAATCATTGATTACAATAAATCAAAAGCGTATATTGACCTTTCTGACCAATTAAAATCATACTCTACTTGCCTCAGAAGAGGTAGTAAATGCCTTAGTAAACGCTTTCATATTGTATAAAGAATGTACGCACAATAAAATACAAATCGCGGAATTCAAATAACGTTTAGCCCTGCGTTTATTAGGAATTCATTCATCCAATGAAAAAAACGAAGAAGATAATCCTAAACCCGAACATATATTGGCATTGACAGAGAGAAAAAGTGTAAGGTGCGTCATTTGTTATGCAAACACAAAAAATTTGGAAGGAAGGATTGCAGCTCAGAAATGTAGGTGTTCAAAATATGAATGTACGGTGTGTAAAAAACATTATTATTTGGAATGCTTCTTTTCTTGCCATAACGTGCAAAAAATGTAAAAAGAGTTTTTTTTTGTCAAGTTTTTTTGCTAAAGTTCCTATTATTTTTTTGCAGTTACCTACTAGGTATAAGAATGTTTTTATTTATTTTTTAAATAAAATAGTTTTACTTTATTCTATTTCGTTGAAATTATATTTTTATTTGGAATTTTATTTTATTTTTTTAAATATAAGCAATATTTTCAACCCGCTTATAGTAATGGGTCACCAGGACCGCTATCTAGCATATCCTATGTATTTAGCATTATATGTGCGGTTTGAATTAGCTAAAATATAAAGGCAAGACGTGTGCAATCTACAGTGAGCACCCTGTCCCAGAGGACATCAAAAGTGTGTTAAGTTCCGTAAACACGCGTCGTCAACGTGTTAAGTTATCTGGATTTATCTCAAAAACTATAAATTTTCACCATTTTTTTACATATAAAAAATTAAATTCTGTAACCCCAAATAAAACGTTTGCAGATTAATGGATGAAAAAGTTCCCTGAAATTTTGAGAGTCATTCATATGTACAATAAAGGGCTTAACTTTTTCCTTTAAAAACGCCCACAAAAATATATCCAAAGGAGTTAAATTGGGACTTTAGGATGGCCTTATGTTTTCATGTAGCCCATTTTGACGAAATAATAATACAAAATGTCAAACAATAACAGTAATACCATTAGTCACAGCCTACTGCATAGTAAGTAATTACTGTGCTTCCATCAGTAACCATAAATAGTAGGGAAGTCAAACCAAAATAACTCGTCAAACAATGACTTTCGCCGGACTCGGCCGGGAAATGGCGACATAGTCCAGATTCTGGAGACGTTTATCTTTCAGTCCTAAATACCTGTCAATACAGCTGAAGTGTCGAATACAATGTAAAATTTTCTGCTGAATCCGAATCCGGAGGGCGCATAAAAATCGGGGATTGCCTTCAACCCTCAATCCGCGAATTTCCCCTAATTTCAGAAATCGCGAAAAATTGAATTTTTAAAATATAACTTGCGTTTTCTCCCACAAAAGATAAGCTAAGCTTTTTTTTAATTGTAGCTTACAGTGTATTTAATGCAACAGTGTAATCAAAACACATCTAATATTTATAGAAATTTTAGAAAAAAATGTCGCGTAAACCTCTACGTCGCCGGCGCATTTGAAAAATATAGCCTGCGAGTATTTTTTTTTATTTCGGAAAAAAAAACTAGATTGTATGAAATTACAAGACTAAAATTATTTTTAGTGAACGATTCATATTGATATCTTGCGTGAAACGGTAGATACGATTTTTTAAATTTGGTTGTCTTGCAAGGGAGCACTCTACGAAGCAGATACAGTCATTCTCAACGCTACAATTTTTTATTTTGAAACAGCAGTAATAGTAGCAAGTGGCACAGATATATTATTTTCTCACTGTTTTTCTGCACCAAAATGAAAGTAAAATTGTGACTTCAATAATTCGATTTGTATTTGTTCTGCAACAAAATAATTGAACGCGCAGCAACAGGCATTCTCCTATTTATATTGTCTACTTATGTCCTTTATGTCTACTTATGTGCTTAGTGGGTGTGATAGCACAAGCTAACCATTTAAGAAAGAAAAAAAATACAGAATTTAAGACGGCAACTGAAAATTTGGAAATACTTAATCCTTTGGCACATAGATGACGTGGATGATTGCAACATTACCTCCATATTCTTTAAATGGCTGTATGGTTACTCAGGTTTTCAAGGAAGCCGTAACTAACTAAAGGGCGATATTAGAGTTTTACCACCTACTGAAGAAGCATTTTATGAACATGTGAAGAGATGTGCTTGTACACTTCTTATTTGGAAGAAAGTAGACAACATGTCTCCAAAACTATCAGATGTTCTTCAATATGGTAGGAAATTAACAGAATGTATACTGACACCCACCATGACTAAAAAAAAAAATAGAACCTTCTTCTTCCAACGCAGTCGCAAGTGTAAGAATAATATTTGCAACAAGAGGTGTTACTGTAAGAGAACTGGAATGTCTTGCATTATTGGTTGTATGTGTTTAGGGAAATGTACTGATGAAAACTTATAATTATAATGCTTTCTATTATTAATTGTCATATATTTAGCTTAGCTAAATTCATATCTATTATATATATAAGACAATGTCATTTATACAAGTATATTTTCAAGTGTTTCTAAAGTTATGATGAAGTAAAAAATTGCTGTCCAAGAAATCACAACTTCCACATCCAGATTTTCTATCCAAGTTCCTCACTACCATCCCCACCCCATTATTAGGGGGGTGGTACTGGGAGTAGCTGATGTCAAAAAAAACGTAGAACTTTTGTTCTTGTATGCATACTAAATCACAATTTTATTTTTTTACCCACCTTAATAATAAGGTGGGGATGGTAATGGGATGATATGGAGGGGGGTGGCTGATGCCAAAAAAATTTGAGATCTTTGCTTCTTGTTCATACACTAAATCCCAATTTTATGAACTCTTGCTTGCTTGCTTTACTTATTTAAGTACCCATTTACCCCCCAACTCTTCAACTGAACAAGCGTGGATTTATGGGGGGGAGTAACAGGGTAATTACCCCCCTCCCCTCAAGATTCTGTAAACCATCAGCTTTCGTTTTAAAATTTCATAATTATTATTATTTTATTTTATATTTTTGAATATATATTCTATTTAGTTGTTTATAAATTTTTTTTCTATACTAGAAATTTTTTTTGTAATGTTCTCCCCCTCCCCTCATCAATTTTAATTTCCCTCCCGCAAGCTCAAGGTCCAGATCCGCCCTTGCAACTGAATGAGATTAAAATATATTCTAGTTCCAGACCTCGTTACAATATGTAGGTGCACCAAATTTCAAGTCAATATCATAAACTGTTCCAGAGTAATCGTGGGCACAAAAAAAATTATAGACAGACAGAAATTCATTTTCTTTGCTCAAACTTAAAATTTCGATGACATTCTATGCATATTTCAACAAAAAATATTTTATCTTTATTACTGTCACTACTTCCAAAATATGGAAAGTAACCTCAAATTAAACGTAAGAAATTTTAAACAACTATGTTAACAACTACCAGGGGCATAGCGAAGGGCCCGCCTATCAGATTTGGCAAAAGTTCTCCTTCGTTCATCAATTTTCAATTTTTTTTTAATTTTCGGCCCCTGCTCATCAATTTTCACATTCGTGGAAACAAATTTTTTTTGGATTTCCTCCCCCTGCTCATCAATTTTTTGGAGGAATTATTATTTATTTACAGAGTTGGCTTCTTAAGTTTATGAAGTTGGCAAATTTGAAGAATAACTCCCCAAAAAGGTTGGCTCGCTACGCCCCTGACAACTACATCTTTTTAAACAAAATAAAGCTGATAAAACCTAACACAAAAATATTGTACCTACTAATACAGTACTAAGTAACACAAATGACTGCCTGAATTCCTTGTGTCTTCGCGGCACCCTGCTGGTGAGCCAAATTTAAAAAATTCATATCTACCATTTCACGCAAGATATCGATATGAATCAATCACTAAACAAAATTTTTGTTTTTCGTAATTTTGTACGATCTAGTTTTTGTCAATTTCCCGAAAAAAAAAATTTTTCGCAGGCTACATTTTTCAATGTGCTGACGGCGTAGAGGTTCACGCATATTTCTTTTTGAAATTTCTTTAAATATTAGACGTGTTTTGACTAAACTGTTACATTGAATACACTGATCTACAATTTAAAAAAAATAATAGATTTTTGGCTTATGTTTTGAGGAAGAAAACGCAAGTTATATTTTAACAATTCAATTTTTCACGATTTCCGAAATAAGAGAAAATTCGCGGATTAAAGATTGAAGGCAATCCCCAATTTTTATGCGGCCTCCGGATTCGGATCGAGGTGTTGATGGCATACCTATATGAAAGAATAGTTATTTTTATGAAGAGTAGTAGGCTATCATTTGCCACTAGACTTTATATTTGTTGCATTCCAATCATGCAGATCAGGCCCTATATTAAATATTAGCTACGTAATGAAGTATATTAATTCAGGATTCTGACCTACCTATCAGGAGTAACCTTTGCTTAAATAACATGATCCGAATAAGAAAAATTTGTTTAGCATTTTCCATAAAATCAAAGATAACTATCGAGATTAAAAACATATATTTAGCAAACATAAAAAATGTGTACCGAGGATGTGTACTTTACAGCTATGGACTAAAAAAAGATATCTACTAAATAATAACCAAGGTCAAGAGCAACTATCAAATCTAAATTTGTTAAAAATAAAACTTCCTTATGAAATGAAATGCACCAAATTTAAACAGTTAATAATATTATAAATAGGTAAGAATATACCTATACTGTGTTGTGTAATATTATGACATTTTACTTTAGTACCATTGCATTAACAAATACCACAGGTCATTTTAAAACATTAACTCTTAAAAGAGACTTTTTTCCAATTAGAGCCTTAAAAGAACAACTTAAACTCACCCATTTTTGGGAATATTTTTCAGTTGTTCGTCTGTGGGAGCAATGACTTGTAAAACATGGGAATCCTTCCATTTATTGCCCGTAAATGACGTCTCCAAATTTTCTCCAATAAAATATCTATCCTTTGCATAAGCAAATACGTCTTCTGCCATATCTCCGAAGGAAGATCTCTTAGTTTTACTTGCAAGAAATAGAATGGGTATTCTTAACTCTACTGGAAATTCTTTTAGACTTTGTTTAGCATTTTCTTCGCTTTCCATCGCTTCTTGATAGGTTAAATTTGATTTGCCAGTCATAGAACATGTCCAGACCATTGAATTACATAAAAACATCCTTTCCGAAAATTCTCTAAAAAGGATAAGTGGTAAGTCTCTAGTAAAGCAATTTTTTTTAGCGTTTTGGGTTTATTTTGAAAAATTAACATAACCTCGAAGTGTTCTAATAAAGTGAAATTTATTTTATTTAACAAAAATATTGAGCGCGAATAATGCGAGTTAGGCAGAGGATAGAAAACGATGGCGTAGGAAGTCGCTAGTAAAACAAACCGTTACACATGATGTAAAGGAAGAGAAATTATATGAGAACAAATGCAAAATTACACATTTCAAACAAAATAAAACTTACTCATAATCCCTGAATATTTCATTTGTGATTTCACAATGGAAAACTTCTTCATCGTCTCGAAGGAAATCAGGTAGAGTCTGTTTTTCAAAGACCTTTTTCTTCAAGAGAGGCATTTTGAGGCATGAGTCTATTTGGAGGGAAAATTAACAATGTTTTCTCATATAAACAAAACTCTGTTTTACGCAATAAATGTTAGTATAATATTACATAATACACACAAAATGTTTTAACACTGAATTGTCTTGTCTCACATGAAATTAAATAAATAAGTTAATTAATTTCTTAAAACGTCTTTATACAAACGGAACTGACAGACAAACGCTGTCGGCTTCTATCTCATACTAACTGTCAATGCGCAAACGCAGATCGCAGGTGATTGTGAAAAATTCTCTCGCGCATGCCCAAATGTATTTTGTACGTTGGATATTTAAAAAATCAGTGGTCCTCAACAAGTCAGAAATATTAGTGATGTGATATGATGTCATTCAAAATAAAATTAATATCTGATCATATCATGCACCTACGACCCACTCATAATAATATAACGCTCAGAGCTGGGTAATTCCTGGTGAAAAAGTAATTAGCAATTACAATTCCTTTTTTTTTCGTGTAATTGTAATTGTAATTAAGTACTTTTTTTTATTAAAGTAATTTGGAATTGTAATTGCAGGAAAATTGTTAAAGGAATTGTAATTTGTAGTTATATTATTTGAGGTATCTAATTACAAATTACTTTTTCCAATTACAATTACTTTTTCCAATTACAATTACTTTCTCCAATTACAATTACTTTCTCCAATTACAATTACTTTCTCCAATTACAATTACTTTTTCCAATTACAATTACTTTAAGAACATGCGTATCTGGTTTAACAAACAAGTATACATTAAAGCAGAATTTTACAGTTGCATAGTTTAAAATGAATCTGAAAAGTTCAAAAAAAGTTATTGACTAAAAACGAGTTTTCGCCGTGGTCCGCTGCACATTTGTTTTTTTATTAAGTACACAAACTTTTGTATTTTTGTTCAATAAACTTTTAAAAACTAAATGTGTTTACTGTTTATTATCATTCTTATTATTATTAGGCACTGTTATCATAGTGAAGTCGATTTAGTCAATAAAATAGCGAAGTTAGGAAATTTTTTAAGATGTCATGGCGAGTATAACAAAACCCTAAAATCTTGATTTCCAAATAGCAGTGGAACCGTGTTTTATTGGCCGAAAAGGGTTTTTTTGGACATTTTAAGGGTCAAATTTGCAGTTTTAATTTTTTTTTGACCACTTAAACAATTAGTTAAGGAACGAAAATAGTATCCTTTTGTTCCTAATATTAAAGGAACCTCCAGTTTAAATTTGGTGAAGATCAGACACCCCCCCCCCCCCCCCTCCTGATATATATATATATACAGGGTCCTCCACTTAAAACTCCCCAGACTGGTGACTTCCTTATTTTTTAAGCTACGACCATGTTCGGCACATCAAATTGTAGATATTTTTAAGGCCTTTAAATATGCATACAGACTGATTTTAAAAATATTTTTTTGAAAAAATTATTACTAAAAAAAATTAATTTCTTTGAATATTTTTTACCTCACCTTGTACATGAAATGTGTTAATGTTTTCTTATACAGGTTTTAATTAGCTTCAATTTACGTTTAAAAAAAAATATTTTTTTTTTTGATAAAAATTTTGCAATTTCCTATTATTTAGTACATTTTAATAAAGTTTGTTTTTAAAAATATTTATTTCTTTTGTTTCTTGTTGCTATTTTCTTACGTTGAGGATTGTTTGTGATATGTCTTTTACAAATAAAGCATGAAATTGTTATTTAAATTTTTTCAGTTGTTTTAAAACAAAATCAGTTTGGAATCGGAAAGAGCGTTTTTAATTTATTTCTCTAAAACCCCAAAAAAAATCCAATATGACGTAATAACTTAAATTGAAGCTAATTAAAACGTTTATAAGAAAATATTAACGCAGTTCAAGTACAGGGTGAGGGGAAAAAAATATTCAAGGAAATTAATTTTTTTCTCGTAATAAATTTTTCAAAAAATTTTTTTTAAAATCACTCTGTATGCATATTTAAACGCCTTAAAAATATCTACAATTTGATGTGCCGAACATGATTGTAGCTTAAAAAAAATAAGGAAGTTACGAGTCTGGAGAGTTTTAAGTGATGAACCCTGTGTATATACGAAAAAAATTGTAAAAATTAAATTTCGACTATCTTGATCAGATCTCAACCGATTTGGTTGGAATGGAAGTAGTCTTTATTACACAAAAATTATTTACCAGATTTCAGCCAAAAATATTAAATAGTTTGGCTGAAATTGCAGTTTCAGTCAAATTTTCTGAAATGTTCAAATTGAAATATCTCCGGACCTAAAAGACGGATCGAATTTTGTTTTATGGCAAAAGGTAGGTTATTTTATGTACTTTTACTTGATATAAGTCAAGAATCACTATTTTTACATTCGGTCGGTTTTTAGTCATTTGCACTATACAGGGTGGACCAATTTCATTAGTTTGACATTTTGACAGAACTAAGACATCACCAAAGCACACTTTTCAATAAATATAATTTTTACTTTTCAAATTGGGTTTGTTTTCAGAGTGTTTTTGAGATCTATACAGCAGTTTTCTCGAAAACGTTGGAATTATCAAGTTCTATCAAGAGTATCTTTTTTACGTAGAAATGACTCCTGCATGAGACTTTCTAGTCAAAAGTGCCACTACGTTTCGTGAAAAAAGAGAAAAATTCATCATCAGGCATAGCTCATGAGGCGCCCTCCACGGGCTAGCGCGATGAAATACATAAATTATTGTTTTTTAGCTTAAAAAATATTTCCTTACCAAATTGGAAGAAGATCGATCAAGAGGTAGTTGAGATATTAAAGAAAAAAATTACAATTTTAACACCCTGTATCTTTTTCCACAGCAACAATTTACTAAGGCATGTTTGGTTATATCCTCATATTTTGGTGCAAAGAATCTCCTCTTGAACTATTGCCTAGTATTAATGGTCCACCCTGGATATATAATATATGTGTACTCAGTGACTATGTGTGCGCGCAGAAAACAATTGTATTTATTGTTTATAAAACTTTAAAAAACATATATTTTTTTATTTGTATATTCGTGCCTACTTGGTATAGATAAATGTATATTATATATGTGTGTGCATGAGTGTATTTATTTCTGTAAGTATGTGAATGTGTTATAATTTTTATTTATTTTTTTATTTTTACGTGACTCCGGTAGCCGCTTCATGTATAATCGAAGGGTAACCGTGATCTATCTTTTACTTTTCAAAACGAGTATTTTTATATTGTACCACGCCTACCTTTTGCCACAAAGCAAATTTTGATCCGACTTTTAGGTCCGAAGATATTTCGATTTGAAAATTTCAGAAAATTTGACTGAAACTGCAATTTCTGCCAAAGTATTTAACATATTTGGCTGAAATTTTGTTAACAGTTTTTGTGTGATAAAGACTACTTTCATTCCAAATTTCAGCCAAATCGATTTGAGATCTGATCAAGATAGCCGAAATATGGTTTTCTTAATTTTTTTCGTATATATATATATTAATATCAGGAGGGGGGATGGTCAGATATCTTCCCCAAATTCAAACTGAAGGTTCCTTTAATATTGAGAATAAAAGGATACCATTTTCTTTTCTTAACTAGTTGTTTAAATGATCAAAAAAAAATTGAAACAACAAATTTGACCCTTAAAATGTTCAAAATACCCCTTTTCGGCAAAAAAAGCATGACTTTTGGAAATCAAAATTTTAGGGTTTTATTATACTCGTCATGACAAACAATTTCCGCAGGGTCTGCATCCATCTTAAAAATTTTCCCAATCCTTTCCTAAACCGAGTCCACTATTAAGCTGCCTTTTCTATATATTTATTTAATTTTTCCTGATTACTCTTAAGGTCAAACATTCTAATAACGATTCTAATAAATATTAAAACGCAATATTACACAAAACTTTTAATTAAAATTTTTAACTTACCTTCTTTTCTGTTTGGTCACTATAATTTACTTTATCATAAAAGTAATTAGAAAAGTAATTGCTAATTCCTTTTTTAAAGATCTGTACTTTGTAATTGTAATTAGTTCCTTTTTTAAAAATGTAATTTGTAATTGTAATTATTTTTAAATTAAAAGTAATTACCCAGCTCTGGCTACAATAATTTAGTAGCGAGTACTGATGTTTTTTGAAATGAACGAATAAACTAATATTAAGAGTGGGTCTGGGTATACCAATGGAGAATAATTTTTAGAAATTCGGCATTTTTTTTTTTAAATAGTGACTAGTGATTTCAAAAAACTAATATGTAGCAAACATGGGATAAACAATAGTTCTTTTTTGATAGTTTTTTAATACCATTAAAGTTAATATTTTTTCACAGAGTGTAGCTTATAAAATAATCTGATTTTATTGCAGCAAGTATTATTTGGAGAGACTATTTTTATTAACATTAAAAAAATTTAGCTGTATTAAATCAACAGTCTGCCCGGTTAAAATCTTTCAGCAAAAAGTAAAATTACACAAACTCATTACTCAAACTTAATGACGATTGGACAATGTGTGAATAGTTCAACGCTGGTCAGTCAACCCGCTCACTTCACCCACTTATATTTCAACTGATTAAAGTATATTGTGTGTTTGTAATGTTTTACGTTCATTAATTACTATTTAAGAAAAAATTAATATGTAGAATATTTTTCATTGTTTTCAAAAGCGGTAAATGCCATTGAGCAACACTGACTTGTAAAAATTATTTTAAACTACACCCCACCAAATTTAAAAGCCAATAGGAACTGTTGCAACATTGATCATGTGCCTTTATTGCTTCCTCCTTTGCCAGTTAAGGTAATAATCCACAAGGGGAAGATATAGTGATGAACCGAACCTTCAAGACACATGTAATAGAGCGACATTGACACGATAAACTTTTGCAAACTTTACTTTGTATTACATCTTTTCAAATTAAAAATACCAAAAAGTTTTTGCATGATCAAGTGCACTTCCATAAGAGGACAATAAATACTGCTCTTATGAGATTTTATAGTGTAAATTTGAAATTTTTGTTTTTTCGAAAAATTCTTGCACTGATCAATTTTCTTTAAAAAAAAACTACCTTAATTAAAATTTTGTTTTTGTAGAGTAACAATGTATAGTTGAAGTTTTTCCTAAATCACCTCAAATGTTTCTTCAATAGTTTCAATTGTTCATTAAATACTTTAACATGAATGATTTTATGTAATCTATGTTCTTAATCTGGTTGGTTGGTTGAGCTTTGTTGGGTGGCTTTGGTGGTGTGCCAATCAGCCAGACTTATTCTTAATCTGGAAAAGTACATAGGGTATAATTGTAATTTTGTTTCTTAGAATTTTTGACATATTTTAGAGTTTGTTTAATGATACCTTTGCTGAGATCGACTTACGCACTCTTTTTAACACTTCTCACCCCAAGAGTACTATTTCCGTTTGGCTTTTGACTTTTGGAGTGAAATTTGCAATATTTTAGCGTTCGGACATTACGGAGTGTAGTGAAAAAAGTTCACTACTTAAGTCCCACCTCGTGAAGCCAAAGTTCGAAAAATAAAGTAGAATTTGACATTAAAGGAATTTGATGTTTTGTGGTTTGGCGAATGTTAAATGGGCGTATGTGTATGAATTGTTAGCTAAGTTAATTAATGCTTGCAAATATGGAAAATATTTCATCAAATACAATTTAATAATAAATAATCAATAATATAAAAATATAATCAATAAATTTCCCATGCAAAATGAATCACATTGTATTACTCATAATTATTTATATAACTGATCACAATAAGTTACAAATAAATCTAAATCGTAGATATTGAAGGTTTGGCGAGAAAATACCTTTTGACAGTAGTTGGAGTAATTCGCGTTCGCATAAATACAATTCGCAATTTTTACTCTATGGTCACATGATGAAAATCCACTCTCACTCCACTCTAGCACCGTGTGTACAAGCCGAACTCAGGTCATTGAAGCCGAAAAATGTATTTTCCGAAGTTTCGTCTATCTTTCCGTGCAAATGTTTGTTCCATCGTAACTCAAAAACGTATTTTAATAAAATTTTAAACACTTACAAACTTTTCATCAACATAGGGAATAAGCTACTGTAAATTAAAGATGGTGGAAAGATATTTTAAGATGGAAGAATGTGGCGGGTGAAGATGGCAGATGGGGCATATGGTGTGGGATAGCGGGAGAAAGGGTGAGAGGAAGGATGGGAGTCCTCACAAACGTAGCCACGGGTATAATCTGAGTGACTTTTTTAGTAACTGGATGTACAAAGATGCAGATATAAAAAAAACAATATTATTGCTAACAAAACAATATGGAAACTAAATTATATTTTAAAAACCTGTCTTCCAACTTCTAATAAAAAACAGTTATAATTATAGATAACACAGATTTTGCTATCATTATCAGCCAAGTCGCAAAGGTTGCATAACAATATATATATGACTCAGTACACAATAGAATATCTGTACACCAACACATGTAAATAATTAATCATTTTGTAACCTTTATTTCCATCACCATGGCCTACTGTTGGTATGTAACGCCACCAATAATAAGTTGGGAACCATTCACTTGATATTATAGTTGGTGAGTCGTCAAAACGGATTTTTGAGTTTGGGTATAAAATATGTTGTTTAGGTTTATTTCCTTATTAAAAGTTTTATATTATTTATATTAATCTGTAAAATATTTGATCCTTACAAGAAGTATTGCTTTCAATCCTTGTGGGATCAAAGGACCCCACACAAAATGATAGGATTTTGGACCTCACTGGAAATGTCTGTATTTTTTATATGTTGCAGCTTCTGACCTCTTGACTGTCTTGACTAAAAACTAAAAGTCACAATGGCTGCAAGACTAAAATGGACAGATTTTAAGATATGGGAAGTCAAAGATCGATAATACAGCCACTTATAAATAACACCTGCTCCATGGAGGCCCCTATGCACTTGCATATATGGTAAAATTCTCAACTAAGACCACAGTAATCTCAGCAGGATTATAGCAAGGTCAGTATGATTTTTTTGACCTCCCATATCTTAAAATGCGTCAATTTTTCAGTCTTGCACCTATTGTGACTTTTGATCAGGAGGTCATAAGCTGCCACATATCAAAAATCCTATCCTGATATTTTCTGAAGGGCCCTTTACTAGCAAGTGAACAGAAAATTAAGTAATGACAACATTACAATATAACACTTCGACGAAAAATATAAATACTTCTTTCCATACCTTTATTATTGAATAATTTTAATGCAACGCAATATATTTTGTTAAAAATTATGAGAACTTATATTTACATTTTTTATTCCCAAATGAAGATGCAGAACATATTGTACATTACAATAAACACTAATACATGACATTCTAGAAGTTGTCAAATTAATAAATAAAAACAGTTACAAATCAAACAGGACGTGAATGAAAGCAACTATTTTGTTTACTATTTCTTTACAAAACACGTAGTTATATCTAGTTAACAATGGTATTCACTTTATTTTCTTAAATAGTTCATATTTTAATTATTATCTAAATTAACTATTCAACCAATCTGTAAGATAGGTACAAACTTTCGGATTAATAAGCCCAGTATCCGCGCACCTATTAGCAACTGGGCAGATACCGCAGGTAGTTTTCACTAATCCTGCAGAAGGCAAAAACCTATTAACAGCCCTATACAAATATGAACCGTTTGCTGCTACTATCCTCTCGGCATTATTGTCCAGAACTACGGTGTACAAGATACTTTCAATATCGTCTACTGACAGAGAAACTTTGCTTATTCCCAATTCTGATATAAATTTGTGAACATCATTAGCTGTAGCATAGCTTCGATTTCTAGCTAGAAGGGGTCCACCAGATATTTTATTTGCATCTTCCCATTTCTGAACAAGGAAACGATGGCATTGCTGGCTTAAAACGTCGACAAACTCAGATTCAAAATCCTGGTCTTGGTACCACGCACCTCCAGTGACAGAATTGTCAGGTTCCAAGTCAAAAAGCATATAAACCTTTTTCTTGCTAGCCTGCAAATTATTGGAAGAATTAATAATGCTACTTTCCTGAAATGCATGTTATATATTATACATATCAGAAAAAAAATGAATACAAGCAAAGGAATGGGGTCATCCTGCATATTTTTCTTTATTTTAAAACACACTGACTGCTTGACTGCCATGCTTATTTTACCTGTATTAACTCTGTCGCTGAGATGTAGGGACCAAAATTTTCATTGGCACCATTTAGTGTCATTAATGGAATTATACAGGGTGATCTACCATGACATGCGGAAAATTTACCAGTAGGTTGTACCCACCGAAAGTAGTTAAAAAGATGAGAAATCAAAAAAAAACATGACCAAAAAAATTACCTTATTTTTTTGTAGAAATGCGCCGCCAATGACTTTAACCAATTTGACATAACGCAGTACAACCATATCACTTTATCAGACTTGGGATTAACACTATTGACAGCAAAGCTGGAGAGGATAGGAGTGACTTTTTGGTTTTAATCGAATCGCACTACAAAAATAGTGAAATAAGTCGAAAATATATTGACCCTATGCTAGTGAAATCTACAAGTAGGTATAAGAGATATTTACTTAAACCCATCAATAACACAAAAACACCAACGTTCGGCGGTGTTTTGTGGTAGACCACGCTGTATAGGTAAGGCACAAAAATAGGTGAGGTTTTTAAAATTTCGCAAATATGGAGTAAAAAAGAAAACACCAAATGTAACTCGGTCTTATAGACCTAGATGGCGCTATGAACACGGATGGCGGAAAAATTTGAAAAAGATACGGACATATTGCAAAGTTTGCAATAAGGAACCTCCAATGTGCTTGGAATGTTTCAATAAAATCCATAAATATGATCATTAGTACTCATCTCAGAATTACCAATTTTGTTTTGATTCAATGTTGAAATATTCTTTTAAATATTGTCTGAATGTTGGTTGTGGCATTTTCTTATTTTTCACGGACATTGTATAAGAAAATATATGTGGCAGAGCATCCCAATAACAGAGAAAAAGTTCTCTTAAAAATTTGAAAGCTTTATGTTTTTTGTATATTACCTTAGATGTATAATTTGTATTAAAAATATATACATACAGCCTGATTTACCATGATATGTGGAAAATAAAATGGTATACTAGTCTTCAATGTGGGAAAGCCCCTGCAAAATTTTAGAGGGTTCTGAGGTAATTTAGTATATTAAATTATTAGTAAATTTGAGAAGTACACTGTTGATGTTGAGTAGGTCGGGGAATAGGTTGACGAACTTACTTGTGAAAGAACGTATTGAAGATGTTCACATTTCCTTAATTGGCATAAAAAGTGTAGCCGGCAAGCGCGGCAAAGCACAGATCAAAGAGAGCAGCATTTTTTGCTTTCGGTCGAACAATGAGGACACCGGCGTGTTATTGTAAATATCTCTTACTGTCAATAGTGTCATTCCCAAGTTTGATAAAGTGATATGGTTGTACCGCATTATGTCAGATTAGTTAAAGTCATTGGCATGATACAAAGAATAGAAGGTATGATCTTCAGTTCGCCAAATTCGGTCCGGTTGGCGCAAGACGTCACGCGGTGATAGCGGGATTTTAAATTATATAGGATTTTCCTCATGATACAAAGAATTTGTATCATGGATTTGCCTGAACTCATTGGAATTTTAGTGTTCTTAGTAACCATCGTTCTTTATAAATGAGCCTTATCTACGCGCAAATACGTTTTAAACATATTGTCACTTTTACATGATGCCAATGCACAACGCATTTTTATAACTAAAGGTTATTGCAAGAACACTAAAATAAGTAAAATAATCCAAAAAAACAACTACCACAGACGTCGGCAAACTCACTTTTACGAAGGAAGCGGGTAGAAAATTATCACCGCGTGACGAAACAACTGTCGATTTGGCTCCGCCCACATGCGCAATATCATATCTTGTATTCTTTGTATCATGGTCATTGGCGGCACATTTCTACAAAAAAATAAGGTCATTTTTTTGGTCATTCTTTTTAATTTCAATTTTTTTAACTCCTTTCGGTGAGGACAACCTATTGTTAAATTTTCCGCATGTCATGGTAGATCACGTTGTATATTCTTCAATATTGTATTTTGGTAATGATTTCTGAGCTCTCTCAGGTAATAATAATTGTATAGGTACATGACCGAAACATCACATTCAAGAACTGTGGCATGCCAAATGTTCTCCGCTGTCAGCTCGGTCAAAACATATGGCTAGGTCTATATGAAAGCATACTCATGGTGCTCTAGAACAATTATTGCAACTTGGTCTCATAGACCGAGAAGGCAGCAACGAAAATACATAGACTCGGTCTTATGGACCGTGATGGCGTCAAGGGAAATGCGATTTTTGGTCTTATAGACCAGGATGGCAGTTAACATGTTAAATTATGAAATTTCATGAAAAGAATATTACATCAGTATTTTTTTATTTTCTCATATTACATTGTTTATAAGAAACAAATAATAAAGTTTTTGCGTGACATATGAATCCTGAATCTACTTAATGGTTGTGGTTTGTCGTCGATAAAGCAGATACTGCGGTACACTCAAAGAAATAGTATGGGTAAATTCAACAAAAAAGAATGGTTAACTAACAATATCGTTAATTTTGTTAAACCAAACTATATTGATGGTATTTTTAAACAAGAGGTGATTGTTATTTTAATTAATAAAAAGTTGTCGTACAACAAAACAAACATTAACTTAAAAAATAGATGAATAAGACTATTATTTTGTTCGTCTGACTATTATTTTGTAGAATTCTGTCAAATTAAACTAGATAATAGTATATTTTATTTTTAACTATTATCGAATTGTAATTCTAACCCAGTATTAGTTCGCTGTACTATTGTACTTGGTAGACAAACAATATTATTGTCGTCTTCTAGAAGTTCTAAAAGAATTACCATAAAATTTGCTTGCTTACCACGTAGTCTATTACAGAAATTATTCCCAGATGACACCACATACAAATCACTGACAATAATCAATCATGCATTATCTTACACTCTTATGAATTTATAGAAAATTAATAACATGATTGCAGTGTTCAAATTCTCTCAGGGATCATCGATATATTTGGATGGATCTTATAAACGATCTCTAATCTTTGGTTTGGGTGGTCTGATGTCTCAATACTGAGATTTTGGCTAACCAAAAAAAACTTCATCATACAATAAAGTGTAGATCAACCTAAAAATTAGTTGGTGAACAAAAAACAAAGTCGTTGTACTATTTAATTGTAGACCAAATTGAAAATGGTTAGTGAACATAAAAAAATGTCATTGTACTATTTAATTTGTTACAACTACTATTTGTTTACGAAAACAAATAAAGTTGTATGACTATTTTTTACTGATTGATTTAACTATGGAACTAGATAGGCGCGATTTCATATGCTCTTTTTGGTTGAATTTACCTATCATTTTCTTTGAGTGTAACTACTACTACTATATCGGCTTAATCACTAAACTTGTTAAATTCAGAGACGACTTTTACTTTAGTCCAACTAGATTAGACCAAGTAATTAATTTAGACAGGATACAACCTACCGCTTAAATACTGCTAAAACAGAAACCATGCTTTTTAGTTTGCATATTAGGAATTTAAATAATAATCAAGTTAGTAAAATTTCTTGCGGTACAGATAGTATACCCAGGTTCTGTGTTCTGGATCTTTCTACTACATTCCAGCACATTCTACAATGTCCCAGAGGATGTCTGTACTCTTCTAGATTTTTCTACATATCTCTGGAGGGTTGAAACACAATATCCTACCTTGACTTAATTTCAAAATTTTGAAAAAATGGATGAAAAAAAATTTTTCTCTACTTTTTTTTCATGTTTTGTATTCAGCATATTATTCTATACACTTTCACGAACCCATTAAAAAAATAATTATTAATTTTACAAACTTCTGGAGGTAAATACCTTCAACGACTAGGCTATGATGTTTATATTATATTATTATTGCTAAGTAAAAGCTGTCTCTGGACTTAATTGGTGCTGAGTCCGAGTACAAGTTTAGTAACGGACAAACAACACCCAATGAGCACACGAAAACTTTTATTTTTTTTCTTATATTAAACAATGCAATATGAAAAAATAAAAAATACATGTACCTAGTATTTTTTTTGAAATTTTATAATTTAAAATAAAAAAAATATGCGGAATGAACCCCATTTCGTCAGGTGAATAGAGAAACTATTATGAGGAGAAATAAAAAAAGAAAAATCAGAAAGAAAACTTACAGAAAACAAAAAAAATTGTTGACAAAAAAAAGTTTGCAAAAAGGACAAATCTGTACCATTAATCACGATCAATGTAGAGGTAGAAAAACAAACGTGGAGTTTGCGAAGAGTCGTTAGACAGCGGCGACGAGGTTGAAGACGAAAAAAATGGATCCAATGTGACATGTGCCCACATTGGTTTTGGGATGCACTAAATTCATTGGTTCTAAATGAGCTGATGTGGCTAATGAAGATTTTGTTTCTGATTTATGCAGCGGTGGCCCGTCAGGGATGGCAGGGTAGGCAGTGCCCGCCCAATTATATAAGCGCGCCAAGGCCAAGCGGTAGTTAGTCATAAAATTTTTCCGTTGATTAATTTTAATACTACAATTATAAAATTAAGTTAACTTTATTTATGATAATATTTTTATTATTTTACTACCTCCACCAAGTTCACATACGAATCTGCTTAATCTTAATACGGAGTCGCTTGCCGCTTTCAAATTTCGATTAAAAGTGTCATGCGCATGCGCCTAGATTTTAACCACTGGTATCCAGGGTGGCAGTGGACATTGAAATCGTGTTATAGATAGATAGATAGATAGATAGATAGATAATTTATTGATGTTTATACACACAAACAGTGTTTACACAGGTCAAAGGGAATAGTCTAACGATAAAATTACATTAAAATACATAAAACTTACATTGAAAAAATAGTTAAAATCTACATCAAAATTAATAAATAATGGAAGACAGAAACATAAAATACACTTAATGCAACAACCATATATAGAACATACACAATTCTAGTAACTTATAATATGTAATGAATTATGTTAAGAGCCAGCAGATCTCCCAAAATATTTAAATCATATCCGTAAAATCGTTGAGGAGGTACTCCTCAAAGTTGTAGAAAGCTTTTTTCTTTAGGTACGATTTAATTTTGTATTTATAGATTTTCAATGGTGAGGTTTTTAATTTCTCTGGTAAAACGTTATACAATTTTATACAGTGATAGGCGGTGCCATTTCTGGTTCTTGTTAATCTATGAAAATTTGGTTTTATTTCATTATTGTTTCTAGTTAGATGTTGATGGATATCACTATGTTTTTGAAATAGGTGAAAATTCTGTTTAATGTACATTAAGCATTCTGCAATATAGACACATGGTAGGGTGAGTATACCAAGGGTTTTGAATTGTTCTCTGCAGCAGTCGCGATATTTTAGCCCAGCTATAATTCTAATGCACCTTCGTTGTAATTTGAAAATTTTGTCTGAGTGAGGGGAGTGGCCCCAGTTAAGAATAGCATAGGAAAGTTTGGAGTGAATGCAACCATAGTAGGATGTCATTAGGGTTTTATCCGATACAGTATTTTTTAGGTTACGTACTAAAAATATGCCCTGGGAGAGTTTCTTACTTACATAGTTAGCGTGTTCAGTCCAGGTCAATTTGGTATCAAGAACAACACCAAGAAACTTAACAGAGCTGCTATCAACAGTGTTTGGTACATTTATGTTTGTATTACGTAAACTAAAAATTGAGGACTTAGTTTTGCTGTCATTGCAGCTTAAGTTGTTTGATATGAACCATTCTTTTGTGCTTGACAGTGTGTGGTCAGCATCTCTTTCAATGAACTCAAGGGAGCTGTAATGCTTTAGTAGGGTAGTGTCGTCTGCAAATAAGATCACATTGGAAGTTTTATTGCAGTTTGCCAAATCATTTATATATAATAAAAAGAGCGTTGGGCCTAATACCGAGCCTTGCGGGATTCCATGTTTGACACGTTTTCTACTGGATGTGTTCAGATTGTAAGTTACATACTGGTGTCTATTTGAGATATAAGAATTTATGAGTTTTATACTACTGGTATTAAAATTATATAAGTGGAGTTTATCTAGGAGTATGCTGTGCGACACACAGTCAAATGCCTTAGTCAAGTCGAGAAATTGAGCAAATGTGTACATATTTTGTTCAAACCCCTCCAATATAATTTGGGTTAAGTTATTAATAGCTAATGTTGTCGATTTTTTTTGTCTGAAACCATATTGACATGGGTGGAATAAAGAGTTTGTTTCAAAATAGTGCATTATTTGCTTATTCAATGCAGCCTCAAATATTTTAGCGAAAATTGGAACCAGTGATATGGGACGATAATTTGTTAGTTCCTCAGGGGATTCTTTTTTGTAGACGGGTATTACTTTTGCAATCTTAAAGGCTTTAGGAAAAGTATTGCTCTTAATACATTCATTGATAAGCTTTGTTAACGGGGTGATTATTAGGTTTTTTAAAGTTTTTACAATGTTTACACTTATGTCGTATGGATCTTTACTTTTACTATTCTTGAGGTTTGATATTATCGATCTTATCTCATTATATGTTACACTATTGAAATTAAATGTATTTTCAGTTGTGTTATTCGGGTTTAATTTAAGGTACTCGAGAGGGTCATTATCAGTTTTTGGTAAATCTTTTATGATATTCTCGGCTATATTTACAAAAAAGTCGTTAAACTTGTTGGCATCTAGAGAATTACTTATGTGCGCATTTAATTTTTGGGTTATTGCTTTTTATGATGTTCCACATTGCTGATTGTGGGTTGCTAGAGCTTTCAATGTATTTATCGTTGGCTGCTTTTTTCGTAGACACAATTTCCATTCTGTACCTTGCTCGGAAATTTTTTAGTGTTTCATTTGAAATCATCTCTGGATTAGTCTTATTCATACGAGTCAGGAGATTAAGTGTTTCACGCATTTGACGAAGCGATTCGTTATACCAGGTGACTTTATTAGGTACGGGACTAGTTATAAGTTTTGATTTTAGTGGGAAGCACTGCTCGATTTCATCAGTGAAAATATTTATAAACTTCACGCACCTCTGTTCTATATTGATATTTGAGTCACTGACAAAGTTCCAATTTACTTGTTCGATTTTATTATATAGTTGAAAAAGACCATTTTCAGTTATTGGTCTATAATTAATTCTAAATTTTTTCCTGGTTTTTCCCTTAATTAATGTTTGAAATGAGATAGCGGAGTGATCTGACAAGTTTGGATCAAAGGTTTTTGCAGAGTAGAGATTACTATCAATGTTGGTAAAAATATTATCCAGACATGAGTCTGCCCTCGTGTTTGTCATGACTGTTTGTTGTAAACCATATGACCCAAATAGGTCAATCAACTCTGCTGCATTCTTATCGTTTGTATTAAAATGAACATTAAAGTCGCCTGTTATCACGTCTACACAAATACATTGGTCATTTTCTTCGATTTTACGCCTGCAGTACATATCAACACAGAATGTATGTCTTGCATCTTTAGGCAATTTACATGCTAGGGAGGGAAGCCACGCTTCACATAAAGAAATAGAAAACTTAACTTAATCTTAATAAACTTATGAATAATGAATTATTGAATAGAATATGTTTACATTTGATAAGAAAATGGAAAATGAAAACTGATTAATTAATAAATGTGTTAAAATTGATTAAATGAGTAATTAATTTCTTAATCGTATGAGAATATTGAGAATATCAAATACCTAGAATATTAATTGTGCAATTTTTAATTCGATATTTAATAATAAAAAAAAATTGGCAGCTACTGGAAGGCGGCTGGAACATCCCCGCATGGTGGATCCAGCTGTGTTTGGATATTACATCGGAAATCAGAGAACTGAGCAAACAGATAAATTACACATGACTTTGGAGCCATATATTTCATGGACAAATATCGAACGAACTGAAGTGGACTACAAGCAATCTGTTAAAACATAACCTCTCATGTTTGTTTATGTTGCATGTTAATCAATTGCCAGATATTATAAGGGTATTAACAGATAATGTTTCGAAGATTTTGTAGAACATTGAATAGCGAATAAAAATAATAATACAGAATTTAGCCCAAATGACACTCTAATCTCAACAAGTCAATAACATTATGGACAGTTCAAGCAGACTACGCATGCGTAAAATTAAAATCTTCCTGCACAATCAAAAGGGTCTGAGCAAGTCGAGCTTCATCCGAGTACCTTATTTTGTAATATTCGAACGTTTCAGATTTAGCTCGGTTAGCTCAATTTGCATTAAATGAACGATTGTGACGTGTCCCATCAATCAGATGTATTATCTAAACACGGCTAAAACAATTATTACCTTTAAAAAAAAAAAAAAAAAATATTTGGGTTGGTAACCTTTACGAATGTTGATTTTTAGGTTATGAAATATACTTAGGAACATATTTGCATTATGTTTAAGTTTTTCAAGTTTATTCTCATTTTTAATATTTGTATACCTACGCATTTTTAGCTTGGAGCCACAGTGGCTCCAAGCAAATATTTAAAAATTCACGAAAATAATTTTTCTATATTAGGCAATCCAACAACCTGTCAAAATTGTTTTTCAATATGGCGTGGCGGTCAAACACGGGTTATTTCTATTTTTTAGATTGTGACCAGTGCAGCATTTTTTCATGTAGTTTTTACGTTTTAAAGGTTTTTAATATGAGTTTTTTGTAAAGAAATGTTGAATGTTATTGGATTTTTTCGTAATAATATTATTGGCTGTAATTGGAAAAAATGTCTGATATGTACATAGTAGTGGGTTGTGGATATCGTGACAAGGTTAGCTTTTACCGTGTACCCGACTCCGTGAATTCTAAATATTTCCCTCATATAAATGATCCGTCGAGAAAACGACGTCAAAGATGGATATCCGCTATTAAAAGGGATGATCTAACACCTTCCATCTTACATCTCGATTTTCCAACATCAACTTCTTGAAATACTCCCTCTGCATATTTAAATAAAGCTTATTACTTGAAAACAATCAAAAACGCCTTGCCACAATCCACAAAAAACACTATATTGTTAAAATTTCAAGATACCTAGCCAGGCCAACGGAAAAACACAAACTGTTTTGACAAACGTTTAACGACTGTCAGCAGATGTTTGACCGCCACGCCAAGTTGGAAGTCACGTGGTTTGGATTAATAAAAATAGACAGGGTCCTATTTTATTAAGACAAAGTATTTTGAACTTCATAAACATTACACTGTACTAGATTTTAGTTGAAAGTACTGGAACCAGGCAGAAATTTTAATAATAGCTACGTAATATTTTTAAATCTTAAGAAATATATATTTTTCAGATTAGCTGTGACGTCACGTACCATAACCTATAAATCAACATGCACAAAGGTTACCAACCCAAATATTTTTGACAGATGGCAAAATACATTTTCCCCTAACAATAATACCAATAATATTTTTTGGATGCTGTCATGTGTGCATATATAACGAATTCTTTCTAATTCTTTTAACGGAAACCAAATCGAAAGGGTGCAAGTGTGATATATCGTTGAAATTGGAATTTTTACTGTTTTTCAATGGTTCGATTACAAATTGTAAGTAATCAGAAAATAAACAACTTGTTGTGCCAAAACAGCACTAAACATAATCCGATCTCGACCAAAACCTTTTCAGATCTTCTGGAGCACTAAAGAAACCCTCATGCAGAGTTTCATCCAAATCCGTTTAGTAGCTTCGCCGCTATCATGCTAACATACATACACACATACACACACAGAGATATTTTTTAAAAACCACTTTTTTGGGTTCCTTGGACCTCAAAACGTAAAGATTTGATGTTATCTCAATTTTCAATTTTGGACTAAATGTAGTAACCTCCCACAATTTTATTGTGGGGAGGTTAAAAGGAAGTTAGTGTGACATAAATTAAATTATTGGATTTATGCACGCATATCTCATCTTCTGTCTACATGTGTAAATAAAATTACTTAGTAGGCCCTTAGAATGTATTATTTTACAAAGTACTTATACTGTTTTTATTTTATACGTATTAAATATGTATTCCTTTTTGTTTATTTATTTTCCGTTTCCTTTTATATGCATTTACTTATATATCAATAAATATATATATATGTTTAGCTTTTATTTAGCTTTTATTTTTGTTTCTTGTTGTTTAAGCCCTCGTAAATTTTCCATTACAGATGCTCACATAACGCAATCGGCCACTGTCTGTATTCGCATACTGGCCAGTGTATTTTTTAAAAATTAATATTTATGGAAAATTTTTTTCAAAATTTCAACCAATTCTTAGTTTATAGGAATAATTGTGAGCATTTCAACGACTACTTATTTTCAAAGTAGTTTGGGGGCAAGTGTTTAAAATCAGGACCCGTGGGCTTCTTGATGATAGAAGTATGGGAGTGATATCAAATGCTTCGTTTTGACTTTTAGAATAAGAATATCAATGGTGATAAGATGAAATATTGATCAGATCCCCAAAATCAAGATGGCGGCCAAAGTTGCTGCCAAAATATATAAATCATTTATAGTTGAACTATATTAAGTAAATTAGTATCAACTTATATGTATTTCAGTTCACAGAATGAAAGTGAAATATTGGGAAAACCTACTTACACAAACATGTGGAGATATTCAACATGGCGTCCAAGATGGCCGCATGCTATATGTAAACCTGCATCAGTTAAAACTTGCCATGATTTTGGTCAATTTTTCAGTCTACTGGTTAATATCAACATTAAAAAGTATAATTATAAGGAAATAATGCTGTAGAGATTTTTATTTAGTACGTGACCAAAAAAAAAACCGCCCCAAAATAATGAGACCACCCCTATTGCGCTAAACCCGGAAGGGTTGGACTGCGATTTTTTGGTTGGAGACTCAGGAGACAGTTTTCAATCAACCCTGCAAAAACTAGCTATTCAGCCTTTTGTTTGTATATTTCCTGAACCACAATAAATAAATATGGTGAATGTTTTTCCATATAATGGGCGCTGGACCGTCAAAAATCAAAGTTACCAAAAAATTTTATTAGGCAAAGTTGTAGAGAATATTATTATGTACAAGCCGGAAAAAGAAAATAAAAAAAAAATAAGAAACCATCCCTATTGCAACACCCTACAAGGGGTGTGGACTGTGACTTTTTGGTTGGATGCTCGGGAGACACCACTCCATCGACCCTGAAAAAATCAGCTTGCCGGGACTTATTTGTGAGCACCCCCTATAAAGAAGGCCAACTTTTACTGTACTAACAGCACTATTCAAAATAAACATCGAAAAGTCTTTCATTCATACCGAAACCGACTTCACAGCTTTTATGATTTTCTTCGTCTCCAAACTTTTCAATACTTTATTTAACTGGGTCATATTTAAATTAGACTTGAATCTAATATCTCTTATCCATATTCCTTTGTTCCCTGCCTCTTCAATAATTTTATAGACGACTTTCTCTTCACTGTCGGCCCCTTTAATGGGGACCTTCTTCGATGGATCCTGGTATTTATAGAATAAATTGTCCTTAGTTTTAAACAGGTCAAGTGTCCTAAAAGCAAACATTAAATAAATGAAAATATAGATAGTATCATTAGGAAATAATTTTAATTTACCCATCTTTAAGGCATTTGTTTATAACTACAGTAATTTCAGATAGTGGTACATCTGATATACATGCTTTAATATCAGCATTTGAAATACCTTCTGGTTGAGACTTGGCTAATTCTAATAAACGATGTTCAACACCGCCAAGATCCCCATTTTGGGACATTTCTCCACTCATATTACTGTTTTATTAATTGTAAACCTAAAATTATCCTCCAAAATGATATAAATCATAAAATTGAGGTTAAGGTAAGGTTACATTCTTCTTATTCTTCTTCGTAGTGTCCACCACAGCCTTGTTTGGTAGGCTGTGGTCCAACGAGGTCTAAAGCAAAGAGTGGCAAAGATTAGAAAAATTCTCTATCTTTGTCTAAAGTACAGAGGGGCAATCCCAATTGACGATTTGCACGAAAGAAAGTTCAGTAAAAAGTGTCATGGCGCACAGTATAATGGTATCACTGTAATTCACTGCACATGTTGGCCAACTCGTCTAATTTCCAAACATTGCAACAATTAAATACCTATAATATAATAATCATAACATCGTTTTCATTATCTTTAATGTTAAACCTGATTCCATTGAATATAAATAGTCTTTATTAAGTTGTTTCGTAGTCTACAATATTTAAAAAATGTCGAATTATGCAATTTGTCAATCACTGCTGCCAACTCTTCTAGTAAACTGAGAGTTAGAAACAGTGTTTGACAAATTGCATAATTCGACATTTTTTAAATATTGTAGACTACGAAATAAACTAATAAAGACTATTTATATTCAATGGAAGCAGGTTTAACATTAAAGATAGTGAAAACGACGTTATGACAGTGAATTACAGTGATACCATTATACTGTGCGCCATGACACTTTTTACTGAACTTTCTTTCGTGCAAATCGTCAATTGACGATTTGCACGAAAGAAAGTTTGGTAAAAAGTGTCGAGATTGGTATCACTGTAATTCACTGCACATGTTGACCAACTCGTCTAATTTCCAAACTTTGCCACAATTAAATACCTATAATATAATAATCATAACATTATTTTCATTATTTTTAATGTTCAACCTACTTCCATTGAATATAAATTATCTTTATTAGGTTGTTTCGTAGTCTACAATATTTAAAAAATGTCGAATTATGTAATTTGTCAAACACTGTTTCCGACTCTCAGTTTAGAACAGTTGGCAGCAGTGATTGACAAATTGCATAATTCGACAATTTTTAAATATTGTAGACTACTAAACAACTTAATAAAGATGATTTATATTCAATGGAAGTAGGTTTAACATTAAAGATAATGAAAACAATGTTATGATTATTATATTTATAGGTATTTAATTGTTGCAAAGTTTGGAAATTAGACGAGTTGGTCAACATGTTTATACTGTGCGCCATGACACTTTTTACCAAACTTTCTTTCGTGCAAATCGTCAATTCAGTATAAGTACGGTATGTTTGGTTAAACAATAAACGCACGAGGGACGCAGTGAGAGTGAATTTATTGGCCCTAGTTGCAGTGGTGTACTGCTTTGAATGAATATTGTTTTTTTAGTCGCAAATCCCATAATGTTAAGTTAAAGTGACGCCCATGGTAGACTAGTTGCTTGCCAAGATCGAATATGTTCTGGCCATATGCCACGCCTACTTTTTCAGTCTCTCCTTATTATGTCGCTGGTATAGTGTCCGTTAAACATCGATAGTCTGTCGATATAGTATATCGATAGTTAAATACTGTCGGAAGCTATCGATATAGTACTCGACGATACAGGAATCGGACCACAAGCATAAGCTATCAGCTTATGCTTTAAGGAGATATACATGTTAGTTGACTTTACACATTTGACACTACTATATATCAATCCAGTAGAGTAATGAATGAGAGATGACGGTTTCACATTTCAAGCAAAATATAATATAATATAATCTAAAATATATATAGAAAATAGTTTCAACATATCTTTTGAGTACAGACCTGTTTTAACCTATGAAAAGTGATTACTAAACATTTCTTCTTATCGATACTACTTTGATTTGTACAGCTACTTGGTGGACACGAAAACATATGTTATGAAGAAAAACACTATTTTCTATCAAAAACAAGGGCGGATCTGGACCTTGAGCTTGGGGGGGGGGGGGTTAATGTTGTAGAACTCTCCAAAATCGTCCTAAGTTGAAGACATAATCAAAATTCGACTTAGGCAAAAATTTCATTTAAAGACATTTTTGGGAGTCTGCAGAGGCGCAGATCAGTCCATAAGGACCGTTTTGGGTTCTATAAGGCGTTGGAAATGACCAGGTGAAAATTCGAAGAAACACCGAATTTTCACTTAGGAAAAATGTTTTTGGTTCAGAATATGAGAGTAGAAGTATATAATGACAAAGATTTATGAATAATATACTTTTTCAAAGGTACCATAAATTGGACTTTGAAAAATAATATTTTTGGAAGGGCGTCAAAATTTGGCCCAGGAATCGATTTATCGAAAGTACAAGTTTCACTTGCAGACTAATTTTTTAAAACTGCGTTGAAATTTGGTTTGAAGATCGATTTTTCAAAAGTACGCCAAAATTTCACCCGCAGATTAACTTTTCAAAAGTACCTTGAAATTTGGCTTGAAAATCGATTTTTCAAAAGTACGCCAAAATTCCACCCGCGGATTAACTTTTCAAAAGTACCTTGAAATTTGGCTTGAAAATCGATTTTTCAAAAGTACGCCAAAATTTCACCCGCAGATTAACTTTTCAAAAGTACCTTGAAATTTGGCTTGAAAATCGATTTTTCAAAAGTACGCCAAAATTTCACCCGCAGATTAGTTTTTCAAAAGTACCTTGAAATTTGGCTCGAAAATCGATTTTTCAAAAGTACGCTAAAATTGGTCTTAAAATGGATTTTTCAAAAGTACCACAAAGTCAGTTTAAAAAGTACCACGAAAATATAATTTAAATTATTTTTTATATTTTTTTATTCCTCAACCAAAGACATTGACCTTTGAGGTACGGTCATTGAAAGCCCAATTCTAAAGTATGAGCATAAAATTTTAACGATGCACTGCATCCGAAAGGCAAAATAGAAGATTTTGTCAAAGCCGGCGTAGTGCCGATAAGCAAAAATTGATAAAAATCAATGCACATGTACAAGGCCGGTTTCTCGCATAGAAAGAGTTTGGATTGACCCAGCGGCTCGCAATTTGGTCGAGCGCGTTGAGTGGTCCAAACAAAGCAATGGTAGAAAAGCCAATAACAGGGCTTTTCAAATGACAAAGTTATAGAGGAAAACGCCTTGTGCATAAAAATCCAAAAATTCAATTTTGCCTAAAAGTCGCTCGAAGGTGAGACTCTGCCAAATCGATAATATTAATCGACTGTGATAAGGGTTAGTAAGTCGTGGACTGATCGAACGCCACTCAACTTATGCAGTAATAAGTCCTCTGAATGTGTTTGAGTACGTGAATCTCCACGATACAAGAACTTTAAAGCTAAGTAGTCTCTAGCGAAACTAAATTCATTTAGTAAAACTTTTTTAAGTTAATTTCAGTCAGCCTTAATTATTCATTTACCCAGAGTCCGAAATGATTCTAAAAGCTCACATTTTGATTCTGAGAAGGTACCCTGACAAAAATTCCGCATAGAAACTTATAAAAAAAAAGTGATGCGGTTTTATCGTTCCTATAAGTTATATTATTATTATACAGACAGGATTTTATCTGTTTTATTAAGTTTTAAATCGGTTATGAAACAGTAATTCCGAATGAGCTATTTGGAATTATCATGTTGCCCTTTCATGAGTACTTATATGAAATATACAACAAATCTACAGTTTAGTGTCTGCAAATGCACCCTTGCCCTTATATCTGTAAACATATGGAATTACAGATACAACTTTAAAGAGATTCTAAACTTTTCTATAAGTAATATCATAAGAGTCCAGTCCGTCCTTTCTCCAGTATATATCGTATATAACACACCATTTATCAACATGTTTTTATTGTAAATTTCAACATTGTCTTTTTATTAGTATTAATGTGGATATACATGTCAACAAATGTACAGTTTCAATTGTATATTTTACAGATGTATTTTTATTGTAAACTTCCATTTTGCTTTTTTATTAGTATTAATTTGGATATGCATGCCGACAAATGTACAGTTTAAATTGCATATTTCAAATAGAAATACTAATATTGTGGTAAACACAAAATACTGCAAAAAGTCCTTATTTCCTCGGGTGTTCTTATTCTAGCCTAGAAGCAATGAATGAGTTGGCAGTGAAAGAGACTGCTTTACTTTTAATTTAATAAACACACGTCAGTTCCTTAGGTCACATTAGAGTAGATATGAATTAGCGACACGTATACAGCTCCCTCTACTGGAGCCTGGAGTAAAGCTGCTGCTGAAATTTCTATCAGTTTCTACCAGAATGGAGCAGCAAACATTTACTTATACCACATCAATGAGAATTTATAAGAACAGTATCTAAGGTAAAACGTGCGGCTTTCCGTGGTTAAATGGCAAGTGTTTCTATAAGAAACGAGCTGCATTAGGTTAGGACAGTTTTGACTTGCAATTGAAGATTACTAATTATAATGTTTGAATAGGGATTTATGAGATCAGTTTCTATGAGTATTAATGTTTTTTTTCAGTAATATATTAAATGTGTTTTCATTTGTTTGAATGGGTAAAAAGAAAGGTCAGTTTTCAACTGCAATTACAAATACAAATTTAATCACTTCGAATGGGGTTATACGCGATCAATTTCTAACAGTATTTATGCTGTTTTCCGAATATAATTGTGATGAGGTTTGATCAGTAACAAATTGTTCACTACTTGTTATGATATGGTCGGAAATTCCAAGTACACATTTAGTATTCCTTCAAAAGGATTGATGAGAGCAGTTTCTACGAGTATCTATTTGTTGTTCCTCTAGTAAATTATATAAGTCTTTACATTTACTTATACTATCTCAATGAGAATTTATGAGAACAGTATCTAATGTAAAACGTACGGCTTTCCGTGGTTAAATGGCAAGTGTTTCTATAAGAAACGAGCTGCATTAGGTTAGAACAGTTTTGATTTGCAATTGAAGATTACAAATTATAATGTTTGAATAGGGATTTATGAGATCAGTTTCTATGAGTATTAATGTTTTTTTTTTTCAGTAATATATTAAACGTGTTTTCATATGTTTGAATGGGTAAAAAGAAAGGTCAGTTTTCAACTGAAATTACAAATACAAATTTAATCACTTCGAATGGGGTTATACGCGATCAATTTCTAACAGTATTTATGCTGTTTTCCGAATATAATTGTGATGAGGTTTGATCAGTAACAAATTGTTCACTACATGTTACGATATGGTCAGAAATTCCAGGTACATATTTAGTATTACTTCGAAAGGATTGATGATAGCAGTTTCTACCAGTATGTATTTGTTGTGCCAATAGTAAATTATATAAGTCTTTATCAGTATGCATTCGGATCTAATTTAAATATGAAAATTATATCAGAATAAAGCAACCAAATATTTTAAACAGTATCTATTTGTAAATCCAGACATTTACTTATACTATCTCAATGAGAATTTATGAGGACAGTATCTAATGTAAAACGTGCGGCTTTGCGTTGTTAAATGGCAAGAGTTTCTATAAGAAACGAGCTGCATTAGGTTAGAACAGTTTTGATTTGCAATTGAAGATTACAAATTATAATGTTTGAATAGGGATTTATGAGATCAGTTTCAATGAGTATTAATTTTTTTTTTTCAGTAATATATTAAATGTGTTTTCATTTGTTTGAATGTGTAAAAAGAAAGGTCAGTTTTCAACTGCAATTACAAATACAAGTTTAACCACTTCGAATGGGATTATATGCGATCAATTTCTAACAGTATTTATGCTGTTTTCCGAATATAATTGTGATGATGTTTGATCAGTAACAAGTTGTTCACTACATGTTACGTGTGGAAATTCCAGGTACATATTTCGTATTACTTCGAAAGGATTGATGATAGCAGTTTCTACGAGTATGTATTTGTTGTGCCAATAGTAAATTGTATAAGTCTTTATCAGTATCCATTCGGATCTAATTTAAATATGGAAACTATATCAGAATAAAGCAACAAAATATTTTAAACAGTATCTATTTGTAAATCCAGACATTTACTTATACTATCTCAATGAGAATTTATGAGGACAGTATCTAATGTAAAACGTGCGGCTTTCCGTGGTTAAATGGCTAGAGTTTCTATAAGAAACGAGCTGCATTGGGTTAGAACAGTTTTTATTTATTTATTTATTTATTTAGAAGAAGAAACAAACAGGTTACAAACCTAATTACATGTTTCTTGAGGGGGGACTACAGGCGATATAACCCGCTGGAGCCAACCCGGGCGACACGCTTCGAAGACCGGGTTTTGATTTGCAATTGAAGATAACAAATTATGATGTTTGAATAGGGATTTATGAGATGAGTTTCTATGAGTATTAATGTTATTTTTTTCAGTAATAAGTATATTAAATGTGTTTTCATTTGTTTGAATGGGTAAAAAGAAAGGTCAGTTTTCAACTGCAATTACAAATAGGTACAAGTTTAATCACTTCGAATGGGGTTATATGCGATCAGTATTTCGAATATAATTGTGATGAGGTTTGGTCAGTAACAAATTGTTTACCACATGTTACGATATGGTCGGAAATTCTGACCTTCCTTTTTACCCATTCAAACAAATGAAAACACATTTAATATATTACTGAAAAAAAAACATTAATACTCATAGAAACTGATCTCATAAATCCCTATTTAAACATTATAATTTGTAATCTTCAATTGCAAATCAAAACTGTTCTAACCTAATGCAGCTCGTTTCTTATAGAAACACTTGCCATTTAACCACGAAAAGCCGCACGTTTTACATTAGATACTGTTCTCATAAATTCTCATTGAGATAGTATAAGTAAATGTCTGGATTTACAAATAGATACTGTTTAAAATATTTGGTTGCTTTATTCTGATATAATTTTCATATTTAAATTAGATCCGAATCTTTAGTGATAAAGACTTATATAATTTACTAGAGGAACAACAAATAGATACTCGTAGAAACTGCTCTCATCAATTCTCTTGAAGGAATACCAAATGTGTACTTGGAATTTCCGACCATATCATAACATGTAGTGAACAATTTGTTACTGATTAAACCTCATCACAATTATATCCGGAAAACAGCATAAATACTTTTAGAAATTGATCGCATATAACCCCATTCGAAGTGATTAAACTTGTATTTGTAATTGCAGTTGAAAACTGACCTTTCTTTTTACCCATTCAAACAAATGAAAACACATTTAATATATTACTGAAGAAAACACATTAATACTCATAGAAACTGATCTCATAAATCCCTATTCAAACATTATAATTTTGAATCTTCAATTACAAATCAAAACTGTTCTAACCTAATGCAACTCGTTTCTTATAGAAACTCTTGCCATTTAACCACGGAAAGCCGCACGTTTTACATTAGATACTGTTCTCATAAATTCTCATTGAGATAGTATAAGTAAATGTTTGGATTTACAAATAGATACTGTTTAAAATATTTGGTTGCTTTATTCTGATATAATTTTCATATTTAAATTAGATCCGAATCTGTACTGATAAAGACTTATATAATATACTATAGGAACAACAAATAGATACTCGTAGAAACTGCTCTCATCAATCCTCTTGAAGGAATACTAAATGTGTACTTGGAATTCCCGACCATATCATAACAAATAGTGAACAATTTGTTACTGATTAAACCTCATCACAATTATATTCGGAAAACAGCATAAATACTTTTAGAAATTGATCGCATATAACCCCATTCGAAGCGATTAAACTTGTATTTGTAATTGCAGTTGAAAACTGACCTTTCTTTTTACCCATTCAAACAAATGAAAACACATTTAATATATTACTGAAAAAAAAAACATTAATACTCATAGAAACTGATCTCATAAATCCCTATTCAAACATTGTTATTTGTAATCTTCAATTGCAAATCAAAACTGTTCTAACCTAATGCAGCTCATTTCTTAAAGAAACACTTGTCTTTTAATCATGGAAAACCGCATGAATTACATTAGATACTGTGCTCATAAATTCCCATTGATGTGGTATAAGTAAATGTTTGGATTTACAAATGGATATGGCTTGACTCGTTTTGCTGGTCAATTCTGATATAAACTAATAACAATTTCAACAGCAACTTTACCTAACTCTTATAGAAACTTATTGACCATATAGGTTCTCATAGATACTTATTAATTTTTGATAATTTTCAATACGGATTGATGAGATTTTTTTGACAGGGTACGTATGAATCTTTTCTACCTATTCGATCGTTAGCGTGAGCGCTCTCGCTTGTATGGTCTGAAAGTCACTACCTTGATTGGGGAAGGCACGATTCTTTCTTGAGAATTTTGTATAACCAATTCTGTTAAATAAACGGATTCTTTGAACTAATATTTCTTAATTGATCTTGAGGCCTGTTGACGGTCTATAATCCCTGGAACTTTCGTATAGAAAGCCGGATGTGTCGAGTTAATTCGCATTAACGTTCGACCTTCTGGTTGCTTTACGGAGGTTTGATAGGGATTTTTTTATGCGTTTTTTGAGAAATATATTCCGTTATTAATGGACCAAAACGTGATTTTCGCGTACCAAAACTAATCCCTCCGCAGAGAAATTCTTCGGTTGGGATTTTTTTATGCAAAAATTCAGGAAATTTAGAGGTGCCTAATTCCCTAACGAGGGAATTCGGGTCCAGAGAGAGCGTAGTTTCCGATCTGTGGTAGTGCAGCCTTGGTCCCATTACTCGGCTACCGAAGTGCATCTTATCTCGAACCCGCCTGGGAGGTAGAAGAACGGGGTAATACGCGACTGGCGCCCCCTGAGAAATAAATTGGTGTCGCGTCAATTTGACGCCCGGTAGTGCGTTCTTCTACATTAACACTGAACCCAAAATTTTTTGATGAGCGGGGGGGGGGGGGAATCCGACAAAAAAAAATTTTTTTTCTTCCCAAAATTATATATATATATATTTTTTTTTCTGCAGTGAGAGGAAGGAACACCACTTAAAGCTTTTGAATTGTTTTATTTTCTCACTCTTTGTTCAGTTATAATCAGATCTAAATGAACTGATCAGATTTGTAAATAAAAAGCACAGTTTAAAAATATACAGTTGGGTCACTTCCCCTCATTTTTGTCCAAGACCCCCCACTCACGCTATCGACGCGTGGACTACACTCAGTAGCAACGGTGGTTTGTTGACACCGTGTTTCTAACCTAAACGCAAAATTAGGTTATTATTTTATTTTGAATGCAAATAGTTAGAAACAGTTGTAAAAACCAATACTGACACTGATAGAAAATATCATTCTGCTCCCTGGTTGTTCAAGCAGTACCTGTGCTAGAGTGATCCTTTAATTTTTTCCCGTTTTCCTAAAGTTGAACCAAGGTAAGTTAGTCACCAATAATTTTTTTCGTGTTTTTTATCAAATTTTGTATTGATTGGACACTTTTTCAATAATTGTGCCCAGTACTCGTGTCAGCATTGATAATTTTTGTATCGATTTCTTCTAATTTAGTTAATAAGAGCCAAATAATAACAGCTACACGTTTTGCTATTTAAAGACCTGTAGGTAAATAGAAAAGCAAATGTTTTTCATATTAATTTGTAGCCACACTTTTTAGTATTAAAAGAAGAAGTTTTTTACTTTGAACAGAAAATTTTATAAATGTAGTTTAAATTCATCGATCATATTCAATGATCATGTCGTGAAGTGCATGGTTTGATGTAAATTCTTTGACACTTTGAAAGCAGTAGTTGGTTGTTGGATAAACTGTGTTACATATATGTACTTATAATTTTATTAATATAATTTAATATTTGCCAGGTTACTTGTGGAAACAATTCGTAGATAAATCTGAAGATAATAAATACAGTTCAGAAAAATGCTGTGTTCAACAATTTGGGTATGCAGTGTGCATTTCAAAAACGAGTATGCAAGACGATTTATATAAAAATGATGCATTACCCTCATTGTTTCGTCTTGGTGAGTATACCTATTAAATAAATATAAAAATATGATTTGATGTTTTTGATGAGCACGATTATTTATTTCATAAATATGTAGTAAAAAATAGAAGAAAATCATCATTATTCAGTTTGTAAAATATAGTTGTTATAATTTTCGTTTTTTAGAGAATTCATTTGTTCAAAATTTGCTATATAAATATAAATAAAAAAGGTGAACTACAATAATTTTTAGATAAAAAATCATTTCGCTTTGTATTCTTATTTTCTATTTGTTAGTTACCTACTTAGGAACATATTTTTATTAAAAATAATGTTTTATTTTACAGAATAATCCATACAAAGTAAGGATGACCATCGTCTAATAACCTCAACGTCTCGTTTAGAAGATATAAGCCATCAAGTGTTGTTTTACTTCAGTAATAGGTACCAACTTGCTTTATCATCACTTGCAATTTGTACTCTCGTCTTTTTTATTGCATTTGTCACGTATGTAGGTAAATATAAATAGAAATATTTTTAAAATGTGTTATATTCTTAATTTTAATAAAATAGTCGTAATATTTAATTGAAAAAAAAATACAAACTCCTGATTGTTAAGTTTCATAATACTTTATGTTTATATTTATTGATGAGGTTTCTCACTGTATTATATTATTATATATCCATCTATTATATTTTTCTTACTTATTTGTTAATCATTAGAAAATATAGAAATCTGTTATTAAATAATGTTTATAATATATTTATTGGAAATTTATATGTGATTGTAGTTTTCAATAGTTATTTATTTAACCCCGCTATGAAATATCAAATTTTAAATGCATTTTTGATGTTACGAAATGTCACATTTTTCATAACTGTCAGTTTCCAGTTTCATTACATAACTAGTGATGTAATGAATTTTTTTTTCCTATTTTAAAGCGGGATTAGATAAAATTTTGTAACGTTATGCAAAAGTAATTTTATTTGGCTCATGTAATTTGCAAAACTCGCTCTCTTCGCTCGCTTGTTTTGGCAAATATTACATTCGTCAGATAAAATTAGTCTTTTTATAACTGGTTACGTAAATAACTATTATGTAACCAGTTACGAAAATTAATTTTTCATAACGTGTTAAGTACAAAATTTTATCTAATCGCACTTTAAAATAGAAAGGAAATGACAGAAATCAATACGTAAAAATTCATTACATCATTAGTTCAGTAATGAAATTGGAAACTGACAATTATGAAAAATGTGACGTTTCATAACGTCAAAAATGCATTTAAAATTTGACATCAAATATTTTGAATAAAAATTTATTTACTTATTTAAGAGATGTTTTCTTAACAAATTTTTTAGGTCCTACTCTTAAAAAAAACACTCAGATTTTACTTACTTTATTTTATAAATTATTTTGTTAACAGATAATTAATAAAATAACATACCAGCATAAATTTACTTAAATCTCAAAATACATAATTTTTTCTGTGCAAATTATTAAATAAATAAAAAATAACTAAGTCTAAAACATTATACATTTATGTTTGTTTGTTTAAAAAGCAAATTCTTATTTAATTTTAATTAACTAGCTATAAATCTACGACGTTTAACCTACCATTAAACAAATTTGTGCGATTAAGGTATATTAGGAAAGTAACACAAGGTATCATTACTGTAAGAAGTTACAATTAGAAACTAATACAACAGTAAATTTGCTTAAATTTTTTTTTTTCAAAAGATACCTATAACATTATTTTGTTATTACTATCAGTACAAAACATGTATTTAAAATCATAGATATGTCTCATCTTTCTCTTCGATTGCAGGTGGTATGTCCGTTTCTGAATATTTATTTTCTGAGGATTTTTTTTGTCGAAACAGCATGATTTAATGATATGTTAATTGCTTCTATTATTTTAGTTGAAAAGCATAAAGAATCCTTCTCAATTGAAATATTACTTAAATTGTTCACAATATTCCTATGTACTGTACCATTTAATTCAACATTGCAATTTCTTCTATAGGCATATTTTTCCCTAATAAATTATTCTAGATTTATTTTTGTGATCTGAAATATAGTTGCCCTTCCACCTTTCGCACTTTGCCTATGCTCTCATCTTCATAAAAATTTTCTTCATGTCCTCTGATTCCATTCATCATGAACCCAAAATGTCCCAGCGTGCTGATAAATCTGTAATATATTCCAACAGTAGTATGGAAAAATGAACAATTATATAATTATAATGTTACATAACTAACTAAAAATAGATCTGTTTTGAATTTGACAAAATACACGAAGGATTATTTAGAGTTTAACAATGAATTTTTGTGAATGTTGCAAATTACCCTCAACTGATTGTTAATTTTGAAATGAAGCACCCAAAGCGAAAGGTTTATCCCTATGCAATATGGTGTACAGACATCGTCAATTAAGTACTTAAGAGGAAACATGTCCACATAAATTGGACCATGAATATCTTGTAGTACAGATATGAAATATCGGTATTGTAGTGCAGTGGGCCAAAGCGCATAGGAGAAGAGCAAACTTGGCCACACGGTTTATCGTGTACTGGGTTTGATTCCCAGTTCCGATGCTTGCAATGTTGGTGGGTAATGGCTTTGGACTTGAGAGTTGTGTATATATGTATGTATATGTTTTATGCTTGATACTCAAAAAAATAGGAAGAAAATATAAAAAAACACTAGACAAATTAGACTATGAAGCACTGAAATTACCTGGAGAATGAGATACCATAAAAAAAATTCCAGCGGTTGACTCTTTACCAAAGATGATTTTATGCTACTCCTAATATCTACCAAATTATGGCATAAGTCCATGAGATACTGTTCAAAATAAAGACCAGGGATAAATAATTTTTAAAAACGTGATGAATTTTGTTGAGCTGCGATTTATCGTATATACTATAGAAAGGGCAAAACATAAATATTTTTTTGGTCAATTTATATGTAAATCTAATTTTAATATTAATATATAAAATACTCCCATTACCAGATATTTTTGTACAATACACATACCTGGTCCACATTTCTTATTACTTCCATTACTCTTTAAGTAAGAATTTAGCCTTCGACGTTATGATATGATTTAAACTTCTGTAACAAAAAAAATATTAAGATACGATTTTTTATGTCAAAATAGTGGTTTATTTATTTATCCATTAATAATAAAACTACAAGTTCTTAAATTATTTAAGAATAAATTTAATAACATACCTGGTATAAGCTCAGTTTCCAATACAATTTTTAGTCCTACGAATTTCATTAATATTGTTTGATTCTTGCCTTTATAGTGTACGTTATGTAGCAACATGAGAATGTTTATTGTTTTAAATATTCAAATTATTTGCATTTTGTATTCTGATTAATTACGACATAACCAACAAATTTGACAAGCCATAGTGACATTTCACCACAGGTTTAGCACCTCTAGTTGCTCGATTTTAAAATTGGCGCGTTCCCCTACATGCGCGTGGACTACACTCACTCGTCCTGGACTAGACATAAAAAACCAAACTAAGGTCCACTGAAGTCCATAATGAAAAAATAGAGTGGGTATACTGTATATTCCTCTACTGTGTAAAAAGTAACTATTTGCTTAAAAAAACCGAGGAAGAAGAAGAAGAAAATAACCTCGATGGAAGAACAACACCAAAGTGGTAATGAAATTTCTGAAATTGCTCAAACATGGAAAAAAGTTGAAAGTGTATCGAGAAAAGTAAGTCAAATGTGAATTGAGTTTAAAATAGCCACAGTAATATTTCAATATAATGGTTTGCGTTTTAGGCAGGTTTAAGAGAAGGAATATCCGATGGGAGAGATGGAAACTTTCAGAAATATTTTGATATCGGTTTTAAAGAAGGATTTAAAAACGGCTATGCTCTAGGAAAATATAAAGGAACTGTGGTGTAAGGTTTTAAATTGAAGGCTTTTGTCTAGGTAAAACCAACTAATTTAATATTTTATAGGGCCCATTCTAGGCTCAATTCTTCAGAGTTAGTCACATATCCATTGCTTGACAAAATAGGAAGAGGTAGATGTGAAATTTGCAGAAATGAGGAACTATTAAAAAGAGATGTTGCAGAAATAATACAAAGTCAAACAGAATTATCGAATAAAAATTTAAACGAATTATATTCGATTTGTAATAGCATTTTTAATTGTCATATGTTACCAAATAAACTGGATTAAACACTAATTTATCAAATTTTAATTGAATATTGACTTGCCGGGAAAAGAACAGGCGCGTGTTGCTGTTTTCCTCCAAAATGAAAAATTGAGTGGAGGGGGGAGGAAATTGGTGGGGCCCTTTGGATACAAAAAATTTTGTATCTACATGAGATTATATTCATTAATTGGAATAATTACGTTGACTATATATTTGAGCTATACAAAGGAAATCAATTTTTACTGGGAAACACATGGAAAGAAAACTGTTTTGAATCAAGAGTCTGTTGTTTTATATACAGTATGTCCGGCGATGTGGTAGACAAGAGGACAAATGGACCGAAAATTTCATTTTTCGAGGAAAAGGCATTCTTTATGAAAAAATTTGCTTGCTGCAAAAATACGATTGTCGAAAAAAAAATGTATACAGGGTGTCCAAAATGTTAAAAATTCAAATTTTTTACAACAGTAAAGTACCTAAATTTTAAAGTTTTTAGCAAAATGCTATTTAAGAAAATTGTTTCAAATCACATCTTCTAAGACATAACAGAAATAAATGATTATAGTGTCAAGCAAAGCGTCATTGTCAGTAACTTTTAAAGATTTTGTTAGTTTACTAACACTTATTTATTTATATTTATGTTAACATTTATTGTCATGCATCATATTCGATTTTTCACAAAGAAAACTGCTCTTCTGTACACAATTTTTCTCTATTCTAGTAACGACGTCTGTATCGCCTGACTCGTGCTACTCTCCCTGAATTTTTTTAGCAATAACAATCTTGTTGAGACTGAATCTTCCAAATAACCCTCCGCCACGGTGGATGATTTCCACACACCGTGACGTTTAAGGGTGGTAATGTCACCCCCAGCATTGGCCAAGAGTTGATAAGGAACGGCGCATGCTATGGCCAGTATACAAATCTGCATTTGGCAATTGCAAGTAATCAGCTACAATTCTTGGAATTTTTGAGAGCTTATTTAATCCAACGCATTGGAGTGTACTTTCCCTTTTGAAAATTTACGAAAAATCTTTTGTAAGGCACATTTTGCAGTCTTAAAGATACATATTTCCTAATCGAATCAAGTGGATTTACCGAAAATCCTTCATTTAAAACTGAAACTTCTTGATTTATTCGTCTTTGTATCTGGTATGGATATATATAGATATTATTCTTTATCTCTTATATCTTCGACGCTTAAGAAGGTCAGTTCACCGCAAACTCCCAATATCAATGCAACCTAAAAAACCCAAACATTTAAATAGGTACATAAAGCAAGAATATCATAATAAACACCTACCTCTGACATAAGATGCTCACCGTCAGGGGCATCCATCAAATATTGTTCGATATGTGCTCTTTCCAAATAATATCAGATAATAAAAAGTACTTGTAAAAGTATAATAATTGTTATTTTTAATCCACATATTTCCATCACACACAGTGACAGTGACACTTAACAGTTATCACCGCGTTGCCAAATGCCAATTCAAAAAAGAAATTACCTATATCGATTCTGCCAATTCTACCAACATGAAAATAAGTTGGTAGCAATAGTTACTGAGATCTTATCAAGGAGGTTAAATAAATAAGGAGTCGCCATAAGAAGCAGAATGTGGCAGCACATTCCTCATTTTAGTATGATCGAAACGTCAACAAAACGCGACATGTATCTTGGTTTAATATTATTATAAAATAAATGTTTTTGATAGAAAATAGTGTTTTTCGTCATAACATATGATTTCGTGTCCGCCAAGTAGCTGTACAAATCAAAGTAGTATCGATAAGAAGAAATGTTTTGGAATCACTTTTCATAGGTTAAAACAGGTCCGTACTCAAAAGATATGTTGAAACTATTTTCTATTTATTTTAGATTATATTATATTATATTTGCTTGAAATATGAAACCGTCATCTCATTCATTACTCTACTGGCTTGATATATGGTAGTGTCAATGTGTAAAGTCAACTAACATGTATCTCCTCAAATGCTGTATAAACTTTTTTTTAAATCAGGACCTGGCGAGCCGTTCATGACAGAGTGATCACAAGCCACGCCTTCTGCGGTCGTTTCTCACCATAGGATATAAGCTTTATGGCTACTCCTTATTTATATTCTACCTCCATGGATCTTATAGCCTGATTGGTCCCATTTGCTACATCTAGGTAAATATAACTACACAGTGAAATTGTTGTAGTTCCCGTCACCACTTTTAAAGTAACAACAACTATAACGTTGGTGGCATCTGCTACTTTATAGTAAATGTAACTTGTAGGGAAATAATTTTGGTTTTTGCAACCTCTCAGTGACTGCAATTAAAATCGCCATTTTTCTGTTGTTGAATGAAGACGCCATATTTTCACAGATAAAAATATAATTCAATAAAAAATTTCTTTTTATTATGGTCATTTACAAATATGTTTTATAAATAGATTATTACTTTATAATATATAAAATTAAAAAAAAAAAAACGTTTTCCATAGAAAATTTTGCAGTTTTGCTTGTACACATAATTTTTGCAAAAAAATTTTTTTCCGAAAAACCATTTTCTCGAGGGGGCGTCTTTTTTATCGAAGCATCATGATAACATTTTACAGAAAACAAGTGGTGGTTTTAATATCCACACCCAGGGTAAATGCAAAACATCATGATTTGTAATATATGCTTATGCATGTTGTATATAATCACTTTAACTTGGACCTTGGGCGTATCATGTGCTCAAACTCAATAAGTCATTACCCTGTCAAAAAAATCTCATCAATCCGTATTGAAAATTATCAAAAATTAATAAGTATCTATGAGAACCTATATGGTCAATAAGTTTCCATAAGAGTTAGGTAAAGTTGCTGTTGAAATTGTTATCAGTTTATATCCGCATTGACCAGCAAAATGAGTCAAGCCATATCCATTTGTTAATCCAAACATTTACTTATACCATATCAATGAGAATTTATGAGCACAGTATCTAATGTAATTCGTGCGGCTTTCCGTGATTAAGAGACAAGTGTTTCTTTAAGAAACGAGCTGCATTAGGTTAGAACAGTTTGGATTTGCAATTGAAGATTACTAATTATAATGTTTGAATAGGGATTTATGAGATCAGTTTCTATGAGTATTAATGTTTTTTTTCAGTAATATATTAAATGTGTTTTCATTTGTTTGAATGGGTAAAAAGAAAGGTCAGTTTTCAACTGCAATTACAAAATACAAGTTTAATCACTTTGAATGGGGATATATGCGATTAATTTCTAAAAGTATTTATGCTGTTTTCCGAATATAATTGTGATGAGGTTTAATCAGTAACAAATTGTTCACTACTTGTTATGATATGGTCGGAAATTCCAAGTACACATTTAGTATTCCTTCAAGAGGATTGATGAGAGCAGTTTCTACGAGTATCTATTTGTTGTTCCTATAGTAAATTATATAAGTCTTTATCAGTACAGATTCGGATTTAATTTAAATATGAAAATTATATCAGAATAAAGCAACCAAATATTTTAAACAGTATCTATTTGTAAATCCAAACATTTACTTATACTATCTCAATGAGAATTTATGAGAACAGTATCTAATGTAAAACGTGCGGCTTTCCGTGGTTAAATGGCAAGAGTTTCTATAAGAAACGAGCTGCATTAGGTTAGAACAGTTTTGATTTGCAATTGAAGATTCAAAATTATAATGTTTGAATAGGGATTTATGAGATCAGTTTCTATGAGTATTAATGTTTTTTTTTTCAGTAATATATTAAATGTGTTTTCATTTGTTTGAATTGGTAAAAAGAAAGGTCAGTTTTCAACTGCAATTACAAATACAAGTTTAATCACTTCGAATGGGGTTATATGCGATCAATTTCTAAAAGTATTTATGCTGTTTTCCGGATATAATTGTGAAGAGGTTTAATCAGTAACAAATTGTTCACTACATGTTATGATATGGTCGGAAATTCCAAGTACACATTTGGTATTCCTTCAAGAGGATTGATGAGAGCAGTTTCTACGAGTATCTATTTGTTATTCCTCTAGTAAATTATATAAGTCTTTATCAGTAAAGATTCGGATCTAATTTAAATATGAAAATTTATATCAGAATAAAGCAACCAAATATTTTAAACAGTATCTATTTGTAAATCCAGACATTTACTTATACTATCTCAATGAGAATTTATGAGAACAGTATCTAATGTAAAACGTGCGGCTTTTCGTGGTTAAATGGCAAGTGTTTCTATAAGAAACGAGCTGCATTAGGTTAGAACAGTTTTGATTTGCAATTGAAGATTACAAATTATAATGTTTAAATAGGGATTTATGAGATCAGTTTCTATGAGTATTAATGTTTTTTTTCAGTAATATATTAAATGTGTTTTCATTTGTTTGAATGGATAAAAAGGAAGGTCAGTTTTGAACTGCAGTTACAAATATAAGTTTAATCACTTCGAATGGGGTTATATGCGATCAATTTCTAAGAGTATTTATGCTGTTTTCCGAATATAATTGTGATGAGATTTGATCCGTAACAAATTGTTCACTACATATTACGATATGGTCGGAAATTCCAGGTACATATTTAGTATTTCTTCAAGAGGATTAATGAGAGCAGTTTCTACGAGTATTTATTTGTTGTTCCTACAGTAAATTATATAAGTCTTTATCAGTATACATTCGGATCTAATTTAAATACAAAAATCATATCAGAATGAAACCCCAAATATTTTAAACAGTGTCCACCTGTAAATCCAAGATAATATTATAATGAGAATCCATCACAACAGTATCTAATGTAACGTGTGTGCGGTTTTCTGTGGCTAAATTTTAAAATTATTTGCAATAAATAAGCTTTAACGGATTCGAACAGTTTTGCATTTCCAGATGAATAGTTTTAATTGTTAGGGATCTATGAGGTCAGTGTAATGTTTTTTTTTTTCAATAAAATGTGTTTTTATTGGAAAATAAACATTACACAAAGACACTGATCTCATAGATCCCTATTTAACAATTAAAACTATTCATCTGAAATTGAAAATTAAAACTGTTCAAATCCGTTAAAGCTATTTATTAAAAATACTTTTAAAATTTAGCCACGGAAAGCCGCACGCGTTATAGATACTGTTCTGATTGGTTCTCATTAAAATATATCTTTAAATGTTTGGATTTACAAGTGGATACTGTTTAAAATATTTGATTGTGTCATTCTGATATAATTTTTGTATTTAAAGTAGATCCGAATGCATACTGATAAAGACAAATTTTCTATTGGAACAACAAATACATACTCATAGAAACTGCTATCATCAATCCTTTCGAAGGAATACTAAATATGTACCTCTAATTTCCGACCATATCGTAACATGTGGTGAACAATTTGTTGCTGATCAAACCTCATCACAATTATATTCGGAAAACAGCATAAATACTGTTAGAAACTGATCGCATATAACCCCATTCGAAGTGATTAAACTTGTATTTGTAATTGCAGTTGAAAACTGACCTTTCTTTTTACCCATTCAAACAAATGAAAACACATTTAATATACTTATTACTGAAAAAAAAACATTAATACTCATAGAAACTGATCTCATAAATCCCTATTCAAACATTATAATTTGTAATCTTCAATTGCAAATCAAAACTGTTCTAACCTAATGTAGCTCGTTTCTTATAGAAACTCTTGCCATTTAACCACGGAAAGCCGCACGTTTTACATTAGATACTGTTCTCATAAATTCTCATTGAGATAGTATAAGTAAATGTCTGGATTTACAAATAGATACTGTTTAAAACATTTGGTTGCTTTATTCTGATATAATTTTCATATTTAAATTAGATCCGAATGCATACTGATAAAGACTTATATAATTTACTATTGGCACAACAAATACATACTCGTAGAAACTGCTATCATCAATCCTTTCGAAGTAATACTAAATATGTACCTGGAATTTCCACACGTAACATGTAGTGAACAATTTGTTACTGATCAAACCTCATCACAATTATATTCGGAAAACAGCATAAATACTGTTAGAAATTGATCGCATATAATCCCATTCGAAGTGGTTAAACTTGTATTTGTAATTGCAGTTGAAAACTGACCTTTCTTTTTACCCATTCAAACAAATGAAAACCCATTTAATATATTACTGAAAAAAAAACATTAATACTCATACCTATTCAAACATTATAATTTGTAATCTTCAATTGCAAATCAAAACTGTTCTAACCAAATGCAGCTCGTTTCATATAGAAACTCTTGCCATTTAACCACGGAAAGCCGCACGTTTTACATTAGATACTGTCCTCATAAATTCTCATTGAGATAGTATAAGTAAATGTCTGGATTTACAAATAGATTCTGTTTAAAATATTTGGTTGCTTTATTCCCAGCAAACCAAACCACATCATTTTAACATCATAATGATGTGATTTTTGCAACAGTGACGTCGTCATTCTTGTTTGCAACCACGTGGAAATGCCGTCACAGTGACGCTAAACGGCCGCACTCAGCCACGTCGTCAAAAGTGACTTACTTATATTCCACTTTTCAGCCACATCAGTACCACTCATTTGTGATATAGATATGATCATATTGTGTACAAAAAATATATATTATAACAACTTGAATGTTACCGCCCACTTTACTTTTAAAATAAATAAAAAGAATCTATAATGCAACAAATAAATCTACTTTTATATTACGAAAAAATAGCTCCATTGAAACTTAAAAATCACTGATTAAAGATTAATATTTTATATCTGGCTCCAAAAAATGATGAATTTTTGAATAAATTATGTTTCCTCACTGAATTTTTTATTGTTTTTTTATCGAAAAAAATTATTACATTAAAGTCGGCTGACATTTTATACCTTGTGTGTGATTTTACATTCTGAAAAACTTTTCTCATTTTTTTTTCATTTTGAAAAATAAAGGTGAACTTATATTATTTCTTAAATATTTGTTTCAAAATCCTCCTGCATACCTAAAGTTATTCTCGTAGCATAATATAGTTACATATATAATTAGCTGTATATGAGAATATAATTTTAGATATACAGGGTGATTTGTAAACAAATATTTAAGAAATAAGTACACCTTTATTTTTCTAAATGAAAAAAAATAAAGAGAAAAGTTGTTCAGAATGTAAAATCACACACTAAGTATAAAACGTCAGCCGACTTTGATGAAATAATTTTTTTCGATTAAAAACAATAAAAAATTCAATATGAGGAAACATACTTCATTCAAAATTAATCATTTTATATTGGAGCCGGGTATAAATCTCTTATCGTTATTTCATTGAGTTATTTTTTTCGTAATATAAAAGAAGATTTATTTGTTGCAAAATAGATTCTTTTCATTTATTTTAAAATTAACTCAGCGGTAACATTCAAGTTGTTATAATATACATTATAAAGCAACATAATTTATTTACAATTCATTTTTATTTTAATGGCTTACTTCAAACAAAACATTTCATCAAAGTAGCCTGATATTGCTGAAATTTTACACAAAAAAGTATATTTCACATTCGCTTTACTTACTTTTTCCTTAAATTTTTCTTGAGATTTCGGAAAATATATAAAAAGGCAGTTCATACATAATCGTTTGATATTTGCTTATAAATCTTGCACATATCCCTAGATATTTTAATCGTTTTATAGCACATATATTACTCACTAAAGTGGGGTCCCAGAAAATGTCTCTAAGTAAAATAATAGAAATTAGATTTAAAAATATAAAAAGTATTAAATAAATTTGATGTGATCAATGAAACAAACATTTCCGAAACTATATATATTCAAGATATGATTACAGGTATGCCTTATAATATAAATTCACCTAGCTATTTCTTTCTTGATCTTCTTTGATCCCTATAACGGATTAAGTGTCACAATTATCTCATAGTCAAAGTCTGCTGTGGCTGGAACTATTTTTCATACCACATCTAAAAATTTATAAAAAATTAATTATCACAGTTTAAAAATGTTTAATAAGATTTGGTATCATTTATGTCAGTAAAAATAATGTTAAAAGTTGAGTGTTGGTAGTGGTAATTTCAAGTTCAACCACACACTCGTTTTGTTATTAAAGTAAAAAACCGCTGCCCAAGGAATCACTACTTCCACATCCAGATTTTCTATCCAAGTATCCCATAATGAAAAAATTTTGTATGTGGAAATAATTGTTTATAGAACTTTAATAATATAATATTTGAAATCATCTACCCCAAAAACCCATAAAACGATATCCCACACGGTAGTGGGGTGGGGGTGGTGATAGGGAGGTAGTAGTGGAGGTGGATGAAGTAGAAAAAATATTTTGAGACTTTTGGTTCTTGTACACACACTAAATCACAATTTTATTTTCATCTCCTTTAATAATGGAGTAGAGGTGGTAATGGAGGTGGCTAATGCCAAAAAATTTTTTTAAACCTTAGGTTCTCTTGTATCACTAAATACCAATTTTATGCACTCTTACCTGCTTGATTGACCGATTTACCCCCAATCTACCCCCTAGTTAAAACATTTTACCCCCCCAACTCTTCGACGGAATAAGATGAAAATATAATCTAGTTCCAGATCCCGTTAAAGTACATACGTGTACCGAATTTCAAGTCAATATCTTAAACGATTCCAGAGTAAACGTGGGCACAAAAAAAGTTACAGACCGACAGACAGAAATTTTTTTTTCGCTCAAATTTAAAATCTCAACGTTTCATGACATTCTAAGCCTATCTGAGTAATAAAAATTTTCAAAAATTTTTTTGTCGTTACCATACTTCCACTGGTTGTGGAAGTAATTAAATTTAATTTTAATAGCTTACATCTTTAGAACAACTTCATTGATACTATTGAAAATATAAAAAAAAAGGATGACGATTGAAAATAAACTACTATTTTGTAAAACATGAATTAGCAATAAAGATACGAATTCAGAATTTGATTCTAACAGGGCATGCAGAATACGGTTCTAAAATTATTTGAACTTTGTATCACTCTTGATTCGTGGACACCATTTGAATTCTATCTCTAGCTTTAATTTAGTGTAAAATTAAAAATTAAGCAAAAAAAAAACTGAAGGTGAAGTTTCTCATTACCGAAACGAGTATTTCAATATGAAACAATAAAGAATATATTTTTTTTATAGAGCCTTATTATAGCTACAGAAAAAATTGGTAAAAACAGCAGTTTGCACAAAATTCAAATGCAAAATGTCTAAGATTTTAGAACTTATATAAACTTACCATCTTTTCTCTCATTATACTGCCACTGCCAGAAGCCCCACGAACGAAGATAGTTTTAATTGTCTATTATAACATTCTAAAATAGAAAAAAATGTATAAGTACCTAAATTATTCCAGTTAAATAGGGAGGATTAGAGGAAAAAAACTGATACCTAAAGTTTTGAAACTTGGCAGAGATGTTCATTAAGGCCCACTGTTTAAACATACTTAAATTCGTCAACTCTATCTCTTACGCTCGCGCCGCCATCTTGAAAAAATGGTGCTCAGATTAAGTTTTTTTTTCTTATATCTCGCTAACCATTAGAGATATCGAAATTAAGTCTCCAATAAAAAGTAAAGCTTGTAAAATTCTCTATAAAAAATGTAATATAATATTTTTCCGTATCTATTATTATCATCTTCTAAAATAGGAAATTACATTTGATCAACACATTTCTAAACCGGAAATCACTCGTAAAAAAAAAATTCATATTATTATGTTAATTCTAGAATTCCCAATAACTTTAAAATATTCGTCGAATATCTGTTTGTCAGTCTGTCAGTTTGTCCATCTGTCTCTCTGTACGACACTTTTTTTTTAACTGTTTAACGTCGACCTATTTCCGCTACCAGGGCCTATCACCGACGCCAGGAGACGAGCTACCCCCAACCTGGAAATTTTGCCGAACCTCTTCCCTTAAGAAGAGTAGGGGGATCTTTTACTTGCCTAACATTTAATAGACAAGGGACCGCCTGCTTTACATCCCCTCCGAAGGATGGTATATCCACTACGTAATCCTCGTCTGAAATTACGTAACTTCTGCGTATACACTGATATACAAGCCGCTAGAAGGTGGGACGAGAACACTGTATTTCCCAAGATGGGACCCCATCCAAGTACTAACCGCGCTCGACGTTGCTTCAACGGAATATTGACTGATATTCACATTGAAGTCGTCTCTACGCTCGCCCACGACACTTTTTGTGAGTATGATAATTTAAAAGAGAAGAGTCCAATTTTATTGAAATTTGAACAGTAAGTTAGTGTTAACTAAAGGAAGAACTCTATTGATTTTGAAAAAAATCGATTAGTAAATATAAAGGTTATAAAACATTTTATGAAAAAAAGGCATGTGAAGAGTGTTGTAACACCTTTGATAAGATGCTAAAAATACAGAGATACTGCACAGTATACTGACCAACGATTCGACAATCAAGATGGTATCATCGGGAGATCATTAAAATTGCAAGTATGTCACTTAAACCTACAATCATAACGTACTTACTGATCGATTTTTTTTTAAATTGCTGGGGCTTCTTATAGCTAACACTAATTTATTGTCCAAATTTCAATAAAACCAGACTTTTCTTTTTTAAGTTATTTAGCTTACAAGAGACATGCCGGACGGAGAGGCAGACGGACTGACAGAAAAGACATTTTGAAAGTTGTCCCGTATTTTATGACAATACAAAGATATATTTTTATTATATACGAGTGATATTCACAATTGTTGAAAAGTGTCGATGAAATGCATATAACACTTTTTGTACAGAATTTTATAAGCTTTATTTTGTATATAAACATAATTTCGATATCGCTAATGGTTAGAAAGATAGAAGCAGTAAACTGAATCGGACCGCCATTTCTCCAAGATGGTGGCTCAAGCGCAACAGTTTGGGCTGGGGACTTTTAGTATGTTTAATAGTAGGTAAGCCTAAATGAACATATTTGCCAAATTTAAACACTTTATCAGTTTTTTTCGTCAAACGTCGAAATTTGTTCTAATTTGACTAGGGTATTTATACTATAGATATAATTAGACAATCCTCGGATTCGGGTACTAAAATAATAGGTGTTTTCTTTCTACCAACAATCTTAGCTAAGCTAAGTAGTTTTTCAGTCACGCCTGATGAGTGAAATATTCGTGTATGTACCACAGTTTGCGTGTGACATTAAAACTACTTAGCTTAGCTAAGATTGTTGGTAGAAAGAAAACACCTAATATACTAGAGCAAAATAAAATGAGCAAATACCATACAATATGACTGCATTTTGTCGTCAATTGGTAAGAAAACAATTATCAGTAGGTATTTAAATCAAAAATAACCTCTATATATTTATATTTTATTTATCTCTCTTTTATACTGTTTTTATAAATATAATGAAATTTAAATATAAAAGTGTACCTATATTTTACCAATTAATTGATAGCACACAAAAGGTACCTAATAATCTCGTCGAATATCAAATGGGGCATGCCGCATGGATGACATGGAGACAACACTGTACCTATTGGTATACCTAATGTGGTACAAAAACTAAATTATGAATTCGAAAGTATTCTGTAATTGAAAAATAAATAATCAGTGTTAACCAAAATATATTATGTTAAATGATAAATTAGCTTTTTTCCCTTGAATTTTAATGTCATTCGATATGTCACCAAACATGAAAATTACAGGCAAGGTATAAAATAAGAATACATTTCATAGTAACAATGTAGCTAATACAAGTAGGTACTTACCTTTTCGTAAAAATGTGTTGATATTTACCAAACAAAAACCAAAAACATTAAAACTAAAGTTTATTGACGTCAACGTCGTTAATAGAACACAGACAAGTGTAAACTGGAGATGACAGTAGTAGTAGTAGTACTAGACTAGTGGCGCTGCCGGCGGTGGTCGCTATTTTGTAAGAGATGGTGATACCAAAGTGAGTGGTGGTAGTGATGCAGATATTCGGATGATTTCGGTACTCGGATTACACGGAATCGGATGACAAGAATATTCGGATTAATCATCCGATGTCGAATTAAATTTTCTCTATAGGTATTAGTAATGTGATATCGCGATTTTTCAATCCTTCTGTCAACAGCAATTGCGATCGTGGTTAAAGCGAATGCTAGTGGCACTGATAGTAATTTTTTTCCCCAGATCTCAGAATCGATGAGCGGGGGGGAGAAATCTAAGAAAACATTTTATTATCCAAGTGCACGATTGACAGTTGTTTTTTTGTTTTGTACTTAAAATTAATCCGAGTATATTTTATTCGGATGAAATTTTAATACTCGGAATCAAGCGAGTATTTTGATACTCGGATTAACCGAGTATTTAAATTCGAATTCACCCAACACTAAGTGGTGGCTCAGTTAGTTACATCCACGTTTTAAAATGTATCATTAAAATGATGTGGTGATTGTGGACTTACCAATCTCCACTGGCATGTGAGTGGTTATAATGTGAACGTTCTAAAACGGTCCAAAGAGTGTCATCACGGTGATGTGATGCTTTGCCATTTACAAAATCCACTAAAATGTGAGTGGCTATAATGTGGATGTGGCAGAGTGTGTTTAGTGGGTTCTGATATAATTTTCATATTTAAATTAGATCCGAATGCATACTGATAAAGACTTATATAATTTACTATTGGTACAACAAATACATACTCGTAGAAGCTGCTATCATCAATCCTTTCGAAGTAATACTAAATATGTACCTGGAATTTCCGACCATATCGTAACATGTAGTGAACAATTTGTTACTGATCAAACCTCATCATAATTATATTCGGAAAACAGTATAAATACTGTTAGAAATTGATCGCATATCACCCGATTCGAAGTGATTAAATTTGTATTTGTAATTTCAGTTGAAAACTGACCTTTCTTTTTACCCATTCAAACATATGAAAACACATTTAATATATTACTGAAAAAAAAAACATTAATACTCATAGCAACTGATCTCATAAATCCCTATTCAAACATTATAATTTGTAATCTTCAATTGCAAATCAAAACTGTTCTAACCTAATGCAGCTCGTTTCTTATAGAAACACTTGCCATTTAACCACGGAAAGCCGTACGTTTTACATTAGATACTGTTCTCATAAATTCTCATTGAGATAGTATAAGTAAATGTAAAGACTTATATAATTTACTAGAGGAACAACAAATAGATACTCGTAGAAACTGCTCTCATCAATCCTTTTGAAGGAATACTAAATGTGTACTTGGAATTTCCGACCATATCATAACAAGTAGTGAACAATTTGTTACTGATTAAACCTCATCACAATTATATTCGGAAAACAGCATAAATACTTTTAGAAATTAATCGCATATATCCCCATTCAAAGTGATTAAACTTGTATTTTGTAATTGCAGTTGAAAACTGACCTTTCTTTTTACCCATTCAAACAAATGAAAACACATTTAATATATTACTGAAAAAAAACATTAATACTCATAGAAACTGATCTCATAAATCCCTATTCAAACATTATAATTAGTAATCTTCAATTGCAAGTCAACCAAATGCAGCTCGTTTCTTATAGAAACACTTGCCATTTAACCACGGAAAGTCGCACACGTTTTACCTTAGATACTGTTCTCATAAATTCTCATTGATGTGGTATAAGTAAATGTTTGCTGCTCCATTCTGGTAGAAACTGATAGAAATTTCAGCAGCAACTTTACTCCAGGCTCCAGTAGAGGGAGCTGTATACGTGTAGCTAATTCATATCTAATCTAATGTGACCTAAGGAACTGAAGTGTGTTTGTTAAATTAAAAACAAAGCAGTCTCTTTCACTGCTAACTCATTCATTGCTTCTAGGCTAGAACAAGAACACCCGAGGAAATAAGGACTTTGCAGAATTTTGTGTTTACCACAATATTAGTATTTCTATTTGAAATATGCAATTTAAACTGTACATTTGTCGGCAAGCATATCCAAATTAATACTAATAAAAAAGCAAAATGGAAGTTTACAATAAAAATTCATCTGTAAAATATACAATTGAAACTGTACATTTGTTGACATGTATATCCACATTAATACTAATAAAAAACAATGTTGAAATTTACAATAAAAACATGTTGATAAATGGTGTGTTACATACGATAGATACTGGAGAAAGGACGGACGGAGCTCTTATGATATTGTGACGTGCTTACACCCTTTTTGTAAACACCCTGTATCGTGGGTTCGGAAATTATAACAGCAGGGTAACACTAAACACTAATTTATTAACTTACTTAATTACAGCAATAACTACTTGGCTAATAATACACTGTGTACTACAATTCAGTTATTCAGTCACTTTATCACTGTGTTTACTCTCTGACCATTTCAACTGACAATTAGTACTGAACTAACTTCTCTCCTTTTGGTTTACTCCATGCCTTATATACCTACAGATGACAGATCTCGAAGTTTCTGTGATGATGTCACATTCTCCAGATGGTTCCAGAACAGATATGCCATCTCTCTAGATCTTCTAGTATGTTCTTTCTCTGGTAGGTGCAAATACTGCAAATCTCTATATTTAGGCAGACATCCGATCAATTAATCGCATTCTGTGTTGCCTGCATTCTAGGGGTTGAAATACATTACAATATTACTTATAGAAAAGTTTAGAATCTCTTTAAAGTTGTATCTGTAATTCCATATGTTTACAGATATAAGGGCAAGGGTGCATTTGCAGACACTAAACTGTAGATTTGTTGATGTATATTTCATATAAGTACTCATGAAAGGGCAACATGATAATTCCAAATAGCTCATTCGGAATTACTGTTTCATAACCGATTTAAAACTTAATAAAACAGATAAAATCCTGTCTGTATAATACTAATATAACTTATAGGAACGATAAAACCGCATCACTTTTTTTTTATAAGTTTCTATGTGGAATTTTTGGCAGGGTAATTTGCTATTCGAATAACAGAGAGCCAAATATATAGTTTGCGCCATGGAGGTAGAATATAAATAAGGAGTATAGCCACAGAAAAAGAAACAATCAGAATAGAATCTCTCATTGGCGCGAAAAGTTCGCGCATCTACATCGTGCACTGTCAATCTCGGACGGAATTGTAAAATATTGTGCCAGGCCCGGATCACGGATTTCTTCTGTAACCGGATCGTCTGCGACAAATGGCGAGTGGCGTGATCTCGCCTCGTGATACAGTTTATATATCATGATGCCGCCTAACTAGTTAAGAAATATTGAAAATCTGAAACAAATATTATTTGTCTTCATCTAATGTTTCACAGGTTCTCTGAATCTCTACCGGTCCGTTCCTATAAGGGGTAAAAAATATTGAGTACTGTCCTGAACTCGCCCAACAAAAGAATGGCGGAAATTTACAACACGAGATCAAAGGATTTTTTGCCGACATTCCCTTCTGATTGTTTCTTCTTCTGTGGTATAGCCATAAAGCTTATATCCTATGGTGAGAAACGGCCGCAGAAGGCGTGGCTTGTGATCACTCTGTCATGAACGGCTCGCCAGGTCCTGATTTAAAAAAAAGTTTATACAGCATTTGAGGAGATACATGTTAGTTGACTTTACACATTGACACTACCATATATCAAGCCAGTAGAGTAATGAATGAGATGACGGTTTCATATTTCAAGCAAATATAATATAATATAATCTAAAATAAATAGAAAATAGTTTCAACATATCTTTTGAGTACGGACCTGTTTTAACCTATGAAAAGTGATTCCAAAACATTTCTTCTTATCGATACTACTTTGATTTGTACCAGCTACTTCCCAGATAGCATTTATTATTCCACGAATGTACATTTTGCATTCCCAATGTTCTAATTGCATTCTGTACTTGCCATGTATGTTCCCTCAACATTCCCATATAAATAATATTTTCACATATACAATATGATTATACATACGATATAAATGGAATATACAGAAAAGTTTATGTTCACAGTCGCATATACTGTGTACACGTATCAGGGAACGTTCTTCGTATATATGTTCATGTACATCGTATGGACATTCGTCAATGATTTTATCTGTATAATACAGGTATATTTTTTGTAGAAATATTTGCATCGCCCGAGCGCCGCGTCGATATAGTAATATCATCAAAAGTTCAGCACTTTTAACTCGAACGCTGGTTCGATTTTTGAACTAATAAAAATAAACCTGCATCACAACTGATGAGACAGCAATGCTAGTTTTATAGTACCTATCTACCTATACCTACAAAAATAATTATGATGTTTCTCTATCTATATAGATCTGGTTTAAGTACATTTATAATATCATCCCCCCAGACAGCACCGTATAATCTAAGAATATTCTGTAATTATGCAAAAAAGAATGAATATATTCTGATTAATTCTGGAATAATCCTGGAATATATATAAGATAACGGATTATTCTAGTAATATAATTTTAAACATATACCTGGAATATTCAGCATGAATATGATAGTAAATATTCATTTTGGAATATATATATTCCCTCCTGGGTCAAGAATATTCTAACACTTTGAGAATGAAAGAATAATATTAATTGTTACTCAACCAAATCAACGTTTTATAAAAGCTTTTAATTTTTTCTGTAAAATGTAACTTAAATAAGTATATGCGTGTTATTATTTATTTCAATTAATAAAAAATATTTAATATGATTAAGTATAATGATTATATTATAGAATGATGTTATTCCCAGTTTTAAACAAAAGCTCAATCCATATTTTTGTTATCAGGTTTGAGCAGTGCAGCCAAGGCTAGACTTCAGAAATAAAGCCATGCACATGTATATAGTGTTTTAAACTACCCGCGATTTTTTCCTATTTACGTATCTCATAACATAACCTCAATATCAGAATTTACGTGCTTTAATCATGATACAATTCTTTGTATCATGTGCTTTAATCGTTTGTTATTGTTGAGATACTTAAGTGTTTCTATGTGTAGTATAAGTGATAAGTGACCGATGAACAATAAGTAAGTACATTAATCTTTTTTATAGGGAAAATTTAACAGGGCATCGCGTCACTTGTACATTTTCTTACTTAAATGAAAAGAAAGAGGGAATGAAATACTACTGGTACTGGCGCAGCTTCATATAGAACTTAATAGAACTCTAAAACTCCATTAGACCATATGATGATATAAATCAGAGACAGTTATTACAGTTGAACCAAAGCTTACCAACAAATTCTTCACATTTACAAGAAACTACTTATGAGTGCATCAGTCAAAATAATTCCCAAACTTTTAATCATAGTACTGCAGGCACCACGAACTTAATAAGTAGTGTTCATTTAGAGAATATTGTTAGAAGTAATGTTTCAAATAGTGGCAGTGAAAGTAAAGTAAATAAGACATAAAACATAAAATTACTATACTTCCATGTACCTGAAGTTTCGAACGTTCACTTGAACGAATTTCATTTGAAAAGGAAAGATTAATAAAAATTATAAATCGACTGAGGCGTACCACTTTTACGGTAATATTTGTTGGCAATGTAGTATCGTTGCCAGCAAATATTACCAGAAAATTGTACGTCCAAGTCGATTAACTTCAAATTTTCAATTTAAATTCGTTCAACTGAACGTTCGAAACTTCAGGTACATATACTTCTTGGAATATGTGACTAGCAAATGATAACCCTCTGTGCTTAGAGGCAATGGACAAATAATTTGTAGTAACTTTTATTACAAGTTTTCATTTTAATCAATATTTTCTATTATTTTTTGTAAAAAGATATTAATTACCTGTTTGTATTTTTTTTTTCTAGATTGATAGTATGTGTAGATTGGGTGGCGATAATTACAAGGAATGTTCATGCCGCTTTATGTGAAAAGTAATGAGTGATGACTTGGCCAAGCTTTACAGTTTACACGGACACAAAGACAAAAAAGTGTTTTCCAAAACGGCACTTTTCGCAACAGTTACAGGTAATTATTCAACATAATATATTTGTTTGTGGTTCGGATATATACTTGCTTAAATGAGAAACAAGCCTGTAACTCTCTATTTTTTGCACGATTTGAATAATTTTTTTTTTTATGTAGAGACAATATTTCTATGTGTAGGTGACATTAATTTGATTTTAATTTACATACACGGCCTCCTGCGAAGCGTTTTTTCACCAAAAACAGTAAATCATATTAGCAATTTTTTTTTTAAACAGATGATATAAATATCCTTCTATTTTAATTTTTTTAATGTAATTTTTTTTTTTATTTTGATGAAACTTACTATCAAGACATATGGCATGCTGAAGAAGAATCAGTTATTTAAAAAGAAATCTCTAATATGATTTAGTGTTTCTTGGCGAGATGAATATAACTTTCTAATTCTATTCTGAATTTTGAATACTTTTTTAGATACTTCAGGGGTGACACAGGAATTTTCCCAACTCAAAAAAATTTTCTTCAATGAAAATGATGAGCGGGGGGGATAAAATTTTTCTCGAATTTTCCCAACTTGAAGCTTGATTTTCCTAACTCGAACCACAATAAATAAGAATTCCTTCGAAAATAAAAACTGATGAGGGGAGGGGGTAGGAGATGAAGGATAAAGTAAAAACAAATTTTGAATCCTTTGGTTCTTGTACACACGCTAAATCATGGGGGCGGCTAATGCCAAAAAATGTTTTGAAATATTAGCTTTTCTTATATGTACTAAATACCAGTTTTATGGACTCTTGCTTGATTTACCTATGTACTCCTATTTACCCAATTTACCTCTCAACCCTTCAACGGAATAAGATCAGAATATAATCCTCGTTGAAATACATATAATTCAAGTCAATATGTTAAAGGTTCTAGAGTAATTGTGCCCATAAAAAAAACTTACAGACCGACGGACATTTTTTTTGCTCAAACTTAAAATCTCAACGTTTCATGACATTTTTTTGCTCAAACTTAAAATCTCAACGTTTCATGACATTCTAAGTCTATTTGAGCAATAAAATTTTTCAAATTTTTTTTTGCGCTACTATACTTCCAAGTAATTACAAAATACAAAAATATGAGTTGATTCTTGGTTTTACCATTAGCTTTCTCCAATACACAAGTTTAAATTCTAAATAAAAATCCTATAAAATGTTTTCTTTTGTTTTAGAAACAATGAAACGGACAAAGAAGATTAGTCTTAAGATAGATTCAAAATATAAATATATTTATTAAATACTTAATAAATAATTCTGCAATATTATACTTTCAATATTTTATTTTCCCATATTTTTAGAATTTTTAGGAAGAAGGCACTAATATGCTAGGAGTGGAAAGTTTTCAGGTGATTACTGTTATTATTTTACATTTTAATTTTTATATAATTATTTAAATCGAAAAGTAAGATAATCAGATATCAAGCTGAAGGAGCTGCTGTAAACAATTGCGAGTGTCTTCCCTTATACAGGTGCATTTTGATGATGTATTAGTTTTATTTCTGCTTTTACCAAAAGTGACCCACGTATACCAGAGGACCTGTATACATTCTCACGGGAATATTCCTGAAACCAGCCTAAGGGAATATCCTATATAAACCTAGATTATTCCAGGAATATAAATATATATTCCTGGCAAAAGCTGTGAATATGTTTGAAACATATAAATATTCCTGGATTATTCTTGGAATAATTTGGTAATATTCTTAAAGGAATAATCTAGGTTTATGTAGGATATTCCCATTGGCCGATTCTAAGAATATTCCCTGGAGAATTTATATATTCACGGCCTATTCTAAGAATGATTCTTTATTCTCAAGAGTATATTCCAGGAATATTCTAAGATTATATTGTGCTGTCTGGGCCCTGTGTGGTGTATGACGTTTTATAAATTTTAAATCGTTCGTCAATATTGTATATATGAAATATGTTTTAAATTTCAAATCCAGACTTTAGATTTATGATCGAATATTAAATAATAATGAATATGAAATATTAAATAATAGCGAATGAAATATTAAATAATAATGAATAATAATCCATTTTTAATTTATATACTGTGTTCAATTAATTAGTAACTATCGGCATTTCTTAAGCAGGTAGTTCAGACTTAGAATGGTTATTTAATTACATTTTATCTTTTATATTTAGATTTCCGTTTTCCATGTCATTACAATCCCCTTGTAGAATTTTTTAAATGCGCGCCACGGTCCTTAGATTAGTGCGCATGCTCATCGTACTCTAGCAGACACGTCATGCTTTTGCTGTCAAATGTTGATTTCATGTAATCTATGGATTTCATTTTGTGTTTTGTTTTTTGTTTTCCCGTGATTTGTTAATTAGTCAAGTATACATTAATTGCATTGCAGTAAGTATTTTACAATTATTGTATACAATATAACTACCACATAGTTTTGCTGTCATTTGCAGATATTTTATATTTAGACACTAAAGTTTAATGTTTAATGTGTATCCCTTTGTACATATTATATTAAGCATACCACCTATATTAGTTATAATAATTACGGCGTTTGTAGGTATCGATTTTTTGGAAAAAAAACTGAGGTGGTCTTTGTAATATGGTCTCGGTCCACGAAAAGGAAGCTTGGTGGTCACCATTCAAACGGAAACAATTTGACTGATCATTGAAAAACAGGAGAAAACCCCCCCAGAAACGTGGACACTTTACGGGGTGTTTAAATCTTATTTCCAAGAAGGTAGGTTCGATCTATTTCAATATTAAGAAGCTTTTGTTTATTTAAATCACAATCATTGGATTTGATTACAACGTACGAATTGTGATAGGTATTTATTTGTAGTAATTTGCTTTATACCTATTTCAGAGGATTATAGAAGAGCTGCAATTGATTAAAAAGGGCAGAGATCATATCTGATGTAAGAGTGAACAAAAACAAATCAAAGGACTATGTACAAAAAACACGTTATTCCTCCTGTCAGATGATCATAATGATATCGAAGAACATATTGGAAGCCGTCGACTTCCCAAGAAATTTTGTCCATACTAGAAGTTGAAAGAAGATATGTTCTTTTAATAACTCTGGTAGGCATTTAAAATCAAGTACTTACCTAAAATTTCGAATGTTCACTTGAACGAATTTCATAGATATGAAAAAGAAAAATTAATAAAAGCCACACTTCGATTTAGGTGTAAAAACTTAAGTATTGTGGATATTTATTGTCAGCAAATGTGGCAATGAAGTGTTTATGCCTAAATCGATGTGTGGTTTTTATTAACTTTTCTTTTTCATCTAAAATTCATTCAAGTGAACGTTCGAAACTTCAGGTACATTTAAAATCACAAGCATTAAATATTTCCGAATTTCAAACAAATATCTATGTTTTGTAGGTAAAGGACACCGCATAAAACAAATGAAAAAAAGGGCACAGTCAAATGGGCTGAAAATGCAGAATGTCTGAAAATGGCCAGTTTGAAAGGTCAAAGATCAGGAAGATCGGTACCCACTAATGTCATAGTTGAGAGTATTATGTGACGAGTTGTTTAATGTTGTTATTCATATTCATAAGACCGGAAATGCCGCAGGTTTCATGAATGAGGTGGTGATTTTTTTTAAGTTCCTATGCTTACTTTAAAGTGAGGGTGTGTATGTGTGTAGTGGGGAGGGGGGGGGGGTTAGCGTGCGTGAGAGAGTGAAAGTGTGTTCCTATGAAAGAGTTGTAATGTATGAGCAGTGGACAGCACGCAAACGGTGTGAGCATTCTCATCCTTCTCACACAGTTCGTTCTCTCTTTGTCGCACAGTACATGAGGGGCTGTGTTGCTTTGTAAAACAGAGTGGAGAGCAAAGAAGAGGGTACGAGGTGTGCGACAAGGACAAGGATGCTCGCGCCGTCCAGCAAATCAACGGCTTATATTTCCTGTAGTCAGAACTCTTTGGTTCATATGTGCAAATACATTAGAATAACAACATTAAACAAATCCTCATCATAATATGATACTCTCAGCTATGACGGCGGGTACCGATATTCCTGATCTTTGACCTTTCATATCTCAAAAACTGGCGATTTTCAGATATTGTGCCCATGAAAACTTTTGATCAGGATATTATGAAGTACAACATACTACATTTTCAGCCCATTTGACTTTACCTTCTTTTCCATTTATTTTGTGCCTGCCGTGTCCTTTATGATAATATCAATTTGTTTAATTTATGTTTGATCAGTTTTATTTTTTCTGTAAGATCTTTGTAAGATGTTTTTATATTTTTCAACTTTATCATGGCCAGTTTTTAAAGAGAAGTAAGTACCTATTCAAATATAATACAATGTATTTTCTTTTGTAGTTGGACTAGCACGTGTATCTCCTCCGCTGGACAGGAAGGAAATACCTTCTCCTAAAAATTGGAAAAGCCAAAAGAAAGTATTCAGCCAGTAGGATCAGTCACAGATGATGTGTTGAGAATGAAAAGTGGACTTTCGCAATTACAAGTATCACCATCGGCAACACCTGGACACTGGTTTTGAAAATGTAAGCCCTCCAATTTTTACTATTTTTTATTTATTGACAAAAAAATTCGTTATAGTAAAATATGACAGTTCATAAGTTGCAAAAAAAATTTTTTTGTTAAAAAAAATCTCAATTGAAATTTTTGTCACAATTGTTTTTTATTATTGCAATTCATTTTTGTAACAAAAAATAAAAATATATTTAAAGTAACAACTGTTTTATTTATACCTCTTCCTAAATAAAATCATGTTTTGTTCTTGGCAATTTAAAACACGATTTGAAATAGATAAAACTTTAAGGTAATGTAATATGATCATTAGATTTTTTCATAAATAACACGTTAAATATGATTTTTAAGCTGATGTTTTAGAGTGATAAATGTTTGATCCATTTTAAAATGGTTTTTAACAGATTATATTGACGTAAAACTATTTTTTTTTACATATATTCTTGGACCTTTGTAAAGTATTGTTATAGCAAATACAGTTTTATTTAAGTTTATTTAACATTTGTATGCTCCATTCAATAAAATTTGATGAATAAAACATTTGACTTTAGTTGAAAACTAATGGTAAAAACAAATTTTCTGTGCATATATTCCACATTTACTTACGTAATATTCTTCACAAGGAATGTGAAATGTGGAAAATTAGAATAAGTACCTAATAATTGACTGTAACAATTAAACTTTAAAATTAGATATTGGATTTATTATATGCAAGTACTTCACTCATATCGTGTATTCTCTTGAGTTTAATTATTATAATAATTTATTATTTGCTGTAATCATAGATGAGTCGCTGCGTCATACTGAACATATTCAGAATGAAGCAGCGACTCATATCAATGACTACAATAAGTAATAAATTATTATAATAATTAAACTCTGAAGAAAATACTTGGCATGAGTGAAGTACTTATAGCTGCCACTGATACATAATGTTCATTCCTACAATATACATGCATCATAGATTTATGATCCATGTGTAACATACCAGGCACCTACGGTTTAATTCCTACGAAGGTAGTACTCATATACCGTGAACATGCAGTGTACATTGTGAATGTAGGATGGACCTTCCTCCTTTATACCTCATGTATCTATCAGTATATCAATATACGTTTCTGGTTCATATCAAGTTCCGTTTTGGTCTATGGGTACGTTGTAGGAATCTTACTCGTATATCGAGAGGCGGTCATCTGTACGTCTCTCTGACATTCAGATTTTCTACATGAAATACAAAATGAATATTCATTCTTAGTTCCATGGGTACATAAAGTACATTCCGAGCACATGCTCTGAATGTAAAAATGCTATCTGGGTTGGCGGACACGAAATCATATGTTATGGCGAAAAACACTATTTTCTATCAAAAACATTTATTTTATAATAATATTAAACCAAGATACATGTCGCGTTTTGTTGACGTTTCGATCATACTAAAATGAGGAATGTGCTGCCACATTCTGCTTCTTATGGCGACTCCTTATTTATTTAACCTCCTTGGTTTGCGCTCTCATTTCGGTCAGCTGAGCTGTTCCAAAAGTTAATTATTTCTACTACTTGGTTACATATCCCGTTTACGTAATAACCTATAGTCATCGACACGGTAACGGTAGAAGTACCGGAATGGTAACTTGCTACGTAATTATTATTCCCCATTTTGGTGAATGCTTAGTAGAAGGGTGGTTCCCATTACGTAACAATCCTTAGTTCCGGAAACCTTTAAAGTTCCACTAATGGTAACTACTACGTAGAAACTACTAAAATTGCTGCTTGGGAGGTAGGTAAAATTAATGCGACAGTACTACACGGTGCATAATATAGGTAGTACTATAGTACTACACTGAAAATAGAATCGAAAGGTTCTATGTTCTATACAGTGAACTCTATACCAACAGAGTTCACTGGTTCCAACGAGATCTAAAGTGTAGAGGGGCAATCCCAATTCAGTATACGTACGGTTTGTTTGGACATACAATAAACGCCCGGGGGACGCAGTGGGGGTGCATTTGTTGGCCCTAGTTGCCAAGATTTGCAGTGGAGTACTGCTTTGAGGGATACAATTAATGAATGAAGATTGTTTTTTATTGCTGTTCTATTATTAGTTGAGCTCAAATCTATTAGTCAAATTGCTGTAGAAGTAGTAATAAATTATATTATATTTAGAAACGGAGTAAATGTTGCTCTATACATTTTTAAAATATTCTCAAATTCCATAACGTTAAGTTCAAGTGACGCCCATGCGGACTAGTTGCTTCAATATGTTCTGGCCATGTGCCACGCCTACTTTTAAAGTCTCTCCTTTATGTCGCTGACTGGTTCTATACAGAGAGTATAAAGTCACAGGAGGGAGTGTTTAGTACTGAAATCTCAGAGACGGAAGTCGTCATCAGGTACACCGTGGATGACTAATTATTTTGGAATGTGGTGTACTGTATTGTAGGTTATTGGATAACTTTTCACGTGTAAGTTTAATATGTGTACTATAAACTAACGAATTACTTTATTTAAGAACATGGGTCAATCTTATAATTATGTAAACTCGTCGCATTGTAATTTTTTAAAAGAAGTATTTATTGTGTTATTGTTTTGATAGCAGTGGCGGAGATGCCGTAAAAGAAAGTAACAGGTATTTAATTCCTATTTAACAATGATAGTTTCAGATTTTTTCACACTGCGGTATTGAAATCTAAATTCAGGGAATATGGTAGGCGATTCTTTGAAATTTGTTTTTCTGATAAAGTAGATATGTATATCTAATATATTACTTTATTACTCTTGCGATGCCACTGGAAGAACGTCATATCCGCCGGCGGCCATCTTGGTACACCATCGCGGTCCCCAAGGTCACGTATATAAGCTCCCTCCTGTGACTTTATACTCTCTGGTTCTATATGAATTAATGTCAATAATTCAGTTAAACCAACCTAAAACTCCAAAGTTCCTAACGAATGGGCAACTCATGGGGCAACTAGCGATGACTGGTAATTTTATTTGACACTGGTTAAATTTCATTGTTGCTGTACGTTTGATGTCGAAAGACTTTTAAAAAGTTTAATTGCTAAAGCCGTCTATCCTGTGTAGAAATGGTAAGCGATTTAAATTAACTCATCATTATTTCAATTAACTGTAATATGAAAATAGGGACAAAGTCAATCTGGGCCAGGTGGTGGTGACAAGAAGGAAGAAAAAGACAAGAAGAAAAAGTATGAGCCCCCAATTCCTACCCGCGTTGGAAAGAAGAAGCGTCGCACCAAAGGACCCGACACTGCTTTAAAATTACCTGCGGTGACGCCCCATACAAGGTGCAGGTTAAAATTACTCAAATTGGAACGTATTAAGGACTACTTGCTTATGGAGGAAGAATTTATTCGTAATCAAGAAAGATTAAAGCCACAGGAAGAAAAGAACGAAGAAGAAAGATCCAAAGTTGATGATCTCAGAGGTAAGTTTTTGTTGGAATGTGGTGTGGTGTTGTAGTCGCCGATCATAAAACAACTAGACATATAATTGATTTGTTGTGTCACTAATACACAATCTATTTTTGCTTCTTCCTCAGTTATTTTTATAGGCTAGCTCAACATTTCTCAACTTTTAATTTGCATCTCATTCGGAATATCGTGGCACTTCATTGCCAATCAGTACTTTAATATTGTTACGTTCCCTGTTCTTTGATAAATTTTGTGGTGCCGAATACTTCTCTGTTTGCGAATCATGATAGAAATCACATATATGATACAAGAAACAAGAATGATTTTTTAAATATCAAAACAAGCTTTACTTTTATTCAAAAAAATATGCCATATATCATGATAAAAATTTATAATAAACTTCCCCACACTTTAAGAAATGGTACTGTCGAGCAAAAAAAATAGGACAACTGAGTATTTTTTGCTAATGTAAATCTGTCTATTTGAATGAATTCTGACAAATAACTGACAATGTCACAAAAATTAAAGTTAGATGTACACAACTAGATTTTACCAAAAATGCATTATAAGACTTGTCCCATTTTTTTGCACACGACTACAATTAAAGAAGTACAAACAAATTAGAAGGCGATGCTTCTTAAAAAAGCTTACTACATTCTGGACGAGTTTTTCAATGATGATTTTAATGATTTGTAGGATTTTCAATATGTTTTAATTCATATGTTAGTATGTTTTGCTATGTGTATGTCGAAATATAGTGTAATTTTTTTAACTCGTTTGCTTTTTACTTTTACATATTTTATATTTACCTATACAATATTTTATACATTTAGCTAGTATACACTAGTGGCGCAGAGTGTTGGACTGGCGTGTAATCCGTGTTTGATCAATATATGATTATTGGTCCTATAGGGAACGTGTGAATGTCCGGTATTTGGGCTATTAGGGTGGTTTTGTTGAAATTAGAAAAAGCCGTTTGGGTATATGTAAAGAACTAATGAAGACATCTATACAGGGTGTTTCAGCTAAAAGTCCCCGGGTCATTATCTCGTAAAATAATAAAGATACTTAAAATTTGTAAATCGTGGATAATTGACACCAAAGAAGGTCTTAAATAACTGCAGTTAGAATTGTTCCTTCGCAGTGCACAGAGATGGGACTGCGGTGAGAAATTATTTTTCGATGGCTGGAACCTTGAAACACGATTCATACGATTAATGAATAAATTGTGAATAATTTTGACTATATAAAAAATTTTGTAAATTCCAGCCGTTTTAGAGCTACATGAATTTTTTTCTCCATTTTTTTGTCTCTGTAAATTTTGAAAACTCCTGTAATTTCTCTGTTTATCATTTTAGAACACCAATTATTTAGAACTTTTATCTTATTATATTCCATACTTATATTATTACATATTTTGAAAATATGCATTAGAACTCCGCAGAATTCAAATTTCCTAATTTAAAAAAATGTTTATATACAATATTCTCTTCAAAGTTTTTTTTTTTTTCATAGTTGTTTGATACAATTTTCGAATGGTTTGTTTGTGTCAAAATACAGGTGAAAATAGCATTTTAGATAGATAATTGATCGCCTTGTTAGATTCGTTAATTAATCTTATTTGACAGAGAACCGAATGATTCTACCAAGTGAATCAAATCCTAATTTTTTTTAGGCACTCCTATGTCTGTTGGTACCCTGGAGGAGATAATAGACGACAACCACGCTATTGTATCCACATCAGTGGGCAGTGAACATTACGTTAGTATTCTGTCCTTTGTTGATAAAGATCAGCTGGAACCTGGTTGTTCCGTTCTCCTCAACCATAAAGTTCATGCTGTTGTGGGAGTCCTGGGAGATGACACCGATCCAATGGTCACTGTGATGAAATTAGAAAAAGCACCACAAGAGACATATGCCGATATTGGTGGTCTTGACACCCAAATTCAAGAGATTAAAGAATCTGTCGAGCTACCTTTGACTCATCCTGAATACTATGAGGAAATGGGTATAAAACCTCCAAAGGGGGTAATATTGTATGGTCCACCTGGTACAGGAAAAACGCTTCTGGCCAAAGCTGTTGCTAACCAAACATCAGCTACGTTTTTGAGGGTGGTTGGATCAGAACTTATTCAAAAATATTTGGTAAGCTTTTATGAACCTTGAATTTACTTCACCAGAATAAAAATGGTAAATATTGCTGAGTGCTGATGTCACGAAAAAACTGTATTGCAATATTCATGAAATAAATAACCAAAATTTTCTAGATTAAATGTTACGCATATAGTTGACTACAGACTTATTATGCAAGTAAAAAATGTCAGCATCTTTGATCTTTACGAAGGTTGGCATGTTTAAAACAAAATGTTTTAAACAAGATGTTTAAAACATCGCACCATGTTTTAAATAAATGTTTTAAGGTGGCCATATTTATATGCTAAATTCTGGGTATACTGACGTGATTTTAAAGCTATCTTTTTTAAAAAATATAAGTCATATTTATAAAAGTTGCACATCAACGGAAACTAGAATCTTTAACTTAGGTAAGGGGTGTTTTTATATTGTTAAAAAGTGATATTTTCATAGATAAAAAAAATGTTTAACATGTACCTTAGAAACGATGTCAGCTTGTCACTTCAATAATTATTTTACACTAGTTAAAATAAAAAATAAGGAAAATCAATACAGGCCTTACCTAAGTTAAACATTCACCCATGTTATGAAACAAAGAAAAGTCGCATTAAACACTTCATAGACTAGAAAGATAGATTTAAATTTTGCTATGCACTTTACACATGTTTACTAAATATACTGACATTTGATTTAGCAGAGACACAGTAAAGGGGAAATTTTATACGATTTCAGACGCTATAGGCAATTGTCTTAGTTCGGTTACTGTCTCATAGGTGACGCAACAAAAAGAAGTGGCTTAGTCTAAATTTCATGTTTTTATATAAGGTGGACTAAAAAAATGTTCAATAAAACGGATCTAATAAATCGATAAAATCGTTAATAATAATTATTCCCGACAGGTATTTTTTAAAACATCTATTCTAAAAAATAAATGATGAATATAAAGTAAAATTTCATATTTATTTTTGATTTTAAAAATTTCTTAAGTTTTAAAGGTTTATAAGTAGCTGTTCTGCATTTACAAATGTGAAATTTGAAAAACTATAGGCCCCATAAGAAACTTCCTACATTTATTAATACCTACAATAAATGAAAAATTGTGTAAAGGTTATGTATGCTTTTCGTGCAATAATGTAAATTTCTGGGTTGTTTTGGATGAATTACGATAAAAACACATTATATTAACATTAACAAAAAAACAGTTGTCTGTTTACCTACATTGAATGCAACGGCAGTTATTAGGCTAAAAATGTATTTGGTAAACGTTTGAGAAGCAAAGAAATCTGACGAGTCGAAAAACTTGTGTGGTACAGTCGTGGATCCTATTTCTTTACTTACTTACCTTGCCCTAGGAACTGTATTGTAATCGCGAAACAAGCATTCTCCTATCTCTGACATTTATTCGATTTTTCATGTTCCAGATTATATCGATTCAATTCTGTCAATCTGTTGGCGCGCTATATTTATAAAAACTATTTTATGGAGAAACATAATATTTTGTTATAATATTGACAAGAAACGAAATACCTAATACTTTTAGTGAATAATATCCCAAAAACATAATGAAAAAAATAATAATAATTAAACTTGGAATGTAGAAGAAAGAGAGCCTGTTATACATTTAACGAGAAAAAGTATACAAGGTGGTAAAAGAAAAGGATAATCTCGAAAATAACACTTACAAATTTATTTTCGTTTTTATGTTAGATTTAGGCAGGGGCGCAGCCAGGGGTGGGAGCCATGCCCCCCCCCCCCCCCCCCAAGCTGTCCTCCATGAACCAAAAATAAAGACGCATAATCTCCATCAGTACAAAGCAGTATTCAAATTATCCCTTGAAATAAATATTTTGTAATTAATGCCAATATTATCTAGTAGAGGAATCTATACACATCCGTTTACAACAATTTTCTGAAAAGCTTTCCTCATCCTCTGGAGAGGCCGGTTCTATTGCCCCCTCAGATGAATTTTCTGGCTGCGCTACTGGATTTAGGAGATTAAAGATTATTAATCAGATATATAAAAGAATTTCTTCTTAGTATAACTTTTAGGTGCAAACGTTTGGCCTACGAGTCTGACATGCATGTAGAATCGTTTACATTGACTTACACTACTTTTATTTACAGACGACCGTATGTAATGGTGGAGTCAAATTATGATTTTAATGTGAATTGTCTGGTCAGGGCAGTTCTTCTGTTTTAACGTGTTCAGGGAGTCAACTTAAGTTCACAGCTCAGTTTTGAAGTTTCTGCGATGTTGACGTATTGTTTATTTAAACAATTTAATTTTTTGGACCGTGCTTTCCATCGGTTTTCTTTGAATATCTCGAAATTTGTAAGTACTATGGAAAATAATACTGTACCATTAAAGTACATAAATTATAATTTATTCAAATTATTATTATTTAAAAAAAAATTGAACATTGCAAAATTGTGCGTTTTTAAACAAATTACTGTTCTTTAAAAAATAATGGATAATATTCAATGAAATTTTGGAATAATATAACACTTAAAATTTCAAATTGAAATGATTACTAAAACGGCTCAAATATAAAATTGTTGCTAAAACTTTACACCCTTGTGAAATCCTGCCATCAAGACCAAGAAATGTGTACGATGGCTCAAATTGTAGCATTCTACAAGCATTTTAAGATCACGGAGAATTTTTTTTTTTTTTAATTTAAACCTGTTTTATTGCAGTTGTAATTTTAGTTATAAAGAAATTCAAGTAACTTTGGTTTTTTTATGAAATCAAAAACGGTAAACGAGTAATGAACGTAAATTAAAAAAAAAACAACTTTAAAAAAACAATTAATGCTATAATTGCATTTAAAGCTGAGATACGTTAGTTTTTACGTTTAGGTCACTTAAAAATAAACAAATTGATATTTCTTCTTGAAATTTGGGCTGGTTATTTTCCAATGCTTATTATTTTGTTTCTGCTATTTGAAGATAATCCAAAACTACAATTGTTAAAATAACATCGAATAAAGCGGCTTTGAGAACATAATGCAAATTTTCAATTTTTTTATAACTTTTTTAATTTTTGTCATGAAAACGGTAAACCAACCTAACTTGAACAGCTATCCTTATGTTCATGTATACAGCTTTGTAAAATTTTTAATATTACTGATACAGTAAAAAAAATATTTCGCGAGCAGGATTTGAATCCCGAGACGTTCTCATCCTGATTAAAAAGTGCTCGTAGCAAGCAAGCAAATAAAATTGATTAATATTTACATATACATATGCGCCTCCCCGAAACCTGGTCCGGAGCCAGCCAGACAACCACTTGAGTGTACTCAGAAGTAATCAGATTATATTCTGATAGCAACCACTCAATGAGGTGTTCTGGTTTTTTTAAAAATATGTAAATAACTATATAGTAGTTATAGTAGCTTACAACCTTCTTGGGCGTGGTGAAAGAATGATGAGGAGGGTTGAAGGGGTGAATTTGATTTTTTCACTTCTTTTTCTACTTAATTATCGAAACTTAGTATTTTAAGAGAATTTCCTGCAAAATTCCAATGTCACCCCCAAATAAGGGTGGTTTTTTAATGCATTCCGGGGATTTTTCGCCAAAACGAGTAACGGATTTGTTGGTAAGAAAAGATGAATTCCACACTTTACCACGAATGGGCCAAAAAAGCCATTTTTTTAACATTCCTCTTTCAATAAGAAATATCGATTTGTTTATTTATACGTGACCTAAACGTAAAAACTAAGGTATCTCAGCTTCAAATGCAAGTAGAGCATTATTTTTTTTTAAAAGTTGGCTTTTTTAATACACTTTAATTACTCCTTTACCGTTTTTTATTTCATGAAAAAACCAGAAAATTATTTGAATTTGTTTATAACTACATTTTCGATAATTATAAACAGCTGCAATAAAAAGGGTTTTAATTTAAAAAAAAAATCTCTCCCTGATCTTAAAGTACTTATAGAAAGCTACAATTTGAGCCATCGTACACATTTCTTGGTTTTGATGGCAGGATTTCACAAGGGTGCAAAGTTTTAACAACAATTGTATATTTGAGCCGTTTTAATAATCATTTTGATTTGAAACTTTAAGTGATGATTGTACTCTAAGAGCTCTATATTTCTCCAGAATTTCGTTGAATATTATCCATTATTTTTGAAAGAACATTGATTTGTTTGGAAACGCATAATTTTGCATTACTCAATTTTTGTTAAGTAATAATAACAATTGGAATGAATTACAGTTCATGTACTTTTATTGTACAGCTCATAACGAACATTTTTCTTCTTTTTGTTGTTTTCCATGTTTTCCATATACACACACATACACACCAAATCACAATATTTTTTCATCCCCTTATATAATGAGGTGGGGGTAATGGGGGTGACTAATGCCAAACATTTCTTTTAGCTCCTCTTATATTTACTAAATACCAGTTTCATGGACTCTTACTTGCTTCATTTACTTATGTACCCCAATTCACCCCAATTTACCACTCTTCAACGGAAAAAATCGAAATAAATCTCGTTAAAATACATACGTGTGCCAAATTTTAAGTCAATATCTTAAACGGTTCAGAGTAATCGTGAGTACCAAAAAATTATAAGACCAATAGACACACCGATGCGACAGACTGATTTTTTTTGCTCAAACTTAAAATATTGACGTTTCATGACATTCTAAGCCTATTTGAACAATAAAAATTTTCAACAAACTTTTTTGCGTTAGTATACTTGCAATGGATGTGGAAGTAATACGCAGAAAATAGCATAACAAAGATATAAAAAATCATTGTGTGCCGTGGACTAAACGATAGAAGTAAAGTTTCTACTTCAAGCATTTTCTTCGAGTAAACTTACTACGCATCCATACTACTCGAGGTCACCCTCGGTGCATCCAATTTACTCGAGGAAAGCCCCTGCGCATCCATAATTCTGGAGGAAACCTACTGCGCATCCATTGTACTAGAGGAAAGCCACTGCGCATCCATACTACTTGAGTTAACCTACTGCGCATCTATAGTACTCTAGAAAAGTCACTGCGCATCCAAAATACTCGAGGAAACCTACTGTGCATCTAAAATACTCGAGAAAACCCACTGCGCATCCATACTAGTCGTGGCAACCTACCGCGCATCAATGGTACTCGAAGAAAGCCACTGTGCATCCATAATACTCGGGTGGTGGTAGAGGGGTGGTAGTGGCGGTGGATGAAGTAAACATTTTTTTTGAGGTCTTAGGTTCTTGTATACACGCTAAATTACAATTTCATTTTTTTCACCCCCTTTGTGGGGGCAGTAATGGGGGTGGCTAATGCCAAAAATTTTTTGAGACGTTAACTTCTTTTATATATACTAAATACCAATTTTACGGACTCTTATTGCTTGGTTCACCTATTTACCCCCACTTACCCCAATTTAACCCCCAACCCTTCAACGAAATAAGATCAAAATATAATCTAGTTCCAGGTCTCGTTAAAATACATACATGTACCAAATTTCAAGTCAATATCTTAAACGGTTCTAAAGTAAACGTGCGCACAAAAAAGTTACAGACAGACCGACCGACAGACAGAAACTTTTTTCTCAAACTTAAAATCTCAACGTTTCATGACATTCTAAGCCTATTTGGACAACAAAAATTTTAAAAAATTGTTTTTGCATTAGGTAGGTACTCTAATTCCAGTGGATGTGGAAGTAAAAAGACAACGTAAATAAATTTTAAATATAAAAAGTTCACACTACACACTATAAAAAGCTGCCCAAGGAATCACTACTTCCACATCCAGTTTCTCTATTCAAGTCACTCACAACGAAAAAACTTAGTATGTGTAAATAATTGTTTATGGAACTTTTATAATATAATATTTGAAATCCTCTATCCCAAAACCCCATAAAACGATACCCCACATCGGTAGTGGGGTGGGGGCGGTGATTGGGGGTGGTAGTGGGGGGTGGATGAAGTAAAAAAATATTTTGAGGTTTCTGGTTCTCATACATACACTAAATCACAATATTTTTTCATCCCCTTTAATAAGGGGGTGGGGGTGGTAATGGGGGTGGCTAATGCCAAAAATTTTTTGAGACCCTAGCTTCTCTTGTATATATTAAGTACCAATTTTATCGACTCTTACCTGCTTGATTTACCCATTTACCTCAAATTTACCCCAATTTACCCCCCAACCCTTCGTCGGAACAACATGAAAATATAATCTAGTTCCAGACCTCGTTAAAGTACATACGTGTACCAAATTTGAAGTCAATATCTTAAACGGTTCCAGAGTAAACGTGCGCACAAAAAAGTTAGACAGACAGACCGACAGACAGAAATTTTTTTTTTTGCTCAAACTTAAAATCTCGACGTTTCATAACATTTTAAGCCTATTTGAACAATAAATATTTTTTTAAATTTTATACTTCCACTGGATGTGGAAGTAATACTTAATAAACAATAATAATACATCAATGTAAGAACTTATTTTTCACAAAAACGATACACTAAATATAGTAACGCATTCCGTAAATAATGATTTAGTAGAAATATTCCCCAAGGCCAAGGTTCCGATAAGGAAGGGAGAAAGGGGATTGGTATGAGAATATGACCTGCGGTCGAAGCAGGTAGTCACTGTTGTTTACATAATTTCGATTTTGAACACTTGTTACAAAGGATGACTCAAGTGTGTAATATGTTTACAACGGGTTAATTTAGTTATAGAGTTCCTTGTTGAATTTCACGAATATGCGCCGGTAATAAAAGGTTTGTCCACTGCTCACTAGGTACCACCACGTATCGGATGGATAAATGCTATTCTTCTCTATGACAGTTGTCGAGGTTGTTCTCTTTTGCGAACAGGGCGCCCTTAAAACATATTTAATACACAATGCGATGTTTTAAACAACTGTTTAAAACACAGTTTAAAATGGTGCGATGCTTTAAACTTTTTATAAATGCCGAGTACCGAGTATCATTAGGCCGGGTGCTGGGTATTGACCGGGTACCGGGTATTCACCGAGGAATCGTATCATGCGAAAAGTCATATAACCTAACTTTATTAGTCAAATCAGCAGTTGACAGTTTTGACACACATCGCCGGTGATTAGTGATAACTAGTTTTAATTAATTTCTGACATTGCAAATAATATTAAATAACAAGCTAAAAACATACTCTTCGCCAATTTACTGAGCTTTTTATATATAATTGTTACACATTCTATAGGATACTCTTCGCAGTTTCTTGTAAATAATGTTAGTTTTTGGACATCCTAAATTTTGTGATACCATCTTTGTTGTGAAAAAAATTATATGGGAAAAAAAATGAAAAAAAAATGTCCAACCTGTGCGAGATTCGAACACGGGACCTTTGGATTGCAACGCAACAACAACAAAAACAAAACAAATTTATTAGGTTTTTAACGAACATAAATGTGCCTCGCCGAATCCCGGCCCGGAGCCAGCCCGAATATCACGGCGTGTAGCGTCGTGGTAAATGTGGGGCTGGGCGGGGCGGCTCCGGTTCGGCTTAACGGTAATTAAATTGGGTTGTTAGAAACTCCTGTCTGCCCCAGGCAGACTTAGGAACTAATTACTATATACTAATTACTAATATACTAATTAAAACTATTAGAACTAATAGAACTATTAGAACTAATTAAAATATACTATAAATAACTAAAAACTCACTAGGCAAACGCAAAGCTTTAGCCGCTGCGCCACCAGCTATTGCTAGGAAAACTGATTGTCTGTGATATATATCTTTCGACAATCAAACATAGGTATTTCAACTCGTACTTCTATGAAATATATATTAGTAAAATTCATAAACAAAAAAAATATATTATGGAAATAATATTTCTCAAGATTTCCATTTTATTACAAGTGACAAAAATTAAGAGATTTTTTTTAATTAAATAATTAATAACTTTTTTATTTACTGATCGATTTTCTTCAAAAACAATAGGGTTCTTCCTCTAGCTAACACTAACTTACTTTCTAAATTTCAATACAATCGGATTTTTCTTTCTTAAGTTATCGTGCTTACAAGAAACGTGACGGACGGACGGACAGACGGACATTTTGAAAGTTGTTCAGAATTCGTTCACTAACACAATGATATGAAAATTTTTTCTCTACGAGCGATATTTACGATTTTAGAAATGTGCCGATCAAATACAATATACTCTTCGTTTTTGTGAAGAGTATAATAAACAATGAGTGTTAAAGAGGGAAGTATAGTTTGGGGTTATAACGAACTATCTGAAGATGACAACCGAAGGCAACATGTCTTTTATGATAGAGAAAAATTTCTTGAGGTGGTACAGGAAAGTGTGCGTCAACCTCATCTTTAGTAAAACACTTAGGTGCGCTTTGTTCATGCAGTGGAATACAGTGAATACTTAAAAAAGACTGAAGAGAAAAATAATTTAATTTCATTTCAAAAAAAGTATCCGGTACCCTGCATACCGGGTATTTACTGGGTACCCGATGCATCCCTATTTTAAGCAATGTGTTATTTTGGAGATTGTGGAAAAGCAGGAAAAGTGCCGATGACGGTCCGTTCCGATAAATAATTCCGATATAAATAGTAATCACACTCCCAAAAATAGCCTCTGTAGTAGTCTTACTCTTATGAGTCAAATGGTTAGTGGCCACTTGCACTATACTGAACGTTTTATTTGTAGAGTGCTGTAAAATCAGTTTAAGAGCGTCATCTGGCATCAAGTAGTAGTTACAGACACAGTAACTTGGCACCATTTAACCTTAGTTTAATAGAGTTTTAAACGTTTTAAACATGTTTTAAATATACCATTTGACACATTTAAAACAAAAAAACCCTTTTTTTTTCCAACCCTGAATTATTTAGCACACCGCCAAAGACGCCGACATTTTTTACACCCATAAATAAGTGTGTAGTCGGCAAATGTTTTTCATAAAGATTAAAGCCTAAGGAACAATTTAAGACATGTCTTAAAAAAAAAAACTGGCTGTACTTTCAAAATGGCGGCCATATGTTAAAAAAAACTGTTGCCAATGTTGTTTTTGTCATTTAACACAAAAACTAAAAAAGATGGATAAGAACTTTTTTCACAAAAAACAACGTGCATAAAATTTTCTACAATCTTGTTCCTATACAATATTTTGATATGAGTTACCATTTTCCAGATAAATGAGTCCGAAATTAAGAAAACATGGAAATTCATATATCGGTAAATCACTTAAAGGAAATAACTTTGACAATTATTGTAAGGCGTATAATATAACTTTATATTATTAACATAACAAAAAATAAAATAAACTGAAAAAAATTGATTGAATAATAATAATTTGCAGACATTTATCTTGAAAACGGTAACAATGGGTTATGAACAGATTAGAGTTAAAAGTGTTGATAGGGACATCTTTTTGATTCTGCCGGCTCATTCCAATCAAATTAAATGTAAATTACTCTTTGATACCGGATTTGGCAATAAAAGAAGGCTTATTAACATATCCGCATTAGCAGAAGAGTATGGACCTCAAAAATGTTCGGCATTACTGGGCCTTCATTAATTTATTAATTGCCATTAGACAGAAATGTGGTGACAAAGATTTGTCTTTATTGATTGACACTAAAGTTGATTTTTCTTCGATTCCACCATCAAGAGCTTGCTTTATCGACCATATTAAAAGGAGTGTTCACCAAACGCATATTTGACGATTATCCGATAAAGCCGGCTGGCTCCCATAGTATCAGTGTACTGATCAGCTGGGTTGTGCAAAATCTCACCTTCTTTAGAAAAAGATGACTCACAGGGTTTTTCTGGGCAATAGGGTCGTTGACCATTTTTAAAAAATTTTTTTTTCAAATACTTTATTAAATTTTATTTGACCCGTATTTTTTTATTTTACAATCTAAAGTCATTTTAATAGTGAAATTAATTATTTAAATTAAGAAATTTTGAATTCGCGCCCATCGCTAATGAATGGATTTTGACGAAACCTTGTGCAATGTGTTTGTAATGACGTTCATAAAAGAGCTAAAAAAAAAGATCAGAGTAGGAAATGATCGGAAGATGTAGAAAACACCCCTTTCATTTATTATGGGTTCCGTAACTTGTAGAATTAGGTCAAAAATGAAAGAGAAACAATAAATTTACTTTTTTTTTTTGCCAAAAATAAGATGTTTTTACTCTTGTGAATTTTTTCTAAAAATGCATATTTTTGGAGATATGGCCTCTCGAAAATTCCTAAAAGTGGAGGAGGGGAAATGTAGAAGTTGAAAAAAAAATCTGAAAAAATTCAGGTGAATATGTTATCAAAATTCAAGACTATTTTTTATTTGCAACTTGTCTGTAAAGTACGTTTTCACAGAGTTATTTCAGAAAAACATGAAACACTACCCCTTTTTTTAAAATTGTAGCGCTATAAAAATATGTAATTTAAAAATTTGAAAAAATTCAGACTTACGCATTGAGACCTTCTAAACATTTTTTGTCTCTTGGAATTCTTTTGTAACTTGCTAATTTTCCGAGTTACAGGCAATTTTTCCCAACAGATAATGTACTATATTTTTTGCACAAAAAATACATGAAAATTCGAAAAATGAACGTCATTTATGTATATTGTTATAAAAAAGTATGGAACCTATATAGTTATACCATTTTTAAAAGTTCAATATGATTTTTAAATTTTCATGTAGTTTTTAATGTGCAAAAAATGTAGTACATTAGTTATCGTGAAAAACTGCCTGTAGGAAAATTAGCAAGTTACAAAAAAATTCCAAGAGACAAAAAATGTTTAGAAGGCCTCAATGCATTCGTCTGATTTTTCAAATTTTTAAATTACATATTTTTATAGCGCTGCAATTTCGAAGAAAGGGATAGCTTTTCATATTTTTCCGGAATAACTCAGATTTTTTTCAACTTTTACATTTCCCCTCCCCCACTTTTAGGAATTTTCGACTGGCCATATCTCCAAAAATACGCATTTCTCGAAAAAATTCACAAAACATCTTATTTTGAGCCAAAAAAAGTAAATTTATTGTTTCGTTTTCATTTTTGACCTAATCCTACAAGTTACGGAACCCGTTACTCTAATCATTTTTTCAACTTTTTTATTAACATCATTACAAACACATTGCACAAGGTTTTATCAAAATCCATTCGTTAGCACTCAATTTAGAGATTTTGGTCATTTTAACGCTCTGTTTACTGGACTAATAGATCAAAGATAGTATCGTCGTGAGTCATAGTATGTATTTTAAAGAAATACTAACCTCAAATTCTTAACATTTCGGGATTCGGCACTTAAATTGTTCAAATTGTCTACATAAAACTCGTGTACCATATAAAAATCCACTATAGGTAAATTCTCTGAAGTACCTTTCACAAAATTAGGTTCCATTATAAATAAATATTAAATATTACACACAATGTAAATGTAAACAAATCTTGAATGTAAACAACAAATCAACAGAGCACCACTACCAACATGAAAATTCTCTAGAATTAAATGATCATCAGATACGTCATCATTTACCGCCTTTTTATTTTCAAAACCAATTTGTTCTTGCATGTGATGATTAGAACTTCTTTAAATATGATATATGCAATGTATATTTAATATACTTTTTGATCATGTAACAATATTTTGTAAATTTTGTTGAAGGAAACGACCCTATTATGGGTAATTGTGGCTTATTCTGTGTTTTTGAAAATACAAATTTTCTGTCTATTATCCGCTGTTGTTTGGACAATATGGCATGTGGCAACATCTAGATACCTGTCATTTTTTTTTTTTTAATTGTATACCTGTGCCGCGTCTAGTGCAGCAGTAGAAAAAAATTATTTACATTCAACTATATTTCAAACAAACTGAGAAATAAGCTTGGAGCTAAAAGAGTTTCAAAACTGGTCAATATTTATAGACATTTAAATATATCGTAAATAAATGTCTTATTCATTTTACATTCCTGCTTCAAGGAAGATTTGTTAAATTTTCGTTTCATCATATTTTTTTTTACTTTTATCAAGATTCCTATTTATTTGTTTTACAACAAAATAAGCAAATTACTATACTCTGCCGAATTATTGCGTTTTTTATATAATTGTTGAACATTCCATAGTATTCTCTTCTCAAATTTTGTAAAATAAGTTAATTTTTTAGCTATAATTACTGTATTTGCAATTTTAGTCAACTCCTGATTTCGTCATCTTGATTGGCAATAACAGTCAGTATTGTCACGTGTTTCCACCCTTAGGAAACTACCCCTTGCAAAATCCGTGGGTTCCAAAAATTATAACAAGAGATTGTCCACTTTATTAAATATTTACTGGATACTTCACAATACTATTATTAATTTAAATACACTTTACTGACTAAAATCACTTTGTTTATCTTTGAAGTCTTAACCTCACTTTCTATGCTTTCTGAACTTTCTGAACTACTCGCCGAGAATGCGGTCGGTCTTTTATACTTAAAAATGACAGATCTCGATTTTTCTGTGATGACGCCACCATTCTCTAGATAATTCCGGATGTCACTTTGGAATCTTCTGGTAGGTTCTTTTTCGAGTAGGTGCAAATACATCATTCTAGGGTTGTAACACATTACAGTATATTATATGGAATTTTTCTGTTTGTGGAATCTTATGAAAGGTTACGATACTTTATGTACATTTTTTATATGTATAACTTAGGCCGCTCCCTGACGGACCGGAATGATATCGGTATGGTATCGGTACGGCATCGGTGCAACATGGTGCAACATGTTTTACCGCACTGGATTCCCTCACGGTTCTTCAAATTTTGGTTTTGCAGTTGGTAATTGTGTAGCTTAGATATAAGGATGTCGTCATCTAGCGATGAAGAAGTGTTTTATATGTAGTTAAGGTTATGAAGAAAAAGGAAACGATTTTGGTTCCATCCATACATTGAACGGAACTTGCACTGCAGATTATTTGTGGCAGCTCAGGAATTGACTATAATTGATGAAAAATTTTAGTCAATGTATATAATGCGTAAGAGGACATTTGATGAACTTGTTCTGCTTGTCAGCCCAGCTATTACTAAACAAAATACAAACATGAGAAAATAATCTGCTAACTTCAAATTATATAACCAATCATGTTTTTCTACTTCAAGTACTAATTTAAGTTCGATAGACATAATGACCGAAAAATAATAGCATTACTCTCGGTAAATACAGAGAGGCGACTGACAAATTTGCCGATTGCTTGCATTCCGAAAACATGTGGAATCGGTACCTCGTGCGAATCGCGTCGTACCGACCCGTGTGATAAGAATTATTCAAATATATGGAGTCGACATCGGCTCTTCATACTGAGCGCTTACCGTATCAATATCGTACCGATACCATTCCGGTCCGTCAGGGAGCAGCCTTATATTTTCTTATCGATTTCTTTCAAAAACAATATGGTTCTTCATCTAGCTAAAATTAAATTACTGTCCAAATTTCAATTTAATTTAATTTTAATTATTTTCTTAACCGCTTCTCAAGTCACCGAAGTAACTCCTTGAAAATCCAGAATGATTTTGTGTTAGGTAAAGAGAAACGAGGCCCTACAGCAGTGGAGTCGGAACCACTTCTTGGGGATAATTTTATAATTAAAATTATTTTGCGATGAGCGGGGATTGAACCTGCTTTGCTAGGTACGCCAGTATGCAAGCTAGACACGCTAAACCACTGAGCTACCATCAATACACTCATACTTTCTGTCTTTAGAACACGATGTTCACAGGAAACCTGACAAATGGATAAACATACGGACATTTTGAAAGTCAGTAGAATGCAGGCTTTCATGGCCATTGTCTAATGAAGTAGTTTCTTCGAATTTGACTTACCTGCCGATTACATACAATGTACTTTTCGTTTTCGTATTTGAGAAAAGTATAATAGTAACTAATAGACAGATTGACACATGATGTTACAGATTTATTATTTATTAATGTTTAACTGTTTGTGAGGCAGAAATATACAACTTTACAATAATTTGTTCTTTCTTAAAAAAAAAATCCGACACCAAACAAAAACCCACAATAACCTACCTATTTTACCCACTTTTCTAATTGTGGATTTTTGTGTCAACCCTGCTGATCAGGGATTACTGATACTGATAATATAGTGTGCGAAAATTTTAATGAAGTGTCATTACTCAAATTAATCCTAGAGAAGACCTAGTACCTATATGTGACTTATAGTGATTGTGTATGATACTACATTGAGGAGCGTATATTTACATTTATCATATTTCTGCCATATTTTATAATTTTCAGAATATGTAATATTGACAGCCTGGTACAATCATGATCTTATATCAAAAGAGAGAGCGATAAAGTAGCGAGTTGCTCTTATGGACGTAGTCAATAACATTTATACAGTTTTACTTACTCGGGTTTTGTTGATAAGTCGAAATAACAGTGACAAATGGAGCTTTCCATCCTTGCAAGTAAAATATATCATAGCCAGAGAGCTACCACTAATTTTTTTAATAAGGCATCTGTGATGTCACAACTAATCTTAAAAATATAGCTTTTTAAGATTTCCATTACGTTGCTATTATTAAAATTTCTGTCAACTAACATTTTATTTAGTGTAATAGTCATGAAGTTTTAAATACTTTTTCTTAGTAAAATAAGACGGTTTTTGTAGGTTAGAAGTCTAACAGGCAATGCAAATGAAAACAATTAGAGATGAGTTGCTATTTAACAACCTATTATTTTATAACTGTTATTTGTAAATAGCATTAACAGACTGTTATTTCTGTTTGAAAATAACGGATAACAGTAGCCAAGATACTATTTTCAGTTGATGTCATCTTGTAACGTTGAATAATACTCACATTATTGTCAGAATAAACACTTTATTTGAAACACTAAAGTAAACCCGAAACACACTCTGAAAACCTTGTGCACACAATGATAAATAAACAGTAAATGATGCTTTGTATGCCCTTCAGACAGCTGCATCAAATTCACGTGACCGAAAAATTTGCATACTACAAACTGCGCACTGCGATATGCGAATGCTAGTACTTCTCAGCGATCTGTTATTTTTAAACTGATATTTCAAAACAGCAGAAACCGTTTAAACCTGTTTTAAAAAAAATAACAGCTTGTACCAATCTCTAGAAAACAAAATAATGAGCTGTGTGCCCTCCATGCCGACAGCGTGACGTTAACCGAAAATAATCAATTAGAAGTCCATTTTTATGAATCAACAATATTGAAAAATCATTTGCGTGAATTTTTAAATGTGTGCTAAAAATACGGATACAAAAATTAAAAATGATAATAAACTTACAAAACTTAAAATTTGAGGTTATGTTAGTTATATGATACAATTGCCCTATAGGCACTGAGCGAATATTCCTTAGCAGCAATTCCCTGGAGAGAATCGTTACACTTTTGGTGGAAGCCAGCTATTAATCTGCCCAATTTTAATAAAAAACCTAACCTAACAATTGTTTTAATGAGCTTTGACGATAAATTATGTTCAACTAGCACAAGTATTTGACAGCCGACTCCCACTAAAACTTTAGATAGTCACCGATTTTGGCACTAGTTGCAAATGCGCTCAGTGCCTTATACCAATCTCTTGACATTTTGCAACCTTGAAACTTTTTCACCAAAGGATAATATATATTTTTCTGAGAGGAACAAATTAAAATTACTGTAAAAAATGAGTATTTATAAAGCATTTTACCTATCTTATATTCAACTAATTTCTATTTTAGGGAGACGGGCCCAAGCTAGTACGTGAATTGTTTAGGGTAGCTGAAGAACATGCTCCTTCAATAGTCTTCATCGATGAAATCGATGCGGTAGGCACGAAGAGATATGATTCCAATTCAGGTGGGGAGCGTGAAATTCAAAGAACGATGTTGGAGCTTTTGAATCAGTTAGACGGGTTTGATTCGAGAGGAGATGTCAAGGTATTTTTCTCTTGTCAGAAATATTGGTCTATTATTTTATTTAAATATATATTTTTTTATAGGTTATTATGGCCACGAATCGTATCGAAACGTTAGATCCAGCTTTAATTCGACCAGGTCGTATTGATAGAAAAATTGAGTTCCCTCTTCCAGATGAGAAAACTAAAAAGCGAATTTTCAATATTCATACTTCAAGAATGACGTTAGCCGAGGATGTAAATCTTCAGGAGCTAATTATGGCCAAGGATGACTTATCCGGAGCCGACATTAAGGTAAAATATGATTGCTAAAAGCTTTTTTTCACTCGAGAAAGGAAAATTGTGTCGTGTTTAAAAATTTTTCATTTTTGATATCGATCATTATTCATTTTAAGGGCCGGTTTATTAATGCAGGGTCAAATTTGCACATTAGCTAACCTCAGGATAATTTGAACCTCAGGTCAAAGTGGATGTTAAATCTGCGTTTATCCTCTATATTTTATGGTGTGAGTTAGGAAACTCTTGTTTAACCTGGGGTTGGTAATGCTTTCTACAGAATTGCCAGCTCTAAGTTGACTGTGATTGGCTGAAAAATTAGTAATTTTTTTGTTTGTTAGTTTTTTAAGTTTTTGTTACTAAGTTAAAAGCATTTGTTTGTTTTTGTCGAAAAATCACCTGACAGTGACAGCAGCGAGCAACAACAATAATTATTATAATATAAACTCGAATATTTTCTGGTTGATAGTTATACTTTTAAGAAAATGAGTGAAACCCTAACGGAGGTAGGCATAGGCCTCAATTTTTCATCAGCAGAGCGCAACCGCTTAACAGCAACCTGTTAATTAAAATAGCAAATGAACATAAACACGACTTAGAATAAAAAAAAACTGATACAGTATCCTAGAGGGACAAAAGAAGCTTCTTGGCACAAAATTTAGATTTGTTGACATTTATGCAATATCCAGCAGTTATTAAAAATTTTTCGTAATGGTGCGTAATATCCCAATGTTAAAACATGTGATTTATTGATGAAACTGAATGATTTCTACAATACAATAGAATAAATTTTATTATTTGCTTTTTAGTTACATTAAAAAAATTTTTTACCTATCGGTTGGAAACTCGAAACTATGCCTCGATTTGTTAAAAAATAAATATTACTGTACGCTTCCTAATTTAAGCAAAAATAACTTTGACTTTTCACCCAACTGTCAACATCAAACATAAAATTTTTAGGTTAAACTCGGGCTAACAGCCATCACACACACCTTGAAGTTTGTGCTAAATTATCTCTGACTTTAACCTAAGGTTACTTTTACCCAAGACCAAAATAAACACTTTATCCTGGAGTTAGCATTTAATTCCGGAGCAAACTAACCTAACCCTGTATTGATAAACTGGCCCACACATGGAAAAATTTCACATTTTGCTGGAAGAGAATAAAATTTTGAATTGTTACCAATAGGGTCGTCCCGCACAAAATCGTGATATTCTAATATATGTGGTGAACAGCTTAGAGATTCTAGTTAATAAATACAATGATAAAAAAATTTTAGTTTATGGTCTATTAGTGTTTTGTTTTTACGTTTGAAATTTGAATTCCTCCTTGATGATGTATTTGCTCCCCAAATTCAAATATCGTGCACGAGTTGGCCCGAAGTTAATGGCGGGATGTTTATTTGTCAACAACAGGGATGACTCTAGAAGATGTGTCATCGTGTAAACACTTTCATGCATATATAACAAATGGATAGAAATAGTGTGATTGATGTTTCTGTTCCACTTGACTTCATCCCATTTCGCGCTTTGAACTTACTGCCACTGTAGATGAGACAGGAGTTAAATTGAATCTAAAATAATAGAAAACATTCATCGAAATGTTTTAACATTTTTTTTGTTAAAATATTTTCCTAGATATTTTCAGAAAATTTCTTTTTGCTCACTCATGTGACGTGTATAATACATATGTGGTTATCTGCATCCACCATTTGCTTTTCTGGGTGAGATTTGAGGTTATACATTATCCATCTTGTCATCAGAGATTGGTTTTCATTTTGTAAATATTCTAGGAAATGGCGTGTAAATTCAATACTGAAAGGTTATCGTGTGCCAGTCGGTAATCGAAGAGACCATACACTAGTGGCAGCTAAAATTCTTGGGTCGATCCCTATAATAAGATAGAGTGAAATATAAATAGCAAAATAATGTACCTGAAAGAATGCAATATATTAACACCGATGCCACGCATTTCAACATTTTCCGCCCTCTATCTCCTCTTATTGTCCCTCCTACAGCTTGAGACGTTTATGATGAAAACAGAAGTTTCCGAAAAATTGATTATCTAGTACAATTCAGGATTAGGTGGGGTGTACTACTCTTGTCAAGAATGATGTTACGCGTTTTTTTTTAATGCTCAAATAGCTAAACATACAATTTTATTTTTGCATATTTTTTACCCATGTGGTGTGAAAATTAAACTAGTAGGTATTCCGTACATAAATAACATAAATCTGATAATAAATAATGTGAAAATTCTTTAAATAAATACATATGAGTATGCTCCAAATAAATAAAATAAGAACACTATGAAAAATAAAAATGGGGATGTCTAGGTGAATCTACTGCAGTGATATGGGATAAATTGGAGTAGATAAGAAAATGGGAAATCAGATGAAATCTATTTATTGATTAATACGCCTTTATTTGTAATTGGCTTCTTGTTAAAATAACTTAATTAAGAGTGGTTTATAGAAACATCATTTGTTAAATGTATTTAGATTTATACTGCGTATTTTAACATGATGTAAATAATTTACGTTACCCCAATTTCCTCCAATGTCAAATACCTGCATGCTTTGCCGGCAACAGGTCAGAAATCCCTCCCACAGTCTACACGTGCACACCTCCCGCTCGGTTGTCTAAATTGAACAGACAGGTTAATATGGGCGTGCCGTTTTTTTATCCATAGTTCATCCATGTCGTCAAAACGTATTCTTTGTCTAATTATGAAGAAATGACAGATACAGAATGAGTTGGACGCAAATGTATCACAAAGAAAATTCAGTTTAAGAGGAAGGATTATTTAGACGACGAAAAGTAGCCAAAGAGAAAAGTGGCAACAGCATAGGTTAAGTCTGTTTCTTTTCAGCATATTATTTGTCCATTTCTCTTCTCTTCTACCTTACGTTTGCATCGACTCAATATTTTACAATGCCACTACTGTATAATAATATATATTTTGTAAATTACTAAATGTTGACACGTTCTATACCCTAATAGGGTGGTATGTTGGAACAAATAAATCTTATCTATCTGTCTATCTATCTATCTAAGTACCATAGTTTTTCTCTCTAGAAATTTTTGGTATGGTGGTGGGGATAGGGAGGAGGGGAACATTTTTTTTTAATCAAATGATTATCAATATCTATCTGCATAGGTGCGGTCGGTGCGTGCGGTAACCGAAAATTGAAAAAAAAAAAAATTTAGTTACCAGACCAAATTTGGCTCAAAATGTTTGGTTTGGCATGTACAGTACTGTACTGTAGTGGCAGACATTTCTATCTGTTGGTTTTTGAGCAATTTGCAATCAAATTGGCCATTTTTCGCCACTTTGATGGCAAATTGCTCAAAAACCGACAGTACTGTATATGTCAAAACAAACATTTTGCGCAAAATTTGGTCCGGTAACTAAAAATTGTTTTTTTTTTAATTTTTGGTTACCCCGCGAGTCGACCAGAAGTTTCGTCTGCCAGCATAATAGAAGTATGTGAAGTACATATACTAACTACCTATGCGGGCAGAAATCGATAGTCATTCGATTAAAAAAAATGTTCCCCCATCCCTATCCCCCCACCATACCAAAAATTTCCAGAGAAAAAACTTTGGTTCTTATATGGTCTCTTCAATTACCGACTGGCAGACGCGGTAACCTTTTTTTTCCCAAATTTGCACACTATTTCCTAGACTAAAAGAGAATTTTCAATTTAAAAAAAAAAAATGTGTATTTTCAGTTGGTCTAAATAATTCACAATATCCATTTCCATATGTGTAATATTTGGAATCAGATCAGCATTTGTACTCTAGTATTTCTTTCTCAAATTATAAGGATTTAATTCGATGACAGCAACTTTTTCCATATACCTAACCTCTACATCACGAGACAATTCTGCAAAATATGAACTAACTCTCTTCCTGGCGAGGAACATGTTGATATAATAGTATTAAGAACAGTTGTAGTTGTAAATGTTAAATAATCCAACCATTAAGTTTTTAAATGACACAAACAGCAAAATTCACTTTAAAGAAACACATTCAATGGTGGATGACTCAATGAGAGCTGCTTGTTATTTCTAAAGTTTCAAAATCTGTGACGACCTATTTTTATATAATTTTTTTTTACAAGCTTTTATTTAACTTGCTTTGTATGTATGTTAGTTTGTTTGTTTAGTTCAAATCTTGCATGTCAATTTTAAAAAGTTATCCCCAACCAATTGAGCTGAAATTTTGCATACACGTTTAGTTTGGATGACAATGCATGGTTAGCTAAGTGACGTCATTCTAAATCCAATATGGTGGACTCCCAAAGATTGCGGACCAGTTATTTTTTATGCACCCCCATAATATGGGTATCAAATGAAAGGGTTTGCTGAGAAGAATACGAAAATAAAATGACGTCACACTAAATTCAATATGGCGGATGCCCCAAGATGGCGGAAATTTTTTTAAGTTTTAACACTAATACACGTTTAGTTTGGATGACAATGCATGGTTAGCTAAGTGACGTCATTCTAAATCCAATATGGCGGACTCCCAAAGATGGCGGACCAGTTATTTTTTATGCACCCCCGTGATATGGGTATCAAATGATAGGGTTTGCTAAGAAGAATATGAAAATAAAATGACGTCACACTAAATTCAATATGGCGGACGCCCCAAGATGGCGGACAAAATTTTTTAGTTTTAACACTATAATTTGATCGTATAGTGTATTCGCTCATATGTTGCATTCTAAGAAATGGTGAAGGATCCGGTTTAAATTATAAGTTTTATATCGGATAGGAACGACGCAATTAATATATGAAACTAATTAAGGCGTAGCTAAAAATTTAAAAGTAAAATTAAATGTAAAAAAAACTTTTAAAAACAAGCTTTTTAGCTGTACTAAAACGAAAAAAATAAAAATTTAAAAAAATTAATTGTCTTAAAAGCTTGTCTCGTGAATAGAAATTAAAAAAGCTTACTTAGTTACACTTCTGTGCAATAAAATCCCTATTTTTCGCTATATTAAATCATTCTTTATTTATTTGTCAGTCAGTGTCATATTTTCGCAATGCAAAAATTAACTAAACATGAAAAAATTTTAATTCTCTCTAAAATTGAAGACAGATGGTCTATCAGAGCAGTTGCTAACCATTATCAATTGAATAAAAGTACTGTTATGAGTGTGAAGAAAAGTGGGAGGAAGATAGCGTAAAGAGAAAAGACGGTTCAGGCCGATCGAGAAGTTCAAATCTCGTTCAAGATGGAGCACTCCTTGGCTATTTGAGGAAAAATCCGTTTCAAACAGCAGAGATGCTATGTCCATTACAAATTTTCCAGCATCGAAGTCAACAGCTAGCCGAAGGATAGGAAAGTTGAAAATAAAAAACTGTAGAAGTGCCAAGAAGACCATATTATCAGAAGAACGGAAGCAAGCACGCATTATGTTTCGTTTAAATTGTGTCTATCGCTCGTTGGAGTTTTGGAACAATGTTGTGTTTACCGATGAAAAAGTTTTTCAGTCTTGTAATGACGGACATATGTACAAAATATTAGGTTACATTATTTACACAATAAATACAATCGCAGTTATGTGCAGTCATATCTGTGAATTTTTCAACGTCAATTTTTACATTTGTTTTAAATCAAACTCATTCCTATCCCAATGTAAAAAAAAAACAAAAATACGTAGGTGTGTTTTTCTTCTGGATTAAGATTACTTATGACATTTCACAATCAGTGTCAGTTTTTTATAACCTATATGATAATAAAAAAAATCTAAATTCCAAAAAGACTGATTCACATCACTTAATGTTAGTGAAAACTGGATTACTTGATTTTTCAAGTGTATGGGATTTCATTGCACAGAAGTGTACTTACAATCTCTGTAAAAAAAAAATTAATGCCTGTATGAACTTCTCGCGCGCGACAAGCTTTTAAGATAATTAATTTTTTTTATTTTTATTTTTTTCGTTTTAGTACACCTAAATAATAAAAGCTTGTTTTTTAAATTTTTTTTTTTAAATTTAATTTTATTTTATTTTCTGTCATTTTAATCATAAATATTCTTTCTCTTGTGTTTCAATAGAATACAAATCTGTGACAGAAACAAACTATATGAAATACTTGAAAATTACATAAATAGTATAATGTACACACAGAAAAAGAATTGGTTGATTGAAAGCATATTTGATCAAATCAACCAAATAATTTGATCGTATATGCACAAGCCAATATGTATTTTATATGATTAAATATTTATGTTGAAATTGAATTATATTATTATTTCATGCAATTTTATTTAAATTGTTTCAATTAATCCATTTAGTGGATCTAACAAACGATTTTGTTATTCTTAGAAAACTATAACTTCTTCTAAACATAGATTTAATCAAACTGAATAAATATTTTGTTAACTGAAACATACATTCGTTCTTTTTAAATTGTTCGATAACTTACTGAGATAGAATATTTTGTTATTCTTACAAAACTAGGACTCCTTCTGAACTATGATTTTAATCGAACTGAATAAATATTTTGTTAACTTGAAAGATACATTTATTCTTTTTACATTGTGGTATAATTTACTGAAATAACATATTTTGTTGACTTAAAGATACATTTGATCTTTCTAAATTGTTCTGTAACTTACTGTGATGATATATTTTGTTATAACAAGAGAATTGCCATTTCATTTAACTAATTCTTATTTGCAAGCCAACAAATTATTCGGTTAAGTTAAATTACAGAAATTTTGGTTTGGTTAATTTTTTAGTTGATTTAAGATATATATTTAATTGATTCAAAAGATGAAATAGTTTGTTTAAAAAAATAGATGCCTTTGCTGAAGTATCCTGTTATTTCAAGTGAATTAATTGGTGAATTAACTTTGACCAAACATTTTGTTAATTAAAGTTTCTATATACCTATATACAGGGTGTTTCCGTTTTAATGAGAAGGATTTCGTGAACGTATATATTAGAGGGGATACTTTTGAATAAAAAATGGTCGATATAAATATATATATTCTCTTTTACGAGATATAGAAGGCATCAGCATTTAATAAAAAATAATTCTTTTTATATCTCATGAGATATATAGCTAAACAGAATAAGTTTTTATTAAATGCTGATGCCTTCTATATCTCGTAAAAGAAGAGAGTATATATTTATAGACCATTTTTTATTCAACACGTACATGAAATCCTTCTCATTAAAACGGAAACACCCTGTATATAGGTATATAGAAACTTTAATTAACAAAATGTTTGGTCAAAGTTAATCCACCAATTAATTCACTTGAAATAACAGGATACTTTAGCAAAGACATCTATTTTTTTAATTATACTATTATATTTATTTAATTATATATGTAATTTTAATTGGAACTGAAAAATTATAACAAATAAAACGAAAGTAATAGTTTCACAAATGGTTTATTTTTTGTTTTTATACCTCTATACAGTATGTGTGTTTAATAGTATAATAAAGTATACAAAAACTTAATGTTATGTTTTCTAAAATTTTCCTATAAAATAGTATATATTATATAGTGTCACAAATAATTTATTCATAACCGGGAAATTATATTTTTTAAATACCAGGAGATATAGAAGAGATAATAAAGAATTATAAAAACAAATGCCTTGATTTGAAGCAACCCTTAATACTCATAAACGGATCAGGCCTGTTCCATATTAAAAGTATCTATGTAGTGACAGATGAGGTAAAATACGAATTTGGCACTGTTATAAAGTCTTTAGATGTATGCTTTAAAATATTTCATATTCTAAATGCTTCTTATCCCATTCAATCCGAGCATATATGGTTAATCATTCAAAAAGCAGTTTATGAAATAAATCCTGAAAAAGATAAAATTATTTCATATATTATAATGAACATGACTTGTTAAAGAAAGGTAAATAAAGTTTAATAGTATACAGAGTGACCCATTTAAAAACTCAACACCTCTCTAAAATTTTTGTTTAATGTGCGATTTGAATCAAATTTTACTCAAGTATAGAACAAATTAGGATCTAATTGTGACTAGAAAAACATTAGCCACGTACAAATGCAAAGCCACCTGTGGTACCAAAGCATGCAGAAAAAAACAAAAAATCATATTAGGCATTTTTTTACCGGTAAATTGTGTTAATGAAACTTGTTCGGAATTGTCCAAAAGCTTTAAGTCCAAAATTTAACTAATCTGGGCACGCTAATATACTAGTTAGGTAAATACTTTAAAACACTCATTATTGAAGAACCAATCAAAACAACTACTTTTCTAGCTAATACTGACGAAATATTGGATTACATGATAGGATTCCTAGCATTTTAAGGGAAAAAAAATATTGAAAATACTTAGATCATTTATTGAAATTCAGTCATTCATAACAATTATTGAACCTTACATTCTATTTCAACTCTAGAAAAGTTGTACAAGTTGGATGAGAACTAACGAGTTTGAAACTTGTACGTACAACTTTTCTAGAGTTGAAATAGAATGTAAGGTTCAATAATTGTTGTGAATGACTGAATTTCAATAAATAATTTAAGTATTTGCAATATTTTTTTTGCCTTAAAATGCTAGGAATCCTATCATGTAATCCAATACTTTGTCAGTATTAGCTAGAAGAGTAGTTGTTTTGATTGGTTCTCCAATAATGAGTGTTTTAAAGTATTTACCTAACTAGTATATTAGGAGCCCAGATTAGGGCAACAATATAGAGAAAGTAGGTAATTTCATAATAAATAAAAACGTGTATAAGTTGTGATTTGCTTAAAACTTAAATAATATTCTCTAATAATGCCTGTTTTTTTTTGATTTCTTCAGTATACATTTTGGTACCGCAAGTTGCTTTGTATTTGTATTAGGGGCGAATGTTTTTGGGCGTAAGTACATTCTAATATGTTTGACCAATTTTTTTTTCAAATCGTATAACAACTAAACAAGTTATAAGGGTGTTTGTTATAGTCTTAAGCGCGACACTATATGCATGAAAAAGATATAAGCAGAAAAATATATTTAAACGTACAATAGGTTTGTTTTTAAAAGTCAGCAAACATTTTCAGGAGTTATCGTACAATGATTTTACAGCATCGAAAATCATTGTGTGCAAACTCTTGATGGTTTGCAAAGCGTTTGCTGACTTGTAAAAACAAACCTGCTATATCTCTTTACCATGCATCAAGCCTATCTCTTGTATAGAACATAAATCAGTGCCATTGTATAAATTAGAGACTGGCTTCAGAAAAACATGTAAATTTTCCATTCAATAAATTAATACCTAAATGGCGAGCAAACAAACAAAATGACATTTATAAATACGCCGATGCCATTGCAATCACCACTGTTACACCCGAATGAACGCGTAACTAGGTACATACCTAATTGCCCGCAATAAGACAGCTTCCTGTGCATCCTTTTCAAATGAATAAAGTCAATTAAAATGATTTCAAATGCTTATTCTTTATATGGATAAATTTATATCCAGATAATTTTACATATAATTTCACGAATATGGCGAATGCCAGACCACTATTAATTGAACGCCATTTTGTTTGTTTGTCCTTTACATGCATGTGAAATCATTAACTATTTATATCTCTTCCTATTTACAATCAAAATAACATCACAATTGTTTAAAATGCTTACCTGGTGGAAATACACTATTTTCACTGAAATCACAAATATGCTGCATCAACTACCTAAATATAAAACGTAAATTCCGCGTGGCTGGTAACTGAATAAAAAAAGACAAAAGACGTAATATTAGATATGCAGCATGGCCGCCCCACTTTCCTTGATTACCGAGCATGCTCTCTTGGGCAGTTTTAGATTTAACAAAATATAAGTATTCACCTAACAAATTACTCATTTTGTTTCAACAGTTTTTTTTATTTATTTAACAAAATAATTTTTTAAATCAGTAAAGAAATTTGTTTCAACTCAGAGAATATTTGTTATTTTAATTCATAATTCTTTTGTAAAGACACTTTTTGTATCTTAAAGTTAACACAATCTATTTGCTTTCTTTGAAAAAGGCATTGCATTACACCATAACAATATATTTTTTAATTCAATACTTATTTTGTTGATAACCAAACAAATATTTTGTAGCAATAAGTAAAAATTTACATTATTTGGAACAAATATTTGTTAGTTATAGTTGTATGTTTATTTACAAAAACAATTGGAATTTGTTGAATTGAAATTTTCTGTTTTACTTGATTAGAATAATATGACGTTTGTTTAAAATGTTTTTATTTTTGAAATAAATAATTAATTTCTTGATAAACAAGAGAAATATTTTATTGAATTAAGCAATGACTTATCTTGTATGGAAACGAACATTCTTGGAGTAATTAAATTTATGCTTAACTAGAATAAATCCCGTTGACAAAATATATTTATTTGTTTTAACAATTCTTTTTTCTGTGTGTATATACTCAAATCTCACCCAGAAAAGCAAATGCTGAATGCAGATAACCACAACCAAGATGGCAGACATCAACAGTTATTTGGAATGTGTGTTTTGTTGTTTAGATGTTTTATGTTTCTTGATAAAGATTTTAAACCAATTTTACTAAAAACTTCAAAATGGTAGTTGGAACATTTTCCAATAATGCCATCCAAATATGTGCAATAATAGGCAAAATTACCGGCAACGGTCTATTTGATTATGATTTATTTATTAATTTTCTGAAACTTCCCTATAGGCTATTTGTACCGAGGCTGGATTAATGGCTTTAAGAGAAAGAAGAATGAAAGTTATGAATGAAGATTTCAAGAAATCGAAGGAGAGCGTTCTTTACCGGAAGAAGGAAGGAACTCCAGAAGGACTTTACCTTTAGATTATTTTGCTTTATAACAATAGATATTTCTAATTTAATACATTTTTATTTGGTATAAAATAGTCGTATAAATATTTTTTTTTGTTAACATTTGCAAAAATAAAATATTAGAAAATGAAAGTGTTTATAATTCGTCTTTCAGTGGTACTAGAGATTTTATTAGAAAATAGGCAAATAGAAAATATGTAAGCCTTATCTATCCAAACAAATAATCAGATACTTGCGAGAGTTCTGCATTCAAAAGTGAAAAGCGAAGCCTTAGTAGGATCACTAGTTTATCCATCTGTCCATTCACGCTTGTCTGGCACGGTGGTTCATCCATGAAACTTTTATAGCTAGAAAGTAAAGCACAGTAGAGCAGGCCTGGACTGGGAACCATTCTGCTTAGTGGGCAATTTTTTTGACCGGCGCAAGCCTCAAGCCATTTCTCATATATAGCCCAGTGCAATTAGTCATTATAAATGAAAAATGACGGAACCCAGCTATAGTGAATGGATTTAAATCATTTTGTTTTTATTTCTAATGCCATTAACTAAAAAAAGTTTACCCATTGAAAATTACCGAAATTTCGAAAATACAAATATCGGAGTTTTTAAATATTTCTTTTAAGAAAATAATGATTGTTATAGTTTTCGAGGTTGTTTGAGAATTTGTAAGAGAATGAAACTTTTTAAAATCAATTTGAAAATATCAGAAGCTCCAAAAAGCGAAATAATGCAAATATATCAATTTTTTGTAGAAAATAATGTATTAACAACTTATGCTAGATAATAATTTTTATAAATTTTAATGACAAATAATTATAAATTTTTATTACAATCATGTAAACTAATTAATTGTCTCCGACGTTTTTGTTTTAAATGTAAGTAACTTTTTTTTTTCCGTTTTAGTTCACATTTACATGTAAACAGGTCACGATTTACAAAATGAAAAAATACTGACATGAAACAGACAAATGAGTTGCTAAATATAAAATAAATAAGTCACACTCTCGGTCACACTTATAATTATCACACATAATATTCCTGAGTTGTGTATGGCTCAAAACTACATATGTACTGGAAGGCTTGTTTACTGAAACATTTGAGGTTGACATTATTTTTTATAGTGTTGGGGAGTGCATAAAAAATTTTAGTGCAGCATAATGTAGTCCTTTTTCCGTGAGTGTTAACCTATGTACTGGATAAACATAATTCATTTTATCCCTAGAATCGTATGCATGGTCTGTGCTTACATTTATAGATTCCAAATTGTTGTTTTTTAAGAACATCAAACAGGAATAAATATATAAACCTGGGATTGTGAGTAGTTTGTTCTCCCTAAATCGGCCTCTACAAGACTCATCAAATTTCATTCTGAATATCACCCAATTGCTTTCTTTTGCAGTTTAAAAATTTTGGGGAGGCTTGATGAACCACCCCCAATTTCAATTCCATATTTAGCAATGGAGAGAAAGTTTGCGTGGTACACTGTGAGAAGATTACTGCTGTTAAAGGAACGTGATAAAACCTGAGTGCATAGCATGATTTATTTAATTCATTCACTGTGAGGTCGATATGTGCAGACCATTTAATGTTGTTGTCTAGTGTTATGCCTAATAATTTAGTTGAATCTGTTGTCGTAATTGGCATTGTATCAGCTAGGCCTTCAGGTATTTCGATATTTGACTTATCTGTTTTAAAAATGACACAATTTGTTTTTGACTCATTAAGAATAAGATCATTGTTAGTAAATCAATCTCTTGCGTTAAACCAGAGCTCTTCAAGTCTGATAGCAATTTCGTTGAGAGTCTTGCCCGTTATCATTAAATTAGTGTCGTCGGCATAGCTTACAATATTTATTTTAGCGTTATTATACTCTTCGCAAAAACGAAGAGTATATTGTATTTGATCGGCACATTTCTAAATCAGTAAATATCGCTCGTAGAGAAAAAAATTTTATATCGTTATGTTAGTGAACGAATTCTGAACAACTTTCAAAATGTCCGTCTGTCCGTCCGTCCGTCACGTTTCTTGTAAGCACGATAACTCAAGAAAGAAAAATCCGATTGTATTGAAATTTGGAGAGTAACTTAGTGTTTAGCTAGAGGAAGAACCCTATTGTTTTTCAACAAAATAGATTGGTAAATAAAAAAGTTATTAGTAATTTAAAATTTAAAAAAATATTTTTTACATTTTTTTATGGCTTGTAATAAATAGAAACCTTGCGAAATGTTATTTTCTATCACTATTTTTTTTTTAATACATTTTACTAATGTGTGTTTCCTAATAATCACAATAAATTTTCTAATGGTATATATTACACTCATTAACAATTTTAGTAATAAGAAATGGTGGTGTGGCGGCAAGAGTTTCGTCTCGCAATCCAAGGGTCCCGGGTTCGATCCCTCACATCGTGATTTTTTTTTCACAACAAAGTTGGTATCACAAAATTTAGAATGTCCAAAAACTAACATTATTTACAAGAAAAATGCGAAGAGTATCCTATAGAATGCGTAACAATTATATAAAAAGCTCAGTAAATCGGCGACGAGTATAATGCTTCCTCTAGTTTTCTATTACATTGACTAAATCGTGGACAAATATTATAAAAAGAAGAGTTCCAAGAACACTTCCTTGGGGCGCTCCGTAGTTGCAACATACAGTGTGTCCCAGGATAGATGTAACAAGAGGTGTAATGGACCAAACATTTTGGAATTTTGGAATTTTGGAATGGTATTTGGGGATTGAGTCCTGTTTGTTGTAAAACTAAAGTACACCAAAAATGACTTGATTTGGTGTTCTACAGGGTGTTTTATAAGCAAAGTTGTAAAAATCACCACTAATAAAGTATCTTTATTTTTCAAAATATAAAAAAATTCCACTAAGAAAAGTTATTTAGAATGCAATTTTATACCTCTGTACCAAATTTCAGGAATATAAAATTATTTTTTTGAAACTTCCCATTTTTTGCGAATTAAGAGTTGAATTCATATTTAAAGTTGTGTAGGAGCAAATGTTAATCATCTCAAAAAGTAGGCTATTGGTAAATAAAAAATTGAATATACGAGATGTAAGAAGGTATAATGTTCATCGAACTAATTGTAAAACAAGAAACAATTACTAACAGAAGATTAATGAGGTTTAAAAATTATAACAAGTAATAAATGTCAAAAACATAACAGATTCACAAACAAATTAATTATTGACCAATACAAAACAATGTTTACAAATTTTTTATCATTCGACGTAGCTACCAACCACATCCACACACATTTCGATCCTTCGCCTGAAGTCCTTAAAACTGTTTCGAATATGATCTCCGATACTTGTATTTTTCGTTGATATTTCTAAAAATTTTAATTTTTTTTTTTAAATTTACGGATTGCCGTAATTTTCAATGGGTAAACTTTTTAGTTTATGGAATTAGAAATCCAACAAAAAACAATCATTTAAGTCCATTCATTATAGCTGGGTTCCGAGGTATAAACCAAATTGCACTGGACTGATAGTTCAGATTCTGGATATGTTTATCTTTCAGTTGTAAGTACCTGTTGAACATACAGCTAAAAAGTGCCAGAGTTGATGTAAAATTTTCTGCTCGATCTGAATTCAGAGCTCTCACAGAAATCAAGGATTGTATTCAACCCTTAATCCGTGAATTTACCTTATTTCGGAAATTATGAAAAACAGATTTCTTAAAATATAACTTACGTTTTCTCCCATAAAAGATACACACACAAACTAAAAATCTGTTCTTTTGTTTTAATTGTAGCTCACAGTGCATTGAATGTAACAGTGTAGCCAAAACACATCCAATATTTATAGAAATTTTGAAGAAAAATATCGTGCGAACCTCTACGCAGTCAGCGCATTGAAGAATGTAGCCTGAGAGATTTTTTTATTTTGGAAAACCAAAACTGGATCATACCAAAGTACAAGAAATGACCAATATTATTTTTAGTGATTGATTCATACTGATTTCTTGTGTGAAACAGAAGATATGATTTTTTAAATTTGGCTGTCCTGCGATCGAATGAGCCTACGAAGTGAGAATGCCGTCTAATGAATTGAAACCTATGGGTGCGGGCACTTGTTTGCATTATATTTGTTATTTGGTACTGTAAGTTTTACCGGTTTTATTTTGTTAGAAAGATGTAGTTATTAAGTTGTTTAAAATGCCGCAGGTTAATTTTTTATCATAACTTTAGAAACACTTAAATTATACATGTTATATAATATTACACGCCATCTTATTGCGACTTAGCCATAATAAACCTTCACAGGTATATCGTATTTCACGATAACAGCTTCTCTTATTAATTGCTTATCTTCAAGATATCATATTACACCTTTGTTTCTCATAACTTGTGCAGACTGCAGAACTGCAATTCCTTTGTTATATATTTTGCTTACTCAGGTTCTGTATGTTATAAATATGATTAAACACGCTTTGTTGAATCAGTTATTAAACTCACTTAAAATGAAACACTTCTAATTATTGTATTATTCCTTCTCCAAGAGCCAACGTTGGCTCCATTTAAGTAAATAAATCTTTTTAAAAAGTCACTCATGTGAACCGTGATCTAACATTGGCGCAGTCGGTAGGATCCGTAAACATCATCAGAACAAGAAGCCTAACTGGTAGTGAAGCGTAAGAGAACAAGGAGAACATCTGCAGAAGGTGCCTAACTAGAGCGTGTACATCTACGAGAACAAGGAGACCTTCCTCACTGGTGGTGGCGGATCCCAATCCCTTGACGGACGAAGAACCTACTCATGGAGATGAAATTAATGTAAGTCATTTTTAAGAATCATCTCGTTATTTCATTTTACAATTATTATTTCTCACAATTATTTACGTGTATTATACCGCTAATACACTCGGCAAACAAAGCCAATTCTGTTATCAAACAAATCCTATACAAGCTACAACGCAACAATTTTAATTTTAAGTTATTTATTTTCGTATTCACGAAACGACTGTGTATTATACAGTTAATACACAATTCATTTACGACGTAACAAAACAAGCTAATTTTAATTTAATTTCCGTATCATACTGCTGATACGTAACCAATTTTAGTTCAAAAATCTCTAAATAAAAAAGCAAAATGCCTGATAGAGCTCAACCAGAGACTGTTCAACCAGTGCCACTGGCACCAGCCGAACAACAACAACAACCACAACAAATTGAGCCTTACAAGCTCTCTGAAATTTTTTCACTAATACCAGAATTCGATGGCAACGCCATAAATTTACAGACATTCCTAAACTCGTGTTCCTGTGCACAAAGTATGGCAATTCATGACCAAAAAATTCTATTAACCATGCACATCAAAAATAAATTAAAAGGCAGAGCCGCCGAACTTATAAATTCACACAACCCTAGCACATGGCCAGAAATAAAGGCACTACTAGAAACTCACTTCGGAGACTCCTGAGATTTAACGTCCCTAATTCAGGACCTACAACGAATTCACCAATTACCTAGTGAATCCGCCTTAACATTCGTTTCGCATTTACAAACGCACAATGCGAAAATGCACGCTGCAGTGCAAAAACAAAATTTAACTTCGGAGCAAAGAACCGCGCAAACAAACCTGATTGAAACTATGACATTAAATAATTTGTTAACGGGTCTAGAACCAAATCTAGGCAGAATAATACATGCCAGTAACCCTCCGACTATAATGAACGCAATTATTAGAATTCGTAGAGAGCTACAACTCTCTTATTGAACAGCAAACATTCCCAAAAAATAGTCCAGCGACCACAGGGTCCAAATTTGCAACAAAAGTTCTGTTCCTTCTGTAAACGGAATGGACATGTAATAAGCGAATGCCGCACAAGGCAACAGTCTCAAAACTTCCAGAGACCAAGTTTCCAAGGAAACCCAAAACTCACAAAATTTTTCTCATCAAAACTTTGCACAACCGAGTAATAATCAATTTAGTCAGAGGACATTCCCTCAAAATAATCAGCCAAATCAATCACAGCAAAACAGGGCCTCAGCCATAAGGCCGAACCCTAATTTTATGCAACAGCGACCATCAGCTATCCAACCTAACCCAAATTTTAATCGCTTTAACCAGCAAAAAGCTCATCATTTGAATTACGAACCTTACGATAATTATACCGATCAATTTAACCAATACAATGACTACTCTTTCGACGATTACCAAAATTACCAAAGTCAAAATGAATCGTACGAAAATTACAATTTTGAAACCAACCAAAATTTCCAGGAGAATTATACTGCTAATTCTCAGAACGAGCAATACGAGGATTATACTGCTAATCCTCAGGATTTTCGTTTAGATCCGGAGTACCCCACGGATACTCCAACACAACAAATAGACCAATTCGACCAAATATCAAACCAAATACAAACAATGAATCTCAACGACAGTTTCGATCCAATGCTGAACTTCCCAGAACAGACGTTCATGTAAATACGCTTTCTCACACCCTATTAACCGTAAATTCAAAAAATCTTTATTACATCACGCAACCGGCAAATTTAAAATTTTGATTGACACAGGTGCAGGAATTTCAATTTTTAAACCTAAAACAGCTGAAAATTATAGACGTAGATCCCCTGAAAATGTAATTATACAGGGTATTACTGATCAAAAAATTTATATCAACGAATCTGTTCTCATCCCCTTTTCAGATGAGTCACACAAGGTTTACATTTATAATCTAGATATAGATTTTGACAGACTACTAGGCGCAGACTTTTTAGAACATTACGAATGCCGAGTAGATTTCAAAAACAAACAACTAGTCACAAATTTTAAAACCGTACCACTATTTAAAGTCACGGAAGAAACTACAGTAAATTTACTTGTACAACCAACTGGTAACTCTAACATAAAAAACCAAAATCCAAATTTAGGCAACATCAAAAATTTAATTTCTATCGAACCTCGCATGGAAAAAATCTGTAAACTAAAATGTAACCTACGAAATACCGAGGCTATACTGTTAGCCCAGGAAAATGAGAAAGTACGCTTACCAAATGCTATTGTCAAAATTGATAACGATGGAGAATTTTTAACCTCAATTATAAACGCGAATGCAATACCAAAAACGGTAAATTTTTCTAACATAAAACTAGAGCCAGTACAAAAATTCAAATCAATTTTCAATTTAAACACTCAAAATTTTGACTCACACCTACAGACGGACAGATCCTTCGAAATTAGGAACGAATTGCGCTTGGATCATCTAAACGATGAAGAGGCCGAAATAGTAACGCAGCTTTGTTTAGACTTTCAAGATATATTCTATTTGGAAGGAGACAATTTAACTTTTACTAACGAAATTAAGCATTCCATTGACACGAACGATTCAAAACCGGTTTTTACAAAATCATATCGCTACCCTCATATTCATAAAGAGGAAGTCAAAACACAAGTCTCTAATATGCTTGATCAAGGCATCATTAGACCTTCGATTTCTCCCTGGTCCTCCCCAGTTTGGGTTGTACCTAAAAAACTCGACGCCTCCGGTAAACAAAAATGGCGAGTTGTAGTGGACTACAGAAAACTTAACGAACTGACTATTGACGATAAATACCCGCTACCCTATATTTCCGACCTCCTCGATCAATTAGGCAAATGTCAATATTTTACAACTTTGGACTTAGCCTCCGGATTTCACCAAATCGAGATTGATGCGAAAGATATTCAGAAAACTGCTTTCACAGTTGAAAATGGTCATTTTGAATTCGTAAGAATGCCTTTTGGACTTAAGAATGCTCCATCAACATTTCAAAGAGTGATGGATAACATTTTATTAGGTATCCAAAATGAACGATGTCTCGTCTATATGGACGATATAATTGTTTACTCCCCTACTATTCACGAGCATATTTCTCGATTAACGGAAGTTTTCAAATGATTACAGAAAGCCAATCTCAAAATTCAACCCGACAAATGCGAGTTTCTCCGCAAAGAAGTCGCTTATTTAGGACATTTCATTACAAAAGACGGCGTAAAACCGAATCCTTCGAAAGTTGACGCCATTCTAAATTTCCCTCAACCAAAAAATCAAAAAGAAATTAAATCATTTCTAGGCTTAGCCGGATATTATAGGCGCTTTATCCCTGATTTCCCCAAGATTACCAAGCCCTTAACAAAACTACTACAAAAGACATACCATTTCTCTTCGACAATGATTGTATAAATTCTTTTCAAAATTTAAAACAAACAGCCTATTGGCAAAGATTTACCCATTGCCTATGTTTCTAGAACCTTGTGCAGTGCAGAAACTAAGTATTCAACGATTGAACGCGAGCTTTTATCGATAGTATGGAGTGTAAAGCACTTTAGACCATATCTGTATGGTAGAAAGTTCAAACTTGTCACCGACCACAGACCACTCACCTGGCTATTCTCTATAAAGGATCCAGGAAGTAGACTTGCTCGTTGGCGACTCAAATTAGAAGAGTACGACTATGAAATAATTTATAAACCCGGTAAAATCAATAAGAACGCGGACGCACTTTCCACAATCAAAATTAATCATTTTTCCGAATGTTCCAAATTCTATTCAAAGGTTCTAGCCGCGAATGACGAAGAGTCAGACGACGACGAAAACCCAGACGATAACAACGAAATCACTAACGAACAAATTTCCCGAGAATTTGAAACTTTCACCAACCTATATAAAACAACATCTTTAATTGACTATTCGAAAATCAAAGCCTCGAACAAACAACTTTTGTATCGAGAACATAAAGATATTATAACCTTTTTTCAACAAAACAACCTACAAGACCTACATCACAAAATTATCGAGGACATATTCGAAGAAAATCCCGAATTTCATAACGATAAAATCAATATTGTATCGAGCAAAACAGTCAGACATAGGAAATATTTTATCATCCCTCTACCTTTTGATATCGAATCTGTAATTGAACATCTATTTTTGGTATTATTTAAAAACCAAGATGTTTTAGATCTTTCTAAGACATACTTTGTGGAAAATAACTTAGACCTCCCCATACTTGAAATCCTATCATTCATTTTTGCAGAAAAAGACTTAAAAGTAGTAATTTGTCAAGATATCGTCAGAACTGCCGACGAAGATGAAATTCCAATTATATTAGAGCAAAATCATGTTGGTAAAAATAATCTACACCGCGGAATAAATGAAACGATTCGAAGAATTAGAGAAAAATACACTTGGCAAGGTCTAACTAAAGACGTTGAAAATTTTATAAAAAATTGCGAAACTTGCCAAAAGACTAAAGTATGCCGGAAAAACCTTAATAACCCTCTAGTAGTCACAGAAACCCCAAGAACACCATTCGAAAGAATCAATATCGATTTATTTGAATTCCCAACTCGAAATTACGCTTTAACTATTCGAGACGAGTTAACTAAATTTACACAAGCCTATGCAGTCCCGGACAAATCCGCAAAATCCGTCGTAAATACCTTGTTGTTATACTTTCAACATTACGGTACCCCGCTAAGAATCCATTGCGATTACGGTGGCGAATTTGACAACCGTTTGCTCAAAGATCTCTGCACCCTCTACGACATAAAATTAACTTATTCAAGCGTAGGACATCCCCAATCGAACGGATCCATAGAAAGATTTCATGCTACTTTAGCCGAAATGATAAGAATCCACAAAACTGAAAACCCAAACGAACATCCTTTCACGATTTTACCATATGCAGTAATATGCTATAACAATTCGGTAAATAAAACACACGGTTTTACCCCATATGAACTTATCTTTGGTCATACATCTAACAGACCACCCGAAACTTTGTACAACCAAAAAGAATTAATAACTAAATACGTTAGAGATTTAAACAATAGAATATCCCACTACTATAAAATAGCCCGTAGTCGAACACAATCTCAAAAAGAGAAAGCAAAAGTTCGCTTCGACAGAAATATTCCCCAAAAACGACCTGAATACAAAATAGGTGACTTAGTTTATGTAAAAGAATCACAAATTAAGAACAAACTACAAAACAAATTTAACGGTCCCTTTAAAATAAAAGAAATTTTTCAAAATTCTGCTACCCTATTAAATGTCGAAACAAAACAAGAAACTAAAGTAAATTTTGATAGAATGAAACCATATACTGAAAATTAAATTTATTTTCAGGTTTCTCCTGCTGTTCGGATCAGCACTCTGTCAGTACAAAATTACCCCGATCAATAACACTGTTGGTGTATACTATCACCAAGACACGGACATCGTGGTGACAAATGACAAATGGACTCTGCTAGTGCATAAAAATATTTGATCCCTTAAATTAGCTTTTGACAAAAATCAAAATAATTTAGACAGAATCTTGAACACCCTCGATGGTGCTGACCAAAAATCAATCCTGTTTAGAAGCGAAGTTAAAACAGAGTTTAACCTTTTAATGCAAATAGCTAGTTCGATAAAAACGAAATTTGACGAAGTCTTTTCAGACACAAAGAGATATAAACGTGGAATACTTAACGGTTTCGGAACAATATTCAAATCAATTACCGGAAACTTAGACGCCGAAGATGGCGAGTACTACACTAACTGTATAAACAAATTAAATAATGATGAACATCAATTAGAAAACTTAATCAAAAATCAAATCTCAGTTACAACTTCTGTTATCAAAAATTTCAACTCAACTATACAAAAATTACAAATTGATGAGGAAACATTTAACAAAGATATCAAAGAAATCGAGCACACGATTCAAACCATGACTCAAACGATCCAAGCTGCCGAAATAAAACTAAAATTTCTATACATTTCCGAACAACTAATGGCCAGCTATTTGTATATCGAAGACAATCTAAACGATATTTTAAATTCAATAACATTCGCCAGATTAGGAATTATTCATTCATCAATCATAACACCTGATCACTTAGTAACGGCGTTACAAGAGATTTCACAGAGTTTGCGAAGGAACAATTTACCTCTTCCGATTAAACTATCAGCAGTTGCTCAATATCTGGATATTATTGAACTAAAAGCTTTTCAACTAAATTCTAACTTAATATTTGTTTTAACAATACCTCTCATTGAACCTCAAAATTACAACACCTTTCGTCTGTACCCTATACCTATACTTGATAACAGAACTGGTCTACATCACTTTTTATCTATTTCACAAAAGTTTATCGCGAGAGACGATGATTCTTTAATGTACTTACCTATACAAAATTTGAAAGAATACAAACCACTTTATTTCGGAACCAAACTATGTTCGAACCTGTTTGCTTATCCTATCGACCAAAATGCCATTTGTGAAGCTAGCATATTAAAACCATTACTCGAATACAAGCCAGTGCTAAAGACTTTTCCGAAATTAAGGACAATTCACATCCAATCCAAATTCCTTTTGAATGCTGCAATCACATGCCCGACAAAATCGAAATCCCAAAATTAAAACCGCTTAAATTAAACAGTCTCGACGTAGAAGATTTAGATATTGCTAAAAACAAACTAGAGCAATATTCCAAAGACCTAGACGACCTCATAAACGTACCTTTTGTGACCAAACATGTATCTTGGTTCACATACTTCATAATCACTCTCATCATCCTATTAGTTCTACTTTACATAACTTGTAAATGCAGAAGAAGAAGATGTGGAGCATTGCGAATCCAACCCTCAACGGACAACCCTCCTTCACCTCCTTCAGAGCGAAGCAGAGTATTTACCAAATTTCCTAGACTGATCCCTCCAAGAAAACGACCCGGTATTAGACCTCAAGAAGAAGAGGACATCGAGTTAACATAGACTTTCATGTGGAGTTTTACCCTTGTCTATTAATTTAGACTATTGTATTTTATCCTTATTACGTTATGTAATGTTTTATTATCGCTTACCAATTTTAACTTTTACATTATTTTATTATTTTGCTTTGTATTCATTCAACATTGTTCAATTTATTTTTGCATTATATTCATTTAACGTTTTAACAATTTTCAAAAGTTGCTGCATAACATCAACTTTTTTATTAAGGGGGAAGTTGTTATATAATATTACACGCTATCTTATTGCGACTTAGCCATAATAAACCTTCACAGGTATATCGTATTTCACGATAACAGCTTCTCTTATTAATTGCTTATCTTCAAGATATCATATTACACCTTTGTTTCTCATAACTTGTGCAGACTGCAGAACTGCAATTCCTTTGTTATATATTTTGCTTACTCAGGTTCTGTATGTTATAAATATGACTAAACACGCTTTGTTGAATCAGTTATTAAACTCACTTAGAATGAAACACTTCTAATTATTGTATTATTCCTTCTCCAAGAGCCAACGTTGGCTCCATTTAAGTAAATAAATCTTTTTAAAAAGTCACTCATGTGAACCGTGATCTAACATATATACAGGTATCTAACCTCTTTAAATAAAATTGTCTCTAATTATGATAGATATGAATGTATTTTAAATAGTGATGTCATTCTTATAATTTTTTATTAAACGACTTCATATTCTAGGTTCGTACTCAGAAAACACTAAGTTATAATATGTATGAAGTGAAAAAAATTTATTTTGTGAAATACAGCTCTCTGAAAGACAAATTTAAAAAAAAATCCATTCTGCCTCTCATATATTAAACTTCAAATGGCATTTGTTTATTGTTTTCACAAAGTTCGCCAAAAAAGTCGAAGATGAAAATCGCATGTGCTAAATTTACCAACTTTTCGATAGCTGTAACTTTTACAAAAAAAAAAAAGAAAAATGAAATATTTTCATCATCAGAATCTGATATCTGAAAATTTCCTTTCGAAGCCTATATTTGTTATTATTTTTTAAGTGGGACTATCAAGATGCCTGTGCTCTACTGCGAGAATCGTTAAAAATCATAAGTTGACTCAAATTTTGGATGCATCATTTTGAATTTTTCAAGTTTTTGTATTTTTTGGGAGTCGTGAAGGTACTTTCTACCTTCATGTCAAATTTCAAGTCCCTAGCTAATAGAGCGGGAGCTAGGTGGCTTTTTCGGCAGCTCATCGTTTTATGAACTTTGAGATATTTTTATGGTTTAATGGATGATAACGATTCATAAAATCGACTTCTGGCGGGGCACCTCCTGTCAGGAGCGTCACGAACACTGTTTAAAAATCAGTGAAATCATGCCACCGTTACAAGGCTCATCAAGGGGGCCCGCTATTTTGATTTTACCCCTGGGCCCGTACTGGCTCTCCACGGGCCTGGTTGACACTAAGAACTTTATGGGGAGGCTATTCTATTGTTGAAGGAGCTTATATTTACGTTTTAAAAAGGAGCCAGAACTTGTAATGACGAGTTTAGAGTTCTGAGATGAAATATGCGAAAATAAATCCAATTTTCTTCAAAAATCCTAAACATTTTCTTTCTGGCTAGCCTTACTGACGGGAGTTTCTTTTTGGGAATTTTTTTCTGTGTTCAAAACATTTAAATAAACATGCTTAACCCTAAAAAATCATGTTATATATCTCCGATTTTTTACCTCTTTGACCTTTCTGGTTACGCCCCTGATGGCCCACACTTTCTGGCGATCTTATTTTATTCATTCTAAACATAAAATGTGTACACACAAAAAAAATTGGCTTTGTAACGATGAGATAATTTCACTGATTTTTATATCTTGAACCATGGCCAACTCGACGGGCTGACATATACCAGAAGTCGATTTTGTCATTATTTAAGTTCGATAGAATTAATCAGCGCATAGAAAATGCTTGTAATGATGAGTGTCCGAAAAAGCCACTTAGCTCCCGCACCATAAGCACATATATAGTTACACTCTACCTTTATACGAAACAGTAATAAAGTTTTTACCTATATTGTTCCGTGAATTCTTTAGGTACTTCTCGTTGCTAGAACACCCAGAAAAGTTCAAAATTTGCAAGATTCAAAATGGTGGTTCCTATGGCTACCAATACATAGATATATAATATACCCATATTAAAATGAAGAGCTGTGAAAAAAATTATAAAGAATGAAATTTCACATCAAATGTAAGAGGCGGCATATACGTGTCTTTTATTGTTTTGGCAATATATGCCTTTAAATTTCATGAATCTGTACGATGCCGCATTTGCACGCTTCCTTTGCACATTCTATAAAAGATGGACAAACACTCTCACTGACTTTTGTAGAGAATTACAACTACAACTTTGCTTGTACATATTTAACATTGAAAATGTTTTTAGTTTCCTATATGGCTAAAAATCTAACTTCATCATTTTCAATGTTAGTGGTTGTATCTTTTTTTTATATCTCTTACCATTATGGCAGCGTTCTCATCTTAAAGTGTGTATTACAATAAGTACAACATACTTATGTATTTTTTTATGATATTTGCATGATTTTCAAGTTTATATCGGCCATTTTGAATTTTCCAATTATAATATCAAAATCGTAATCACTGAAAACATCTATATGAATTTTTTCGTGATTTCATCACTTAAATTGTTTGAGTTATCACAGTTTCAAAATATTTTTTGATAAAATATTGATTTTTTAAAGATTTTTTCAAACAAAGATAATTTATTTGCTCACCTTTTTAATGGATAAACTTTTAAATTGTTGTTTTTATAGTATATTGCAAAAGGTTTCATTCAAACTCCTTAAGTTCAAAGTATTTCCGTAATGCACTTTTTTTATTTAAATGTACTGGACTAATAATTTAGTTCTCGTCATAATATATATAGGTGTGTTAATTTCAAGTCAATATCATAAACCTTTCCAGAGTTATCGTGCACACACAAAAAAAGTTTAGAGACAGACGGACTGACAAACAACTAAGTTCATCACTTTATTCGACAAAGAATGCCACAAGGATTCTCAAACTGAAAAAGTCCAACTTAAGGCTAATAACAGGCCATTGCCCCTTAAGATATCATTTCAAGAAAATGGGCAAGGCAGACAATGATACATGCAGATACTGCAATAGAAACTGCGAAACATATTCTTTGCGAATGCAAGAGCTAATTTACCTAGAAAAGATGGAACTAACGCCCGAAGACTGGGAAATTAGCCCCCAGGAAAATGACAAGCTTTGTAAAAAACTTGGGAGCCCTAGGCAACAACTAATTGTAGAGTAATTTATGAAACATCTTTTAGGTCGGTGTGAGGAAGGGCTGAAAGAGCCTAGCGACCCCTTAAATAAATAATCTACAAGTTATAAATATCCAATATTCCAAAATTATTAACAAATAAGTTGATTTTCAAAATAATAATAATAAGACAAAGAAATTAAGAAAACATATCATGTACCTCCAAAATGGCTGGTTCATTCCTTAATCATATGAGTTAGGTTTCAAGGTTCCAGCCATCGAAAAATAATTTAGCACTGCAATTCCATCTCTGTGCACCGCGGAAGAAAAATTCTGGAGTTATTTACTTTTTTAATATCAATCATACGCCGTTTCCAAATTTCAAATATTTTTATTTTCGAGATTTCAGGACTTTTAGCTGAAATACCCTCAATAGTTAATAGTCACCATTTTTAAAACTTAAAAAATGCAGACTTTAATTACCAAGTTTGATCTGTATTTGTCTGGAATATTCCCTGAGTGCTTAGTATTGAAATTAGGAAGATTATATTAGCTTAAGACAAACCTATAAAAAAACTAAAGGATTTTCTATAAATTTCCAAAATTTGCTCTTTTTACAGCAGTGGTCTTCAATAGCTACCCACACACTAGCATTCTCGCTGGAAAGTGGAATCGCGAAGGAAAGAATGCACATTAGTGAGGTATGGTATAACGGACTGTTACGTCACTTAGGGCCGGTTTTATAGGTACAGATTAAACCTAAGTTTAATTAGAAGATTCTGTTGAGGTCCAAAATAAAAGTAAATAATGTATTTAGCAAAGTGTATATTAAGCACATTCATCAAACAGGAAATTAACAAGAACCTTTTAACAAGAACTCAAAAAGACGTTTCTCACAGCAGTTTTTTTACTACAAAAATCATTCGATGACTATCGATAATAACTATCATTAACAACTATCAATACCACAGAAGCTTTATTCAAATTTATTAATAATTTCCTATTTGATGAATGGGCTTAATATACACTTTGCTAAACACGCTATTTACTTTTATTTCGGACCTCAACAGAATCTTCTAGTTAAACTTAGGTTTAATCTGTACCTATAAAACTGACCCTTATTCTTTTGGGGATATCCCCATGTTCCTGATCAACACGATAACCTCTAGTTGTTCAAGGTTTTTCCTTGCAGGTTTAATATAGGTACCTGCGCCCTTGCTAGTTAGTTTGTAGTAAACATGTGTATTTTCTTTTCGGCGGCCTAGCTAGGGCACTAGAGGGGCACACTGCTCCCCCACCCCCATGATGTGGTGCCCTTACAGTAGATAAAAATCCATATTTTATTTATATTTACAACTTTTTTATACCGCCTTTTAAACGACTGCTCCCTCCGTCCCAAAAAGCTGGCTACGCCACTGTTTCTTTTTGTATGTATGGAGTAACTAATTTCATCAATTCATAAAAGGTGTTGGGGTCTATTTTCGGATAATTTTGGAAATTGATAGGCTTGCTTGTCCTCAATTCTCGTAAAAAATTAATGTCGCTGCATAATTCTCTTGAAGTAGCCACAGTTTTGCCCATATGCGGCATTTCTGTTTTTTATTGTACAAAACTCCATTAGCAGCTAATACAAGCAATTGCAATTATTATTTTAGACTTCGTCTTATAACAAATGTTATATATTACTCCAGTAATAGAAGTCCACTAACATCTGAAACGAAAGACAAATCTTACGTTCCAAAGTAAAAGGTTCGTCTGACGGGGTAATTCTGTACAAAATGACAAATTTTGGACACTAACTGACATGCATTCCGGCAGGTTTTGTTTAATTTGAGAAAAATGCATGGAAAGGTATTTTGTGTTAATGGACTCTGAAAGGATTATAATTCTATTGAAAATCAAGAGGACTGTCCTGCAGTAAAAACTGACCAGAAAGACAGCAAGACCAAGTTTGTGTTAGTGGGATGGTTTGTTTCATTTCAATTTCTTAAGAGGAAAGAATGGCAGGAATGTACGCTGGTGTATAGCTACCCACCCACCAGCGTTCTTTTCTGCCATTCTTTCCTTCAGCGTTCTTTCCTCTTAAAAAATTGAAATGAAACAAATCATGTGCTATCCCACTAACACAAACTTGATCTTGCTGTCTTTCTGGTCAGTTTTTACTGCAGGACAGTCCTCTTGTTTTTCAAAAGAATTATAATCCCTTCAGTGTCCACTAACACAAAATACCTTTTCCTGCAGTTTTCTCATGTTAAACGAAATGTGCTGGAATGCGTGTCAGTTAGTGTCCAAAATTTGTCCCTTTGCCTAGAGTTATCAGATGAGCCTTTTACTTTGGAACGTAAAGATTTATCTTTACTTTCAAATTTTAGTGTACGTCTAGTACTAAAGTGGTGTGCTGTTAAATATATAATAATTGTTATAAGGCGATGAAGTCAAATTTTTTCTAAATATTAACTAGCTCCGGATAGCCACGATTTTTTAAATTTCTGTTATTGTAAATCCCTTTATTTTTAATTTGCCAAAAGGCAGCATGGGCTCAATACATGTCTATAAATTGTTTTAGAACGTCTTTAGGAACATTTCTTAAATCAAATTTTTTATTTTTAAGAGCTTTTATTTAACTTGCAATATTTGTATGTTTGTTTGCATGTTAGTTTGTTTGCAAGCTGAATTTCTACTAGTTTTAATTAAGCTAGAGCTTTGAAATTTGGCACACGTGTATAAGTCCGGTGACAATGCAACATAGTATAGCCATTATCGTCCCAAGATGGCGGAGTAACTTATTTTTCTTCACAACCCCTGATATGGGGTTTGACGAGTAAAATACAATAAACTATGTGACGTCATTCTAAATTCAATATGGCGGACGTCCCAAGATGGCGGAGTGTCTTTTTCTTCACAACCCCCTTGATATGGGTATCAAATGAAAGGGTTTGACGAGTAAAATACGATAAACTTTGTGATATCATTCTAAATTCAAAATGGCGGACGTGGGAGAGGTGGGGAAAATGGGATAGGTGGAAAAGGGATGGGAAGAAGAGGGGTAAGAAGACAGGAGAGGGAAGGATGGCGGTGGCAAATGAAAGGCATTTGTCTGTCTGTAAAATAAGTAGACTAAAAGGTAAAAAATAAAATTATATAAAAAAATATTTTTAAGAAAAAAGCTTTTATTTGAAAAAATTACTAAAAAGTAAAAATAATTTTTTTAAAATTCATACACTTAGAAACCAAAAGCTTTGGGGGCGGTCAATTGAGCAAAGTAACTATGCAATAGCGCTATATGACCGCCCCCAAAGCTATTGGTTTCCAAGTGTATGAATTTAAAAAAAATTATTTTTACTTTTTAGTAGTTTTTTCAAAAAGCTTTTTATTAAAAATATTTTTTTTATATAATTTTCTTATCATCTTCCATATCGATTGTAGACTGTGTCTGTGTGTCGCTATCAGTCATCATCCATCGCAGAAGACAAAATTAAAATAAAAAGTAACCGTCTACTATACACGTTTACTACAAAACTAACTGGAAAGAGCGCATTTATAACAAAAATTGTAATAAATCTGTAAGGAAAAGCCTCGAACACTAATTAAGAGTTTATCATGTCCGTCAGAAACGGATATCCCCGAAAGAATACATGATGTAACGGCCCGTCATGTTATACTCCACTAATGCGCATTCTTTCCTTCGAGATTCCATTTTCCGGCGAGAATAAACGCTGGTGAGTGGGTAGCTAATGTTTCAGTCCCTCCAATCCTGTTCCTCACAATACCTCCAGGGTTGACGACAGGAAGAGGGTAAGCGTGGCTGCAGCCCCGGGCCCAGCACCATCACTGTTAAATACATTTTTGTATTGATTGTATTTCAAATTGTGCATTGAAAATTAGTATTTTTGATTTGTCCTAGCCGAGGCATAGTGGCCCCAAAATAACTTTTTTTTTGAAATCTTCGTTTTTTAATTTTCGATTTTTGTCCCTGATTTTTCAAAATTTTCCAAAGAAGTTTAAACTTTCATCAAAGCTTCTGAAAAATCAGGAACAAAAATTGAAACTCTGGCCTTAGACGAGGAAATATAACACAAAAATAGCCCCAACCTTCAAATTTTTTGGCAGTAAGTCGGATTGAGATGGGGTTTTTTGCATTCGCTTCGTTAACTCGTCTAGAAACTTTGTGCCATATTTTGGTCTTGTACTTTTTTGAAATTGCATTGCTGCATCGAAAAGTGCATTCTTATAAGTGCATCTTTTCAAGTGATGAAGAAAAAGTTCATATCTTCCAGAAAAAACTCACGAATCATACGAATTTCAGCACCTGGGGGGTTTTTGAGTCGCTGAACCTGAATGTGATGTCCAAGCCCCCTGGAGGTCAGGACGGCACCAGGAACGTCATGACCTGTGAACTCATGGAAAATCGATCGAAATTCGTTACCTGGAGGCTTTTCGGGTCGCTCGTCCCGAATCTGACATCGGCAACCTCCTCCGGAGGACCTGGTGCGCGCGACCTGGCTAATAACGTCATCTCCTGGAGTTTTACTGAAATTACTTATCAAATCAATCGAAACTCATTAACCGGGGGTTTTTCGGGTCGCTCGTCCCGAATCTGACATCGGCAACCTCCTCCGGAGGACCTGGTGCGTGTGACCTGGCTAATAACGTCATCTCCTGGAGTTTTACTGAAATTACTTATCAAATCGATCGAAACTCATTAACCGGGGGTTTTTCGGGTCGCTCGTCCTGAATCTGACATCGGCAACCTCCTCCGGAGAACCTGGTGCGCGCGACCTGGCTAAGAACGTCATCTCCTGGAGTTTTACTGAAATTTTGTCGTCAAACTTTCTAACATTGCTTTAATGAATGCTAGTTAGTATATTATGATGGTAGAACAAGTTTTCCACTGCAACCTTCTTCATCATTTCGACGTAAATATCTATGACGCAACAATTATAAATAATTATTAGTTAAAAATAAAAATAATAATTTATTTCTGCACCTATTTAATTGTATAATTATTAGCAACCACCTGAATATAATGAAGTTGATATTCTGTGGATGTAAAACCCACTGCGGTTATTCCTGTGGGTGTAGGAAGAACGGACTGATTTGCAATATCACTTGCAAAAATTGTGCCGGCTCAAATTGCACCTTCGAGAAATATTGCACAAAACAATTAATTTCCGCCAAAAATGACACTCTCGATGAAGAAAGTACTAACGTATCAGTTGATGAGGCGGACGATATTTAGAATAAATTGTAAAATTAAGAAAAGTTTTTTTGATAACTTAATGCATTTGTATAAAATTTTTTATAAAAATATAAAGTTCAGATATTTTTGAAATTATGCCTGCATATATTTGTACCCATATGCCTTTCATTTATCCCTCGAAAAGTTTCAATTGAATCAACTATTCCAACTCTGGTGATAAAGTAAGTTCATTGAAAAAGAGAAGACATAAAAGTTAAGAGGTTGCCGATGTCAGATTCGGGACGAGCGACCTGAAAAACCTCCAGGTAACGAGTTTCCATCGATTTTCCAGAGTTGACAGGGAACTCCAGGTGATGACGTTCCTGGTGCCGTCCTGACCTCCAGGTGCACAGGGGGGTCATTTGGACATCACATTCAGGTCCAGCGACTCAATAAACCCCCGGGTGCTGAAATTCGTATGATTCGGGAGTTTTCTCTGGAAGATATGAACTTTTTCATCACTTGAAAAGATGCACTTTTCGATGCAGCAATGCAATTTCAAAAAAGTACTAGACCAAAATATAGCACAAAGATTCTAGACGAGTTAATGAAGCGAATGCAAAAAACCCCATCTCAATCCGACTTACTGCCAAAAAAATTGAAGGTTGACTGCTATATTTCCTCGCCTACTTGACAGATAGATAGATAGGCAATTAAAAAGCAGATTTTAAAAAGTCACTTTGGGGCCACTGTGCGAGGAGGGGCCTGTCAATTTGATTTTACCCCTGGGCCAGTACTAGCTCTCCACGGGCCTGAACATCCCTCTGAGACTGGCAAAAATAATAATAAAAAACAAAATAATGTTTTCACTTTTCTTTATTGGCTATAATAGTTTTACCAAAAATATGTATATATATCAGTCTTACATGACAAAACAATAAACTTAACCTAACGATAATAAGACAATAAAACGAACCCTAGGTAGAATAATAAAATTTTAACAATAAACGGTATTAAAGATATAAAACAAAACTTGGTGACTAATTTAAAAATAAGCTCCCTTCTTTCTTAACAGAGTCTTAGTTTCAACTCTCCTAACTCGTGATGGATCATATAACATTTTATTTCTAAAATCTTTAGGATGGATTTTTCCCGGTTTATATTCGACCTCTTCTACTTTCTTAACCAGAGTGGTAGATGGTTTTATGTCGGCCACCTCAGAGACCCAAGAACCATTCATATTTACCACAGTAGTGGAAGGTTTAATAGTGCGAATGGGTCTATTTTTCACGTCCGTTATTAATTCATCCATTATGCTGAGAGTTTTAGTACGTAAATCTTCTGGAGAATTTGCAGGTGGTTTACTGCCATTATTCCGTTTTTGAGATTTAATTTTCTTAGAGTGTGATGTTTTTTCCAGATTCTTTTTCTTTCTCTCACCATCTTGGCGAATTTTGCTTTTCTTACTTTTGCTTGTGCTTAAATCATCTAGACTGGCACTTTTTCTTTTTTTACGTGATCTTTGCTTCAATCTGCCTGTATCCTCAATATTGTCCATGCTGATGCTCATCCTCTGTTGCTTTCTTGAGTGTTCTGCTTCTTGGAATTCTTCAGAGTCATCGCTATCTCTGGAATTTTTCTTGAAACGTTTATCCCTCTTGCCTCTCTTGACGAAAACATCATCATAATTTGAAGATTCCGCAGTATTATCTACAGCATGTTCAAGCGAAAGATTCATAGATACTTCTCCACTATAAAGTCTATGACAGAATGTATCCACCACGTTAGCTATCTTTTCACTGAAGTCAGGATTTTTTATATCAGCAACGTTAATATTTTCATGTATAATAATTGATTTTCTTCTCTTCTTGGTTGAGCTTTCTGTAGTATCTGTATTTGAACTATAAAGCCCTGATGCTATTTGATTATCAGAAAACTTGACGGGTGTCGATTTTTCCTCCAAAATAATTACATCATCATCTATTTCTTCCTCTACCTCAAACGTTCTATCGGCACCATCAACTTCCTCTACGGATTTATTTAAAAATTTCTCTTCACTGTTTTTATCCAATTCAGAATCACTCGAGTCAGATACAGAAATAATTCTAGACCTTTTATTCTTCTTAATCGGTTTTTCTTTCTTCTTAATTTTAATAATCTCGTCATCACAATCTTCTAGCTGGATAATTCGAGATTTCTTTTCTTTTTTCTTCTTCTTTTCATCGTCTAAATCATATTCTTCACCAGAAAGTAGTTTGGCTTCCTCATCATCGCAAATGAAAGGATCATCTAAATCATAACTCTCATCAGAACCCCATTCAGATTCGGTGGAATTTATTGATTCACCTTCATCGATAATGTCATTGCTACCATCTGAAGGTGTGTCTTCTTCGCCTTCTTCTGCCATAGTATAAATTAAATCATTCTCTTCTTCACTATTATCTTCCTCTTCAGTACCACTTGCAGAATACGATTCATCTTCACTTCCCATTTCTGAAATTTCTGTTGATAGATATTCGTCTAATTTTGAAATAACAGATGCATCTAGACCTTCCGATGCTTGTTTTCTAGGATTGTCCTCCTCATCTGAATCTATATGTTTAGTTTCTTTTTGTCGATTTTTATTTCGGTTCTCATTATCTCCCTCATTTTCTAAGTGAGTTACATGTTCAGCAGATTTCTTCTGCTTCTGGTGTTTTTTTTCTTTTTTCGTGTTACTGCTAAATTCTTCTTCATTATTTGCTCCAAATAAGGACTTTTTTTTCTTACCTGACTCAATAATTCTATTTTTGTCTACAACCGGAGTCTTCTTAGGTTTATCTGATTTCTCTGCAGTCTTCATTTCTTCAACTATGTCATAGGAGTTACTTTCTTTTAGATTTTTGCCCATAGTAGATATTTTCTTTGATTTTTTCTGAGAGGGGCTTCTAGACTCTTCAACACTTACATCTTCTGGTGTTTCCTCCTCTTTTCGAATTGTATGTATGTTTTGTTTAGTAATATTTAGTTGTTTCTTAGACTTCTTTTTTCTCTTTTTCTCTTCTTTTGCATCACCAGAATTCTGAATGACTTCTTGAAAATCAATTTCTATTATGTCAGACTCTTTGCTAATGTACATAGTCTTGGTATCATTAGAACTAGACTTTTCCATATTGTCATCAATTTGAGTACTCTCTACTGAAGATTTCTTGATAGTTTTGGATTTCTTTTTGCCCTTTTTCCCTTCCTTTACATCACTAGAATTCTGAATGACATCTTGAAAATCACTTTCTATGCCAGATTCTTTGCTAATATACGTATTCTTGGTATCATTAAAACTAGACTTTTCCACATTGTCATCAATTTGTGTGCTTTCTATCGAAGATTTCTTGATGGTTTTGGATTTCTTTTTGCCCTTTTTCACTTCCTTTACTTCAATAGAATCCTGAATGACATCTTGAAAATCAGTTTCCATTATATTAAACTCTTTACCAGTGGAAATTGCCTCGGCATCATTAGAATTAACATTTACCATGTTGACATCAATGTGTGTACTCTTTACTGAAGATTCTTTGATTGTTTTAGATACCTTTTGACCTTTGTTTCTTTCTTTTACATGAGTAACTATTTGCACTAACTCATCCCCTGCTCCTGTTTCTTCTGAAGCTTCCATTTCAGTACCATCCATTTGGGCAGAACTTTTTTCGAATGTCAAATCTTTGTTTGCGTTTACATTTTCATCTTTATCTACTACAGAAATACTGTTATCTTCTACTGTGTTTTGGATAGAAATTTCATCTTCTTCTATAATTTCTTTTTGGCAAACAATTTCTCTGTTTATATTAGGTTCATCTGCAAAATTTTCCTTTACAATTTCTGTTTCAGTGACTGAGTATAATTGCTTATCATCTTCTACCTCTTGTACATTTTGAGAGTCCTCCTCGTTGTCATCAATGCGTGTACTTTTTATCGATGATCCTTTGATCATTTTAGATATCTTTTGGCTTTTATTTCTTTCTTTTGTATCATTAACAATTTGTACCAACTCATCCCCTGTTCTTGTTTCTTCTGATGCTTCCATTTCAGTAACATCCATTTGGGCAGAACTTTTTTCACATGTTAAATATTTGTTTGCATTTACGTTTTCATCTTTATCTATTACAGAAATACTGCTATCTTCTACTGTGTTTTGGATAGAAATTTCATCTTCTTCTACAACTTCTTTTTGGCAAGGAATTTCTTTGTTTATATTAGATTCATCTGCAAAGTTTTCCTTTATAATCTCTGTTTCAGTGACTGAGCATAATTGTTTTTCATCTTCTGATTTGTTTATGTTCGCCTTATGTTCATTTTTAGAGCCCACTAAATTATCTTTTTCTACTAAGCCTTCTGCAACACTTTCATCACTGTCTTTTCTCGTATCTTCTTGATTTGCAGGTTCTTCAACTTTCGCTTCAGTGCTCATGATTTCGTCTGACACTGGCAACTTGTCCGGAGAACTTGCTTCACAACCAGAAACATTTGTTGGAGCTAATCTGATTTTTTTACTTTGTTCTACTTCAGAATCAGCCAATTTTCTCTTTACAGGGCTGGAGGAAGGGGACTTATCACTGACGTTTTCAGATACTAGTAGCTGATTATCACTTTTAATAGTGGTCTTTTCTAATTCCAATTTGTGAGATTTATCTGCTTCTTCATCGGAAGGTATTTCAAATTCATAATCCTCTGAAATATCCATCTTTCCTGATTCTTGGAGAAAGTCATCCTTTCTTAGAGCAGTTTGGGCTTCGGGCTCTGATTCCGATTCATTTAATTCTCTAGGACTTCCAGAGTCTTCAGGGGAATTATTTAATTCCGATGTATTCAATTTGTTTGAAGCTAAAGATATTTCTTTCCCTTCAGTTACTCCTTGATGTTCTGGTTGCGGACTTTTTGATTTTCTTGAGAATATTTTATCCCTGTTTAGTTCGGCATCTGGATTTTCAATTTTATCCCCAGGAGCTGTTTTATTGTTTACGGAAGACATTCCTTTAGAATTTGGTAAGGGCATTTCATTACTCTCCGACTTTAATTCTGCAGTATTGATGACTTCGGGTTGAGGACTTTTTGATTTTCTTGACAAACTCCTTTTCTTATTTTGATCAATTTCTGTTCCTTGTCTCTCTACAGGGCTTCTTGATTCTCTAGAAGAGGGTTTCTTTTTTGTGTCTGCTGCTACTGCTAAATTTTCACTATCACTCACATAAGATATTCTTTCTGAATTCGGTAATGGCATTTCATTATTCTCTGACATTAGTTCTGCAGTATTGATGACTGGAGGTTGTGGACTTCTTGATTTTCTCGATAAACTCCTTTTTTTATTTGAATCCGTTTCTGTTTCTCGTCTCTCCGCAGGACTTGATCCTCTAGAAGAGGGTACCTCACTATTTTGTTCTATTGCTAAGTGTTCACCATCATTGGGAGGACTCATTGATTTCCTTAAAGATCTTTCAGGTTCGCGTGGTTTTAATTCATCGCTTAGGTGATCAGGTTGACGACTTCCTGATTTCATTAATATCGGCTTATTTTCTAGTTCCACAATAAGAGTTTTAATTAGGGGACATTTTGAATTCTTTGACGATTTTTCTGTTTCATTTTTTAATTCATCAATACATCTGTCTTGTATTTGGTGGCTCTCAGATTTCATTGAAGTATTATTTTTTTCATCTTGTACCTCACTTTCTAATGTCTTAGAGGAACATTCTTTAGCCACGAACTCTATCATTTCTTCAGATGTGATCTGTTGAGGACTTTTGGGGGGAGATTTTACTCGCCGAGTTTCCTCTATTTCTACTTCTATAATTTCAAATGATGATTCCTCTGCAGGCTTATCTGAATGCTTCTTTTCTATTTCTTCATCAGATAGGGGGCTTTCACATCTTTCAGCGTGCTCTTGTTCAAGCTGGTCGGATTTCTTAACTTCAAAAGTTACGTCACGAGGCATTTTAGTATCTTCGATTCTCTCCAAGTTACATACATTGGTAGTTTCTTCAGGGAGAGTGTCTGAGGTTTGACCCTCTTTTGTATCTACTTGCTCTGATGAGGTGGATTGCTTTGAGATGTATATAGCTTCAGAATCTTCCAGTGTTAGTTCTGAATCTACGGTTATCACCTCAGATTTGTCTGCCGATTCCTCGATTAATTCATCAACTTTGTTAACTTCGATACTTTGCTCGTGCCCACTTTGATTAATTTCTACTGTGTCTCTCTCTGACATCTTTTCAATTTTCTTAATACTTTTTTTCACAATCGGTGTTGATACAGCTGGTGGTGTATCTTTAATATCACATTCCTCCAGGTCAAGCGATTTTTTAGTTTGAGTGATATCCAAAATAGATTCATCAACTTCCATCGGTTCCATAAAACTATTTTCTTTCATGTTAGGCCGAAATACATTTGAAACTCTGCCTACAATATTTTGCACTTCTTTATGGATATCGTGATCACTATTTTCGATTAAACTTTTTATTTTTCTCTGTGTGCCTATGTTTATTTTGGATATATTTGGGTCTTTTTCTGAGTTTATTTCAATATTTTCCTTGTCACTGCTGCTACTATTTTTAGATGTATTTAAATCGTTTTCCACATTATCATCTGGATTTTCTGAGTTAGAAACGTGTAAATGGAATTTAAATGAGTCTTCAGATCCCAAAGTTCCATCTGGATTGCCCGTCTTATCTGTTTCTACCACGATTTGTTTATTGTATTCTTTAGACTCTTGTTCACATTCCGCTTCTAATATACTTTGATCGATACTTTCTGTATTAGAATCTGACTTGTCATGTATCAGATTCTCTGTTTGAACATTTTTTTCTTCTTTTACATCAATTTCCTTTACTTCTACAAGTTCCTTGGCATTGATTTTTTCAGTAGTTTTACGCTCAAAATCTAACTTTCTACGTGGTGAGGATAAGCTCTCTTCTAAACTCTCATTTGCAGTTTCGTTAATTGTATGTTCAGATTTGATTTCAACATCTAAATCTGAACTTTCATTTGCAGTTTCGTTAATTGTATCTTCTTCAGATTTATTTTCAACCATATTTTCATTCTTCAAATTAGCCTTGTTTTGATGTGCTTTTTCTTCGAGATTTTCATTTGACTTATTAATTTGCTTTGGAGAGCTTTTTTCAATTATAGTTTCTTTGGTTTTGTTACTAATCATCTCACTTTGTTCTGGAGAATATGCTTCATCAACACTTTCTTTATCCATTGTTGAGGACTTACTTGGGGTTAAAGAATCACACTTAAAGCACTCCTGTACTTTCTTTTTATTAAGCCTAGGTGACTTTCTTGGAGTGACTACTTCTTTTTCAGAGGTGCTTTTATTTAAGGACTCTTCTGTGAAGCTTGATTCATCTATGGTGCTAAGGTCTAAAATAGGTTTGCAATCTTTGTCTGATTTAATATCGGTAAGACCTACTGCAGCTTTCTTCAATTCTGAACTTAATGGTGACTTGCTATTTCTACCTTTTATTTCTGATTCTTGCTCTTTAATGGGTTCTAAATTTACAGCATTTTCTGTGACAGATGGTCTCCTTTTGGACTTAATAGGTGTCAATTTGACAACTTTGGTATCTGGCTCATCGTCGAGTTTATCAGTAGAAGATCGGCGTCCTCTGACGGGTGGTTCTTTATCTTTTGTTTGTACTTCTGAAGTTTCTTCTGTGGCAGAGCCTCTTCTACTCCTAAGGATCTTCTTCGGAGGTTCCTTTTTTGTTTCTTCTTCTTTAGCAGAATTTCTCCTGCTTCTAACAGGTCTTTTTACAGTATCCTCTTCCACAGGTGTATCTGTGACTGAACCTCTACGGCTTTTAATAGGTTTTACGTTTTCAAGTTCAGCTTGTTCTTCTGCAACTATCGATTTACGACGTCTTGTAACAGGCTGTTTCTTTTCTGCTTCCTCTACTGGAGGTTCTGCGGCTGCAGAGGACCTACGGCTTCTTGTTTTAGCAGGTTCTGTCTTTTCTTCTGTGTCTTCTTTTGCAGTGGACACTAAACAGAAAACGAATTTGTTAATTAAAAGTGTTTGAACAATAATTTGGTTCAATTCAATTCATTTAATTAATAATCGTGCCTATAGCCTTAACTTTATTTGGTCATTATAGCCAGGACTGTACTAAAGGCATGTGCGAGTACAGCCGCACAGGGCGGCCGATTTCTTAGGGGCAGCCAAATCAAAATTGCTGACGTGACGAAGTGCAAAATTATTTTAAACATTACATATTACACCTACTTAAATATAAACGTTAATTCATTATTACTGCTTGAGTACTAACGCACCAAAACAAAGTCAAAACAAAAATATTGCTATTGCAGATTGTGTATCATAAATGCAAAGTTAAAAAGTATCGGCGATGGGTGTGTGGGTTGTGATCAGGGCTGGGTTACCCAATAAGCAAACTGGGCAATTGTCTAAGGGCGCCAATGGACAAGGGGGCGCTTCAGCATTTAGGGTGTATACTAAATCACAGTTTTAAAATTCCCTGACTTTTCCAGGTTTTCCAGGACTTCTTAATAAAAATTCCAGAAGATTTTTCTGTTGCTTGTCAAAGAATAAACATAATCTTACATTATTAATGGAAAAAAATTATTAGAACAACTAGCACAATAACTAGAGATTTTAATTTTGGGATACCGTCATTTGAATCAGATTTGGGTTTTTTTTGACAAGTTTATATATTATGCAGGGGCTTGCTAATTTATAGAGGATGGATGCCACCCTTTTCAGAGGGTGGCCACCTAAAAAAACATGGGAAAGAATCAAATTTTAAGAAGAAAAGGCTCTGTGCGCAACTTTTTATAGAAATTAATAGTCTTTAAGTTATACCGACTTCAAAATTGCGATTTTAGCTCGAAAAACGATTTTTGTCAAATAACTCGAAAAGTTTAGCGAAAAAATGCTAGAACCAAATAAGAAAGCTAAAACTGAGGACGAATTTCGTTTCTTTTTTAATTTCTGTAGAATTAATGGTTTCGGAGATCTGGAAGTATAAAGATGGCGTCCAGATGTTTATAAGAACTAAAGATTTATTGTAAATGTTGAATATCTCAGAAACTATGGCACTTACGTCAAAAATGATAACCAAAATTGTTAATTAAACTGATTTGCTTATTGTTTTCATAGCATAAAAACAAAGTTATAAAGCTTATATACAGAGTGACCCATTTAAAAGCTAAAATTTTTATTCATTGTTCGATTTGAATAAAATTTTACTTAAGTACAGAACAAATTAGGATCTAATTATTACTAGAAAAACATTTGCCTCCTACAAATGCGAAGCCACCTGCGGTACCAAAGTATGTGGAAAAAAACAAAAAATCATATTAGCCATTTTTTTTATCAGAAAATTTTGTTAATGAAACTTGTTCGGAATTGTCCAAAAACCTTAAGTCCAAAATTTAATCAAAATAAATGATATTGAAATTTTGATTAAAATAATGTCCAAGTCCAAAAATAACATTTTATTGGGTTTTTTTATTTAGAAAACTGTATTATCACAATTTTGTTTGAAATTAAACCTAAGTTGCCAGGTAGTTGTCAAGTAATTTGCAGTTTTTTTAAAATAATTATTTTTGAAATTTTTAAAATTTCAATTTTTCATTTTTTTAAAATTTTGAGTAAATTTTGGACTTAAGGTTGTTTTGTTGGACAATTCTGAACAAGTTTCATTAACAAAATTTTCCGATAAAAAAATGCCTAATATGATATTTTTTTTCTGCATATTTTGGTACCGCAGGTGGCTTTGCATTTTGTAGGAAGCGAATGTTTTTCTGGTCATAATTAGATCCTAATTTGTTCTACACTTGAGTAAAATTTGATTCAAATCGCACAATAAATAAAAATTTTAGAGATGTGTTCAGCTTTCAAATGGGTCACTCTGTATGAAAATTAATTTAATTTTTTTATATATTTATTTAGGATAGATAGTTTCGGAGATATTTAAGTTTAAAGATGGCGTCCGAATATTGATAAGACGAACTATTTAGTTTGTTTATTTCTGTATTGTAAACGTCACAAATTTGTGTCTGAACCATATAGAAACTGAAGATACCTTTTACTACAATAATTACTCATAGAAAAAAAATATCATTACTATGAGTCTATTTCTAAATTTTACATATTTTTTTACCTTTAGGTACTGTACTAAACATATAATTGAAAAAAATAATAAATTCTTTAATGGTTTATGCAACAAACTAATTTTCTTATACTAAAAAATCTTTTAAAAAGTATACTTTATTAAAAAGTAAACAAATAAGAAGCAATCTCACTTGTGGTAATTCAAGTAGGTCATTACTTATTATGAACACAATAATACCAGAAACCTTACATGAATAATAAAATAAGTATTTTGAGCAATTTCAAACTGCGAAGCAAGATAGTAGGCGGTCCTCGAATAAACTTAAAATTATGATATACCTAATTAGTTTTAATTTTCCCTGATTTTTTTTTAATAAATTTATAAATTTCCTGACTTTTCCCTGATTCCAGAATTACAACCTAATTCCCTGACTTTCAGTTTTTCCCTGTTTTCCAGAATGTATATACCCTGACAGGGTGTATACCAATTCACAATTTTGAAATTCGCTGGTTTCCAGGTTTTCTAGGACTTTTCAATAAAAATTTCAGAAAATTTTTCTGCTCGAAAATGAAAATTGATGAGTGGGGGAAGAGCAACTGGAAAACATTTTTTGACTAGCGTGGGGGCGCAAGATGGGAACAACTTTGGACATAAGTAGTTTTCATAAATTTTCCCTGACTTTTTTATAAATTCCTTGACCTTTCCCTGAGCAAAATCAAATCCCCTAACTTTCAGTGGCGGCTGGTGAAATTTCAATATTTTTTTCCTCGTCTGTGGCGCATGGGACCCATACGAAACTTGGGAAATAACATCTAGAGAAGCACTTCTCTAATGACCCCTAAAAAATTTTGAAAAAGCAGTTTGCGAAAAAATTTTTGAAAATTCGCTAGCCTCCCCTGGGTCTAGGGACCCCTGTTTACTTTTATTTTTTTTTGTCAGATGCATTTGACTTTTCATAAAAATGCATCGACAAATTTTGGAGTTTGTGAAAATATTTTCATTACTAACTGAGATACAACGAATTGAAATATTGTAATTTGTTAAATTGTAAATTACAAAATTTCAGTTCATTGTATTTCAGTTAGTAATGAAAATATTTTCACAAACTCTAAAATCTGTCGATGCATTTTTATGAAAAGTCAAATGCATATGACAAAAAAAAATAAAAGTAAACAGGGGTCCCTAGACCCAGGGGAGGCTAGCAAATTTTCAAAATTTTTTTCGCAAACTGCTTTTTCAAAATTTTTTAGGGGTCATTAGAGAAGTGCTTCTCTAGATGTTATTTCCCAAATTTCGTATGGGTCCCATGCGCCACAGACGAGAAAAAAAATATTGAAATTTCACCAGCCGCCGCTGCTAACTTTTCCAGGTTTTCCCGAAAGTATACCCCGAGGAAAATTCCTGAATTTTTTTCAATGTTCCTGTTATCACATTCTGTTTCAATTTATTCCACATTTATGTCCTGGTAGTATCTATAACTGCTTAAAATTTTATTTGAATCGGTTATACCGATCAATATTTATGAGTGAAAAAATGAATTTATTTTACCTTATATAATCGATATGTTAAAATAAAAAAAAATACTTATGGATAATATTAAAAAAAAAATGTAAAGAAAAAAATATGAAAAAAAATATGTACATATATTTAAATTTAACTAAACAATGCCATATTATAAATAGATTTTGGTAGGTTTTAGCTCACAAACAAGTACTGACAGTCCATGACGTATGAGTGCTTCGTGAGTCGACTACACGTTTATTTATTATTATTAATATTATTATTAAAATGTCATAGGCTATTGTTCTCTTTATTTATGAATAAACGTTATTATTATTATTATTATTATTATAATATATAAAAATTATTTTAAAAAATGTTCGATTCTTTTTTTACTCGAAAACGGTGTAATATGAAGCAAAAAGAAAATGAGCATCATCCACGTGAGGCAAATTCACCTATCTTAACCGACTATAGCCTTTGCCAAGTGATGTGCAAATTCCGATCCGTAATATCCTAGCGGTGCACATTGGGTAATGCTAATACATGCGGTTTGTGAAAATACTGATATATTTGACTACTCTCTTAAATGAAATATTTTTCTAATTAAATCAGAGTATGTACTTATATGCTAGTGGGTATGCGTGCATATTAATACATTCCGAATGAAGTTTCGATGTAATAAAAATTGACACATGCATTCACATATACATAAGCATACAGGACCATTAAAACACATAAATATGAACATACATTAATTGGTGTATGGTAGGAACAGTGTACTAGTTCTTTGGTTTCGCATTTCGACAAGCAGTGGCTTGCGCTATATTGACTTTTGAGCATTGTGCCCATGAGACTATTATTATTAAACTAAAATTTGGTGTAAATTAACCGAGGGCCATTTTCCTATCATTCTGTGTGAGTTCCTTTCAATCAAAAGTCAAATCTCATTAATTTTGTGGGTATCCTTTGTTTGCAAACTTCAAAAGCAATTTGCTTTCATTAAAATTGGTCATTTGTTCTTAGTAGCAATGCTTTAATTATTGTTTGGGTCCCATGCCCATGCCGCAAAACCAAATTACGATTGATTTAAATTTTACCATTAAATTTTTACATTTTAGTGAGGGTGTCTTAAAATGATTTTCTATGCAATTTTAAAAATTTTTGTTCAGTTATGGTATTATCTTTAAATGGTAAAGGCTAATAGGATTCACCTACGTGTCAAATTTATTTATTTAGACGTTTTATTCCCTAATAAAAATATATAAAAATACCATTCAAAAACGCTTTAACAAAAATGCATTAAAAAATAGAAAATATTTTTTTTACTCACATCATTTTCAGGCTTATACGATTAAAAATAATAATAATAATAATAATAATAATATTTATTCACCATTTTTGTATAGATACAGTATATGTATATATGGTCCCAGTGAACACACATATGGCTGTTACGTACCAAAGAGAGATTGTCAAGGTAACACACACCATATTACCAAATATATCTCCGTTATATAAACCATCTTCAAATGCTATATACATTTAAGTTATTAACAAACATGCCTGTTTGTTAAATACAAACATTATAATATGTGATTTTTACATAACTGCTGCATTACAATAACAAGTATTTTGTATATTTACATGCCATATAATATTTATGTATGTCTGTTATCACCATGTAGATTTTAAGTTATATTGCCTGTTTGTTAAATAATAACATTAAAATATGTGATTTTTACGTAACTGCTACATTACAATAACAAGTATTATGTGTATTTATCAGCTATATAACATATATGTATTTCTGTAATCAGTATGTACGTTTAAAGTTATATTGCTTGTGTGTTAAATAATAACATTAAAATATGTGATATTTAGATAATTACTACATATTACACATCAACCCATCTTATATGTTTACACCAGATATAACATTTATATATTTTGTGATCATCATGGACATTTTAAGTTTTTCTACAATTACATTACACATATATATTTAATCATGTAATTTGGTAAACTACAAACGTGAAACAAGCTAGCTTACATATGGAATGTCAAAAAAAGTTTGGTTAAGTATATATATTATGTACATTGTTTTGGTGTAGTAGTGAGTGTGCTGCTATAGTTAGGTTATAACATCAGTGACCAGTGTAGTTTAATCAACATAATAATAGCATGCCCAATGAAAATAAGAAGCTCTTTTACCAATTAACGCTTGTGATATTAAACAAAAATGTCTTCAATTGCCATTAAGTGGTAATGAAAATGTAATTGTGCCTATATAATACTTGATGACTTATTCGTTTAAATACTATATAAATTTATTAAAATAGTGATTAGTGTTACCGGCCGTTTTATTTTTATTTATGTATCTAATAACAAAAAATAAAACTCGCCGATCAAAAACTAGTTTGATAATCCCGTATCTTCATACAGTTGGATAACGTTTTAATATTGTGATGTTTTAAATTTCCCGGTAAATCTGGTTATAAGATTATTATAGGACATCTCTTTTGCACTCTGTATTACATAGTTCGTGCTAGAAAAGGATACCAAATTAACTCAAATATCCCTAACTATACCTCCTAATATTCTAACCTAACACAAGTGACCCTGAAGGAGGTGCAACGTGACTTCTAGCGTGCGTTTTAACATGTTAAATATCGTGTTTGTTTTTGTGTGGAATCAAGTTCAGAGATCAAAACTATTGTAGGTAAGTACGTAGAAGTGTAAATCATTAGCACCCCGGTGCAGTGTTAAGTCGCTTATTAGGTACCTACTTATTTGTTGGAGTTTTATTGACATGTTTCCCAATCTTGAGATTGAAATTTAATGAAATTTAACTAAGCTCAAGCCACAGAAAAAGGTTCTTTATTGTAGCTTAAATTGTATAATCACAATCATTAAAATTACACATTTATATAAGTAATAAGTGGAAACAATGTCCTTGGGCAACGATGTAACATATTGTAGGTATATACTTATACAAATCTTTTATAACCAGCATTAAACTTAATATAAATATTGAAAAACTGGTCATATTCGATCACTCTTGCTATAAGCTGCTGCTGCTATAGGGATTTAACCTATTTATGTCATCATAGATGTCTATGTCTAATTTTGTGTAATTACTAATTAAAAATAATATCTCGTAAAGGTAAAGACAAAGAATTTCTAAAAAAGTTAGAAATTGCTTTTAAGTAAATAATACACAAGAAAGTTATAAAATTTTGTCATAAACTATTGTTCTAGCTGCTGTTAATGAAACGTTCCCACATTGTGAAAAAGAATTTGAGAACATCGCTAGTGAGTGGTTCAGACTGTCAAAGCAAAGGCTACAGAGAGAAAACAAGAAGCTGCAGCAGTTATTGTACCATAATTTATTGAGATATGTATGAAAAAAGGAAACCAGGCGCCAAAAACTAGTTTTAAGATAATTAAGTTTTAAGTATTAGTCTGCTTGCAAATTCATGCTGACAGGTTTGTCTGTAACTAAATTTTTTTTATATATAGGAAATTTGTTTTCGTCATTATCTGAGTATTATTGTCACGTTTGTTGAATTTTTCTTGTTTCTAATAAATTTTTAGCTCCTTTTTGAATAATTGAAGAATTCTTGTTTTTTCTTTAACTATTTTCGTTCAAAATTTTAGTTGATACAATTAAACTTGGATAACCATACATTAAACCAAACTTTATTCGGATGTTAAATATATAGTTCAAAAAAGCATTTATTCAGTCACTAGAGTAAATAGGTAATAAAACTAAAAATTACCTGTGTTTAATATATAGATAATATAATAATAACTCGACTGTCAAAAATAGTATATTTTGTGTATGTAGGTGTATAGACACTTAGAAAATGCAAAGTGTCGTACTTCTCATTAATATGCCTGCGATTTTCGTTTCTACTGTTCGTCTACGTCTACATCAAAATCAATAGTGTTATTGTAGCCTTCAACGTCACCCTCAAAATCCACAGTTTTTAAATGTTGTAAAAGCCCGAGCATCATTTGGAACAAACTTCATTAAGCTTTTAATGTCTACCTTTTTCCCTGAAACTTCTTTCAATGTAAGATAAAGCTGTTCTGTTATACCAAAAACTTATATACTTTTCTTGTCTCTATAGTAATCATGCTAATGTTTATTTCTTCGTAATTTACAGCGGAATGAAAATGATTCATGTATACTGTCAGACTTTTCTTTATTTTTTACCTTATTACACAGCTTGCAATCAGGTAACTTTTTCTGTATATGTTATTTTTCTTCAGCTATTTTATCTTCTATGTTTTCTGTTAACCAAAAGTTTGCTTGTAATAAACCAAACTATATAGTTTAGAGAATGTGCAATTTGGCATTTAGTTCCTTTATTAATTTGGCAGTTGGTTTATTTTTGATTAACTCATTATATGTATAAATGCAGGTAACCTTCTTGTATGACTTTGATTAATATATTATTATGATATATGTATTTTATGAATATAAAAATTATTTATTTTAGATTGGCCTTTTTTTACATCTAGTTTTTCCTTACTTGAGCCATATTCCAACAGTAGTACAAGGTGTCCCCGGATGGGATTACGTATACGACAAATGACCTAAATTTTAATTTTTAGACAAAAAGTCACTATAAAAATTTCCGCATTTTTAAAAAAATACGATTTATGTTAAAAAAATTATTTTTTTTTATGAAGGAGCAGGGCGCTTAAAAATTCCAAAAATATGAATTTTGCCTAAGAGTAAACCACCTTTATTTTTCATTTTTAATAAAAAAGCCATTTGAAATACTTTTCTTTCATAATCCTAAATTTTTTAGTATCCGTTACGGAAAAATACGAAAACTGAGGTGAGGCATTGGGGAAAAAGACGTATTAAACAAGATTTAATAAACAATTTTTTCAAATTGCATTTTGCTTAAAAATGAGAAAAATAAAGGTAGTTTGCTCTTGGGTAAAATTCATATTTTTGAAATTTTTGAGCGCCCTGCATAAAAGAGTACATTTTCTTAACATCGTATTTCTTTAAGAAGCAAAATTTTTTATAGTGACTGTCGAAAAACTAAAATTTAGGTCCACTTGTGGTATAGGTAACCCCATTTGGGGACACCCTGTATATTATTTGCTACCCCCTTGTGCATATACCACAGAAATTGCATGTTATATGGCACACATGTAACATCAGAACATATTTTAAGGTAAATATTTTGAAATACAATATATGTCTTTTACATGTATGTTATATATTTGCCACATACGAGTATGTTACAAGTTATGTTGCCATTACATGGCTATAACTTTTTTTGTGGCTGAAATTTTAAGGTCCATGTACCTTACATTTACCATACATCCAATATCCTTGGATATAACATGTTGAATAGATTACGTAAGAGAAACATACCAGGTATGTATCCGTGTTCACTGGGGTAAGTCAGTAAAAATATAAACTATGAATATATATCTAAATTACAACAACAGTAATAATGTGTAAAAAAACAACTTAATCTACTAGACCAACAGTGACAAATTAAAAATAAGACAAAATAGAAAGAGACAATGAATTATGTCTCTGTAGTTCTATGTAAAAATTCATTAACGCTGTAGTAGCCATTGTCAAGTAGTAAGTCCTTAACCTTTTTTTTGTATCTCAAGAGATTTAAACTTTTAACATTTTCAGGAAGGCTATTGTGTAGCATTATTGCGTTATAATAAAGAGATTCTTTGAAAGTAGAGGTTCTGTGAAAGGGAATAGTTAGTAAATTTCCATGTCTCGTGTTATAGTCATGGTTTTCAGCTTGTATATGAAACTTATGTAGATTGGATTTTAGATGTATTAAACACTTGTATATGTATATACACGGAACTGTCAATAAAAGTGTGAGGCGCTCATTATAAAATTTCACTTGTCTTTTACGTAACATTTTCAACAGATAGTCAAGAATCTATAAAAACCGCTGCCCAAGGAATCACTACTTCCACATCCAGATTCTCTATCCAAGTCACTCACAACGAAAAAACTTTGTATGTGAAAATAATTGTTTATGGAACTTTAATAATATAATATTTGAAATCTTCTACCCCAAAAACCCATAAAACGATACCCCACATCGGTAGTGGGGTGGGGGTGGTGATAGGGGGGTGGTAGTGGGCGGTGGACGAAGTAAAAAAATATTTTGAGGTTTCTGGTTCCTGTACATACACTAAATCACAATTTCTCTTCATCCCCTTTAATAAGGGGGTGGGGGTGGTAATGGGGGTGTCTAATGCCATTTTTTTTTGAGACCTTAGCTTCTTTTGTATATACTAAATACCAATTTCGTGGACTCTTACCTGCTTGATTTACCCATCTACCCAACATTTGCCCCAATCTACACCCCAACCCTTCGACGGAACAAGATGAAAATATAATCCAGTTCTAGATCTCGTTAAAGTACATATGTGTACCAAATTTCAAATCAACATCTTAAACGGTTCCAGAGTAAACGTGCGCACAAAAAAAGTTACAGACAGACAGACCGACAGAAAAATTCTTTTCGCTCAAACTTAAAATCTCGACGTTTCATGACATTTTAAGCCTATTTGGATAATAAAAATTTTTAAAAATTTTTTTGTCGTTACTATACTTCCACTGGACGTGGAAGTAAAATTTCCCCACACTTTTATTTTTAGTCGTATAAGCCTGAAAATACTGTTGTGAATCCTGTTTGTCTTTGTTATTAAAGATAATATTACAACCGGATAAATCTTTTTAATTAAAAACAAAATTGCATAGAAATTCATTTCAAGACGCCCTCACTAAAATAAAGAAATGTGTCTGTATAAGTGTTGTGCAATGGTGGCAGGTAAAATTTATATCAGCCATATCTCGATATTGCAGTACATACAGGGTGCCGATTCCATATGCAAAATACGAAAAAAGTTCAAATAAATATATGTCCGCAAATGCTTCCTAAGGGTGTAAGGGCCCTTCGAAGACAGGGTTCATCACATCTATAAATTCCCTGACTTCCCTGTTTATTCATGATCAATTTTTAAATGTCGAAGTATCAGCTTTTTTTTAGGAGTAAAATTATTGTATTGTTCAAATCAGGGACCGGAACCGAAATCCGCACCGTACTCACGACTTTAAAGTTCAAAAAATATGGTTGAAATAAAAAATTCAAATCTTTAAACCATGATGTAGAAATACCAAATTGTATGGTGAAAACCATATCTAAGTCGATTCGTCCATTATAAAGATTATATAAGGCAAAAGGCAAGTAAAAAGCTAAAAACCGAAATCAAAACCGAAATTGTAATTACTAATTTTTTCTAACAGAAGCCGAATTGCCGCGAATCTGTAAACCGAAACCATAACCGAGAACCGAATTGTTGCTGCCTTGACAACCAAAATCGTAAATAAAAACCAAATTGTCGCTGCTATGAAAACTGAATATGGTTATTAAACGCTAACCGAAATTAATTTCGGTTTCGGTCCCTGGTTCAAATAATACAAAATTCTACAATATTTCATTTAAAAAATGAACGTAATGAAATAAAACCAACGTTTAATTTTAAAGGTAACACTTTGAGCAACATAAAAGCAGTGAAATAGGTAAAGCAGAGGGAATAGATACTTTATCACAATTCCTTTCATATTTGCTAGGTTTTTATTTAATATCCCAGAAACGCCTTGTGCTACAGTGGTAATATGCAGTACGACCTTCTATATCTGTTATTTGTTGCCGTAAAAATTTGATATTTTAATATTTTAATATATAAACCTTTCGCTTTCTAACGGTGTATGCAAAAATAACATTTATTTGGATATGGCTGAAAAACAAATAAATATCAATGGAAAAGTTGCCATTTTTGTGCATCTTTTACGCCTTATTCATATTAACATCCAAGTGGAGTTTAGCTATAGCCATTCCATCACTCAACCAGGATACGCACACATAGACAACAACACAACAACCATTCCCTACGGCATTGCCTTTTGCCGCAGCTGAGACTCGAATTCAAGAGACGCACAGGACACAACCACAGTCTAGTTCACTGCTATTGTCTCGACAATCTTGTAAAACCTTCCAGAATTGCTTTAAGTCGAAGCCAAAATAAAAATTCGACTTAGGCAAAAATTTCATTTAAAGACATTTTCAAGAGTCTGAGAGACTTCAGATTCACAAATTAGTCCAAAAGGACCGTCATGAGTTCCATAAGACATTAGGCACAACCGGGTAAAAATTCGAAGAATCACCGAATTTTTACGTAGGAAAATATATTTTGGTCCAGGATATGAGAGTGAAAGTATATGGTGGTCATGGAAAAATGAATCACATACTTTTTAAAAAGTATGCCAAAAAAGTACTTTGAAAATATTCAAAATATTTTCAACTTTAATTCCTTCACCGAAGACATTGACCATGGAGGTACAGTCACTATATACCTTGCTTTAAAGATTGACTATAAAATTTTAACAAGAACAGCATGTGGCATAGAGGGCTAATTTTCAAACTACATCAACAAGGATGTCCTAAATACCTAGTGCTACTTGTCAATAACCTGTTGCAAAATCGCAAGTTGAAAGTTAAGATTCAAACCGCATATTCTCAAGAATTTACGCCAGAGCAAGGATTACCACAGGGGTCTCCATTGTCACCAATTCTATAAACATATATTGCTCTGATATCTACAACAATGATGTTCAGTACTTCTCACATGAAAAATATATATTACAATATGCAGATGACACTGCACTGGTATCCCATGGAAAAACTTTAACTAGTACTATGGAGAAACTCCAAGACCTTGCAAACAAAACAATCACGTGGTTCAGTAAATGGAGACTCAAACCTAACCCTGAAAAATCACATCTAATTATATTTTTTCATACACCATCCCAAACTTCTCCAACGATAAGAATGTATAACCATATTATTAGGCCTGAAACCTGTGCTAAATATCTAGGAATAAACATAGACTACAAAATCAACTTCAATTATCACACCAAAAATACTAAAAAGAGCATAATATCAAGAGCAAAACATTTTAGATGTCTATCATGGAAAATCAATGGAATAAATCTGGAAACAGAATGTAAGATCTACAAGTTAATTTGTCGACCCATAATAGAGTATGGACATATAATATTCCTTAACCTCAAAAATCCTGCCTTACGAAATTTAAAAGTAGCCATACGTTCAATCACCAAAATCCGCCACCCTAATAACCCAATTCATCACCCTCCAAATACCTTATTATATCAAACCTCACGTATACAACCTATTGAAGATAGAATAGCATATCTTTCGCAAAAGTTTTGCCAATGACCAGAGAACAAGGAGTTGATTGCACCTTTTTGTATTAGAAGAGACCCTAGAGCAAGGAATAGATATAAACATCCAGAATACACCATCTGGGAAAAAATCCAAACATACTGAAACACTTTTACAGTTAACTGATTTTTTTTTTTTCTATTTATGTAATGTTTTTTTTTTACGTATGTATAATTATATACACAACAATACATTGTATATTGTAAAAATAAATATGTATGGTTTATGTAACGGGCTGAAGGACCTCGGTCAATTGCCCTTTGATTATTAGTCAATAAAGATCATTATTATTATTATTTAACAAGGCAATGTATGAAAAAGGCGAAACCAACGAATTTCGCAAAAGCGGCGTAGCACCTATAAGCAAAAATTGACAAAAAATCAATGAAAATTTATTTATTTATCAAAATTCCACAAAGATCATTATGCAATGACATGAGTTCGTTGTAGCCGGAGAGCGTTGTAGCCTGAATTCGACACATGCTAAGCAAATCTCGAACATACAAAAACGTATAGTTGATTCTTATGTAAAAACACTTCACAAAACATGTTTTTGAGGTCGCGATTTGTTTTGCAATTGCGAAATTGGAAAAAATCACACTTTTTCATGCTTTTCACGGAAATCACTATTTTCGCATTTTTAATGTTCCCACTTTTCTATATCTGTTATTCGTTGTCATGAAAAATTGATATCTTAATACCGCAATACTCAAACCTTTCGCTTTCCAGCGGTGTATGCAAAAATAATATATGTTTTGATATGACTGAAAAATAAATAATTATTAATGAAAGGGACAGTACTTTTGTATACTTTACAGCGATAAAGTGTGGATTGAGGTAACTTTTTTATTTTTCAAAATAACTGCATACTGTAGTCGAGTAAGCTGTAGCTAATGAAATGAGAAAGTTTTTTTATTTGGAGCGTTTTTCATAAAATGTATATTAAATGAGAAAAAGGCTGTGTAACATGAATCATATGCACGGCGCTCTGGCTCGCATATCGGGCAACAGAGAGTTTTCATTTTAATACGTTCTATGTGAGTAAGGAGTGTTACAGTTCACTACTGTTACTTTTTTTACATTATTGTAAACATTGTTGTTTTAAAAAATAATCTCAATATTTTCAAGTGGTTTATGATTCACCATATTTGTATAACATGAAGAGATCGGGTGAGAAACTTTTAATGTAAACATGTGCACATTCCTAAATATAATTTTTAGCTCTATCTGTGGTCAACATTGACTTTGATCAGTGTATTGTGTGTCAGACAGGAACTTCAGAAACTGTTTAAAATGTTACAGAAGAAAACTATACAAAACTATTACACTCAGCGTCATTTAAATCGGAAAATATATCAGTGGCATTGGGAGCTCATTTGGAAAATAAGGATTTTTTTTCTTCTAAGAATCCCATTTATCACGCCAAGTGTAGAAGATTGTATATGAGAATGTTTTATTAAGACATGTTCCTATGAAAAATGCCGAAAATAAAGGCACTACATAAAAAATGTCTTATTTGCAATAAAGAACGCGACATTAAAGGAAAATAAAGCAACTGTATGTAGGGTCATTTAACTGGCAAAACGAAATTTTCCAGAAAGCTAAGGAGATAAACGACGAGGAACTACTATATAAAATTCAAGGATTCGGCGACAGTTGCATAGACACGACAGCAAATGATAAATTACTAATAATTGCAAGGGGTTCAAAGTTGTCTAGCTATGTTTGTTCAACGCCAAAAATAATAAAATTATTGAACGTGCCAGAAGAGAACACATCTGTCATCAGATACGAAGGATGTTGCCTGACACACCAATTCTTCTTGTCACTTACAGTCTTATATCCACCATCTTGCTAAAGTCTTAAAAACAGATATTCAATTATGTAAATCTGCAGTTGATAACATAGAAATTACTAAAGAATGTGCTGCTAAAATTATTTCGAATTCGTTACACAATTTTTTTACAAAACTGCCTATTTCGTTTAGCCAAAAATACCAAACCTTTTTGAATTTGGATGGAACAAGACAGACAGCAACAAAATGCCAGTCACGATGACAATTGATGCAAAGCCAGATTTTCTAACCATAACACCATTTTGTAAGTGCAAACACCTAATTTGTAACAAATTATGTTCCTGTGCCAAAGCAAATATACTTTGTTCCATAAGTTGTTTATGCGAAGGCAAGTGTGTGTATATATCGAATAAAAATGTATTTATTGTGTGCTACTGCAGAATTCTATTACCCATTATAATATTATCAATATTACTTTATGAATACATCTGAAAACGGATCGCGTACGCTGTCTTTTCATGTTCTCTATGCTGGCTGGCGCTGTCTGGTGCATGGTGCACCCAGAATTTAATGCAGCGCATACAACGCTCAAGCTTATTACACTTTTATGAACACCAAACTGTTGTAAACAACGATTTTATGTTTTTCAAAAATTATATCATACCTTAAACTACATTTCGCTCGTTTATAGAAGTACTGTATCTTCAATAATAGAAAAGTTTCCTCAATACAGACTTTTTCAATGTCGCTACTGACAAATTCATGTGAACTCGGGCGAAAAGATTTTTTGCCACCAGATAATTTATCTTTGGTATAATTTTATGTATGGAAATCGATTCATCCTGTTCCGAAATATATGTGTCCAAATTTTCAAGTCTAGTTAGTTGTTATTACGAACAATAATATCACTATACCCAAGCACAGTACTGCAGCGTTTCAAACATCATTCTCGTACTTAGTGTCATACGTGTATAATCAATTAACACCAGCCATGTTTCAGACAAGTTTTACATCGTTTAAAACGAATTTAAAAAATAAATTACTGTGTAATGATTTAACCTCCATTACATTAAACAAATTTTAGCATTGAATTTGGACATTTTTGTATGTTCTTGTTTGTACTTATGTAATTCTTTTAAATTAATGACGCTATATGTTATATACTTCATGTTTTTAGGGTAAGGTTTATATATCAATTCTCTGTATCTTATCCATTTGTATGTTTGTAGCTTGTTTGTTATATATTTCATACAATAAATTATTATTATTATTATTAACAAAGTTATAGGATGAGAAACATAAAATATTGTATTTTCGCAGAATTTCAGAGACAAGTGGAAAAGTGCAATTTTCTCCGATTTCGCAATTCCAAATCAAATCGCGACCTCCATATTCGAATTCGGCAGGTCATTTTACATAAGAATATGACTTCAGTTTTTGTGTGTTCGCGAGTTGCATAGACCACTTTTATTTTGCATATTTCGAAGGTCTCGGTCTCCGGCTATTGATAAGTAAATTAATGTAAAGTTAAAATAAGAACATATAAGATCATATAAAACTTATAACTACACATATACATATATAAGACTTAATAATAAGAGGACACGCAGAAAAAAAACCTGTACCGTGCCAGCACATAGCAACCCTGAGAATCACGAAACGTGACAGGCCACCAGGGAGAACAAAAAGAAGTACAATTCAATTCAGATCTCTGGTAAAATATTCATTTAAGCTGTAAAAACTATGTCTTAAGAGAAGGGTTTTGATTTCTTTTTTAAATGTATTCGAATTTCTGGATTTAAGATTTTCAGGAAAATGATTGAAAATTTCTATAGGCATTATATAGCTACTTTTAGCCATCAAAGCAAGTTTATGTTGGGGTAATCTGAGGTTGTCAGTAGAGCGTAGCGTATAGTTGCCAACTATGTCTGCAGTTGATGTATATTGACTAATGTTATTCTTGACGTAAATTGCACACTGGAAGATGTATATAGAGATAACAGTAAGAATTTTTATGTCTCTGAACAAGACCGGTTTCTCACATAAAACAAGTTTGGATTCACCCAGCAACTCGTAATTTGGTCAAGTGCGTTGAGTGGTCAATATAAAGCGATGGTAGGAAAGCCAACTCCAGGGCTTTCAGAATAATAAAGTTATAGAGAAAACCGCCTTGTGCACAAAGGACTCAAAAGTGCATTTTGCCCAAAAGTCGTTCGGAGGCGAGTCGCTAAATTCTTTTTAAAAAGGCATACATTAAATCCTGAGGAGGTTAAGTGAATCTTTTCTACCAAATCGATTGTTAGCGCACGCTCTCACTTGTATGGTTAAAAAGTAATTTGCCTTAGTTGGGGAGGCGTGATTCTTTCATATATCATTTTGCAGAAAATGTATTATTTCATACTTATTAAATAAATGGTATTCTTTGAACTAATTGCATTTTATTGATGTAAGGATTTGTTGCTAGTCTTAATCCCTGGAGTTTTCGTTTGGGTGGACTTCAGCTGAGGCGAAGTATTCAAATAAGAAATTGAATAAGTTCGTGAGTTTTTCAGATATCGAGATAATTTTTTTTTTGTTTGACTAGTTATCTGAAAGACTACTAAATGAGGTTGAATGTACATGATATTTCTAAAATAGGAAACTTCCTAATTGCCAATATGTGTATTAATTTATGTATTCTGGACTCGAAGTGGATCTGAAGAAATTAAATAAAATCTACTTTATGAGTGCCATTTTCAAAGGACTAGCGCCCTTAGGAAGCATTTGCAGACCTATGCCAATAGGAACTTTTTAAATATTTTTTTAAACCCAATTGCCCGTTAAAGTATAGCGACAGAATTTCCAGCCACCTTGTATGTACTTCAGAGTGAAAGATTTAATTTCTGATATAAACTGTCCAATTTACACAAATTGTATTACTATATTGGTCAGTTAGCTCGAAAAAAAATGGAATATTTGGGGAAAATACGTCACGAAATAAAACATGACGTATGTCAGTGGGCGGAATGCAAATTATGGCGAAAATTTCACACCACATTTTTTAACCAATCATAGGCTTTTTTTTTGTTAAGTTACCATGGCAACCCACAAAATTTCCGGAAATTTTTTACATTCTGTCAAATTAATAAGTGGAAATTTTTCTGTCAATTAAAATGTCAAAGTAAAGACGCGGGAGTTGGAGTGCTTTTAGAATTAAATTTATTTGGCGACGCAAAAGAGGATATTCACGAGGATATTATAAGTACACAAATTAATATGTTTTAGAACCTGGAGCCATTTTTCTGCTATATGTTCATGCACTTTATTCTTATGGCTGATAATCAAATTTTGTTATGATTAGAATGTAAAAATTAATCTAATTGACGTCTGTAAGTGCGGCAGCCATTACTATCTTGTTACCTTTCATTATCCCATGGCCGCCTAGAAGTTGTTAATTATTGTCTCTGCGACAAGAATGAATACATTCCCTGTGCTCGCATTTAAGTAATATCGGAAATAAATGATGTTCCACCAATTTTAGTAGATCAAAGTTAATAAAAAACGGAAATATAATATGTTTTTAAGTTATTTATAAAAAATTCATGTAACTAAACTTGGAGAATGGTATGTTATTTCACTAAGAAATTTCGTATTTTATTAAACATATTAATCTTGAAGTAGGTGGGTACTTCAGAATAATTATCAAAAATAAATGATGTTCCACCAATTTTAGTAGACCAAAGTTAATAAAAAACAGAAATATAATATGTTTTTAAGTTATTTATAAAAAGTTCATGTAACTAAACTTGGAGAATGGTATGTTATTTCACTAAGAAATTTCGTATTTTATTAACCATCAGTTGTTATTCCATGGCTCACTATAATGAATGAATTTTTGTCATTCGTAATAAAAATGTTCAATTTTGGCATAATATTTATAAAATAATGGTGTGAAATTTTCTTACCGAATATCCCACGAGCTTAAATTAATATCCGGAAATTTTTCCTCGTTCATGAAGATTTTAAGAAAATTATAATTTTCAAAATATTCATGACCTCGAAAAAATTTCCGGAAATAATTTAAGCTCTAGGGATATTATAAGTGAAAATTTTTTGACAGTTGAAAAGGTAAACATATGATCTACAACCATTAAATCATGTAGATATACCTGTGAATAATGCAAAATTTCTGAATTAACATTATTATTTATTATTCGCTATAAAGTTTCATTAAACAGAAAACACAAATTTGTTAAATTATTATGCATTAACAATTTATAATTCAAAAAACGTAGGATGTACAAACATAGTAAGATTTAAATGTTGCTTGAATTCTAGCCCATCCTCTCTTCCTAATGGTGAATAGGAAGGTGACGAATTAATTAGATGTCTGTGTTTTAAGACATATATGTAGTATTTTGAAACAATTTTGTTCAAATCTGTTTTACGCAAAAGGCCATATTTACTTGACATCTGCAGCAGACTTTCTTGGATTTTCGTAAACAAACCATTCGACTCTAACGCTTCCTGATCGCAATCTTCCATTAAATTCGTTAAATATATTAATCTTGGATGACATATTTGCGCTTGACTCAACTCTTTGCAGTATTTACATAAATTGTACTTTTCAAAGCATTCCATTTTTCTCAAATTGTTTAACGCAAATGCTTACAAGAAATGCTTTACATAAAAATATCTTTGTTTGCTGATTTACTATACAGTAACTTAATGTAATTTACCAATATAAACCTCATCTGTCAAAAGCACGGCCGTCTATATCACGGCCACCTACTGCAACAAACTATGTTAATATTATATTTTTTAAATTAGAAGTGTTATGGATTACTTTAACAAAAAATACATTTCTACCACCTTTAGTAACCTAAAATTATGAAAGGGCGATAGACTGAACTAATACCCATCTGAGTTTTAGCATTTGGTGTAACTAAAGTTGGTAATTTTTTTTTATTTAACGAAATATGGTGGATATACCTTATGATTTTTTTAGAATTTATTTCATGTTGAACTAATATCTTCATTGGCAAATCTCTAATGATATCGACTAATAAGCAAAATAATAACGAAATAAATTTAATTATTATAGGTTTTATTAATATTAAAAACACAATTATTATAAATGTTTGTGGGCTGGCTTGAATTGGTGGGTTGAATCTGGGTACTTTCTGTTTTATTTTGCATTGTGCTCTGATCATGATTAAACTTGCTAGTACTTGATGAAATTCTTCTCATGGATTCAATCATCTGATGATGTTCAACGTCCAATTGTAAGTAAGGTTTGATTGACTGACTATTACTGTGTCCAGTAATTTTAATGAGCTGTTGTTCACCAACTCCTTCCTTGGCCAATTTCGAAACAGCTGTTGCTCTTGCAGAATGATTAGTTATTTTTACTTTTTTAGTGTCAATTCCTATATCAGAGGCTGCTGATTTAAACCATGAAGATACAATGTTCTTACCAACTGGGCTATTCTTGTACCATCCTTTCGAATTGGGTTGACTCCAGTATGGGTTTGGTGTTAAGAATAATCTGTCGGTCTGAATAAGATTTCCCCTTTTTTCCATCAACTTCTTAAACAAACGAACCGGACACATTTGTGGATTATCGAAATTTGTAATCAACCATTTACTATCTAACAGTTTTTTAGAACCACCTTGTGTGGTTTTGGAGAATATTGGATTATATTCTATCCGACCTTTTGGGTTTCCGAAATTATCAGTTTCTTCTTTGAAGTATTGGATACACGCAGAATATCCTTCCCCTCCTCTCCATGCCAGCTCATGTGAAACTATGTGAAAAAATTTACGCTGCAATCCATCTGGAGTATTTTCATCCCACATTTCAATAATTTTTTTGTATTCGTCGCTGGTTAAGGCTGAAGCACTCACTTTTCTTTTTAATGGGTCTCTCTGTAATTTTTTGCGCTTAGCATCGGGTGCAGCTCTGGCGGTCGCAAATTCCACATCAGAAAACGGATTAAATTTTATTTTATATTTTTCGTAATAAATTTCTTGTAACTGCTTAGCAGTAGAGTTCCACATCACTTTGACCACACTTTCCTTATAATCTTCAAAATTTTTCTTTTTCATATTAAATGCGTAGTCCTCCAGTATCGTAGCCACCTGTACTACACTCATACACTCATGAATATTATACAACTTTTCGTCACAAAATTCAACAAACTGTTTCCATACACTTGATTTTGATTTTCGGGTGTTATCTGGTGTTATATTTTGAATTTCTTGTATAATTACTTGTTGATTTTCTTTACCAAATCGCGACATTTCGCTATACACTTATTAAACTCAACGACAGACCTTTTAAACTAGTAATTATTAAGCTTTGTGACAGAACCGGTTAAACAAAAATGACAAATCAACATAATATGTCAAAAACAACAATACCCTGGCCAACTTGACAAGCAGTGAAATTAATTTAAAATGTCAGGTTGGATTAATAATTTTTTTCCAAATTATGGTGTTAAGTGGTGTGAAATTTTCTTACCGAATACCACGCAAGCTTAAATTATTCCGGGAAATTTTCTTTCGGGCACGAATATTTTAAGAAAATTTTCAAAATATTCGTGCCCTCAAGAAAATTTTCGGAAATAATTTAAGCTCTTGTGATATTATAAGTGATAATTCTGTCAATAGAGAAAATTGCAGTGGTAATTTTGCATGTTGATACTGTCAAGAGCCGATATCTAGGTTAGTTAAGCACTAATGACATTTGATGTGCAAGGTTGTCAAAAAACAGGTTTTCATTGGCCAACATGACAATGAGTGAAATAATCCTAATCAGTATGTTTGTCTCTGACCAAATTATAATGTCTTCGTATGTTTCTTACTGTCAAGGCTTTTTGGAACTAAAAAGTTCGTGTCATTAGCCTAACGCATAATATGAATGTTATGTTTGCTTTCTATATATAAAGAGAAATCATAAGACAACGTAAATAAAAGTCCTAATCATTTATGGGATATTTAATGCCTTCAATTCCATTCATATAGACCACTCGTGAATAGTTTTTAATGTAGCTTGAAGAAAAATTTAATGCACGGCCCCTAATACCATATCTAAACAGCTTTGCAACTGGTAAATTATAATCTACGTAATCAAAGACATGTGAATAGTCTGTAAGAAGACCAAAAGTAAAACTTTTAACTAAGGCGTCCACTAATGAACCACGAAGTTAAGTAAAGCAGTGTAAACACTCTTATTTAAAAAAGAACCCTGTTGAACTGGAGACAAAAGATAATTTTTTAGATATAATCCACTCAATTGTTTTAAAACAAGTTCGATAACCATCGGTATACTTGTGTATTTATTGTTGTGCTTTGCTTCAATTATTTTCAGGTGATGCCAATATGGTTGGAGAAACGTGCATCAAGCATAGAATTCAGCGTTTTGATTTTTGTGGAAATGAATTCAACATCACAATTCCTTTGATTTATTTTATCCCTGCTAAACCATCAGAACCTTATAACAATCTTAGTAACAAGTTTAATCATCAATTTAATACAATTTTTGTCGTCAGTTTAACTGCAATGTAATTTAAGAATGTTGATACCTCATGACAAACAACACAAAAGTAATTCATCCAAAATATATTTACCATATCAAAACCATAATATTCTCCTTCTATGGGACATAACTAAACACTAAACTTATTTAAAACAAACTTATGTTAAGCGAACACAGAAGTTTGCTATTATGTTTATATTATTTGATTGAGTATAAAAACAAATAACTAAATAACTCTGATTATCTCACACATTTGATTGGTTCTGTGAAACAATATTTTTTATTACCACGAAAAGAATGCATTGGAGATATGGGTTTTTATTATTATTACCAAACGTGACAATGAACCACGTTTGCTGATGATCGGACGAATTATAAGGCGAGTCCTAAAAATTAAATATTGTTGTTTGCTTATCTTAGATTTAAATTTCTAGTTAAAAAACACTATTATTTAAGTAAATTTTCCTCTCAGTTTTCCTTCTAAATGATTTGTTTTAAATGCCCACACAAACAAAAATAAAAAATTGCCAAGTCAGAGCTCCAATTATCTCAAAATTTGTGATTTAGCCAGATAACAACAATGTTAGAATAATGGGCTGGACAACCATCCTGTTGAAAATATATTGATTTTAAGTAATCAACAGGTAAATCAATTAAACCATTGTGGAGAATAATGTTACTATTAAAAAAATATGGGCCTATTATTCCATGATAAGTAACAGCAAACCACATGTTCACTTTAACAAAATACTGGCAGTGATTTGAAATTCTAAAATAAGGATTAGCGTCGTTCGAATTATTTTTTTTATTTATTATTATATCTTTTTATTTAGCGTTTTTGTTTTGAGGAAAAACGTATAATGATCATGATACTATGAAATAGGAGATACACTCAGTACGATTACCAGCTTTTGACCTGCAGTGCGCATAGCATCACTCGCTAGTCACTTTCAAATCGAGTCCGCGGCGGCAGTGTGTCCAACATCTGCCTAAAAATACATCAAAAACCATAAGGCCTAGTAAGCTGAAATTTTGCAGGGAGATATTTTTAATGTCATAGAATTGAAAGACTGCATTTGTCAAGAATTTTTTCATTTTGCAATAAGGCCGCTGTGGGTTGAAATGTTGGTGAAAACACCTACAAAATAATTGATGCAAGCACATACAATAAGCTATTAGTATATTAGTTGCTATTTAATTTATTTTATTTAATATCAAATTTTAATTCATTTAATTAAACACGATAAATAGTAGTAGTAATAATATACCAGTTCAATTACTTTAATGGGCTCATTTAGCATATTTTTTTTATTACATTTTCCAAAAGATCTCTTAATTTTAGAGCGAAATACAAAAAACCAGGATATTCTAGGATCTCTATAGGCTTAAAATTAATCAAGAACATAGACACAGCGTGACGTTATTCACTCCTAGTTGCATTTTCATTCCCCTCTTTTCGGCACTAGACAAATCTGATTTTAAATAGCCGCGTTCTAACAGCATAAACTCAACTTCGAGACAGCACTTTCGGATTGAATGACGTCAGCACTTTGAGCGCATCGGTTCATGTTTAAAGCAGTATATTTCTGAAACTATTTATCGGATCGACCTCAAATTTTCAGTGTTATAATTATTCCACTTCATATAAACATACTAAAAAAAGGAAATATGAAATTCGACTAAATGACCCCATCATGAAATAGTGCATTTATCTAATGTTATTCAGGAAAATAAACAAACAGTCAAGAATAAAAAATATTTATTCTACTATTTAATAATTCTAACAATTTTTCCTCGAGATAAATTGCCGGATTCTTTAATGTTTCTATTAAGAAAATATATTTTGCATCTGTAAAATAGCATTTTCGAAGTAAGACTTAATCTTGGACTTAATTCAATAGCACTGGTTCTCTCATGTAATTATTACAAATTTACTGACTCTCCATTGATTTATTAAAAAATCTAATTCATTTTTTGACACTGCGAGAAAATCTGAATTCGATTAAAATAAAATAGAATTTTATTGAGTAACGGTAACAAAAATTTTACAATAGACATTTGTTACAAAATTCTACAGCAAAAATACAGGGTAAAAACAAAGAATACAAAAATGTAAGATACTTAAAAACCATTACAACTAGTTAAAAAAACAAAAAAAAAAATACAAATTAAAGGAACAAATACAATCTTACTTAAAAGTTGTCTCATTCAGTTCCTCTAAGGTATAAGGATCTGCACATAATAAGTAGTTTTTTTATATTGTTTTTGAAAATATTTATTAATTTAATATTTTTCAGTTCGGTAGGTAAGATATACAAATGCAGACATTTATAAAAACAGCCTTTTTCTAAGACTGTTGTATTATGTATCGGGTAAGACAAAGAATCTTTGTGTTTTGTTCCATAATTCGGTGTTTTCACATATTTTAAAATCTCATTGACTGTGAACGTAATACTTAATTATAACTAAAAACATTAGAATTTCCACAACCAGTTGAGTAATATCCAAGAAAATGTATTTTTAAATTTGAATTAAAATTTTACCGCCCAAAACACTAAGTTATATTGTTGACGTCATCGGTCATAAACACATAACCTCAAAAATACCTATCTTTTAAAAATTTCCGAGTAATATGTCACTATTATGAAAATTTCCGCTTGGTTCTCGTATTTTCAACTAAAATCTTGTTCGATGTAATGTTCATAAAGTTTTAAATATCTTCTCCTAACAAAATAAGACGATTTTTGTAGGTTGGAAATCCAACCTAAAATTAGCAGCCCATTTTTAGTAATCAACAATATTGAGACATTATATGTGTCAATTTTTAAATGTTTTCTTGGAACCATACTGGTTTCAAATGAGAAGTGCGGATATAATAATTAAAAATGACAATAATCTTAAAAAACTTAAAAGTTGAGGATATATTAATGCAACCGATGACGTCACAGCCCGTTTTGTATAATACCCGTTCAGTTATTCAGTTTTGATATTTATTTGTTGAAATTTTAAATTGATAGATGAAAGAATGGTGTTTAAATATTGGTAAGTGCTTTAATGTGTGGAGTACTTCATTTTAATAATATCAAAAAAGCAAATTTGTATACAGTGAAAACACCTAATTATGATCACTGATGTTTTTAAACTCTTTCATATGCTTGGAAATAAAACAAAGACATGATTAGAGAATATTATTTAGGTATTATGCAAATCACAACTTACACACTTTTTATTTATTATGAAAATACCTACTTTCTGTATATTGTTGCCCTAATCTGGGCACGCTAATATACTAGTCAGGTAAATGCTTTAAAACACTCATAATTGGAGAATTAATCAAAACAACTACTCTTCTAGCTAATACTGACGAAGTATTGAATTACATGATAGAATTCTTAGCATTTTAAAGAAAAAAATATATTGAAAATACTTAAAATCATTTATTCAAATTTAATAATTCACACTTTTTTATTTAATATGAAATTATCTACTTTCTGTATATTGGTGCCTTAATCGGGTCACGCTAATATACTACTTAGGAAAACACTTTAAAACACTCATTATTGGAAAACCAATCAAAACAACTACTCTTCTAGCTAATACTGACGAAGTATTGAATTACATGATAGGATTCCTGGCATTTTAAGGCAAAAAAAAAAATATATTGAAAATAGTTAAATTTTTTATTGAAATTCAGTCATTCACAACAATTATTGAACCATACATTCTATTTCAACTCTAGAAAAGTTGTACAAGTTTTTTCGAACTCGTTAGTTCTCATCAGTAGAGTATAGAAACATTCATTCATTATTTACAAGCCTATTCTTGATTTATTTTTACAATTGATTATTTTTTATTTATTTGCCTTTATCAAGATTAGAGAATATTATTTAGGTATTATGCAAATCACAACTTACACACTTTTTATTTATTATGAAAATACCTACTTTCTGTATATTGTTGCCCTAATCTGGGCACGCTAATATACTAGTCAGGTAAATGCTTTAAAACACTCATAATTGGAGAATTAATCAAAACAACTACTCTTCTAGCTAATACTGACGAAGTATTGAATTACATGATAGAATTCTTAGCATTTTAAAGAAAAAAATATATTGAAAATACTTAAAATCATTTATTCAAATTTAATAATTCACACTTTTTTATTTAATATGAAATTATCTACTTTCTGTATATTGGTGCCTTAATCGGGTCACGCTAATATACTACTTAGGAAAACACAATATACAGAAAGTAGATAATTTCATATTAAATAAAAAAGTGTGAATTATTAAATTTGAATAAATGATTTTAAGTATTTTCAATATATTTTTTTCTTTAAAATGCTAAGAATTCTATCATGTAATTCAATACTTCGTCAGTATTAGCTAGAAGAGTAGATGTTTTGATTAATTCTCCAATTATGAGTGTTTTAAAGCATTTACCTGACTAGTATATTAGCGTGCCCAGATTAGGGCAACAATATACAGAAAGTAGGTATTTTCATAATAAATAAAAAGTGTGTAAGTTGTGATTTGCATAATACCTAAATAATATTCTCTAATCATGATAAAGGCAAATAAATAAAAAATAATCAATTGTAAAAATAAATCAAGAATAGGCTTGTAAATAATGAATGAATGTTTCTATACTCTACTGATGAGAACTAACGAGTTCGAAAAAACTTGTACAACTTTTCTAGAGTTGAAATAGAATGTATGGTTCAATAATTGTTGTGAATGACTGAATTTCAATAAAAAATTTAACTATTTTCAATATATTTTTTTTTTGCCTTAAAATGCCAGGAATCCTATCATGTAATTCAATACTTCGTCAGTATTAGCTAGAAGAGTAGTTGTTTTGATTGGTTTTCCAATAATGAGTGTTTTAAAGTGTTTTCCTAAGTAGTATATTAGCGTGACCCGATTAAGGCACCAATATACAGAAAGTAGATAATTTCATATTAAATAAAAAAGTGTGAATTATTAAATTTGAATAAATGATTTTAAGTATTTTCAATATATTTTTTTCTTTAAAATGCTAAGAATTCTATCATGTAATTCAATACTTCGTCAGTATTAGCTAGAAGAGTAGTTGTTTTGATTAATTCTCCAATTATGAGTGTTTTAAAGCATTTACCTGACTAGTATATTAGCGTGCCCAGATTAGGGCAACAATATACAGAAAGTAGGTATTTTCATAATAAATAAAAAGTGTGTAAGTTGTGATTTGCATAATACCTAAATAATATTCTCTAATCATGATTAAGGCAAATAAATAAAAAATAATCAATTGTAAAAACAAAGACATTCATTAACAAAAACACCCGGAGCTGTTGATAGTTTTAATGAAATACAGAAACCTGTCCCAATGTGAAAGACTACAGACGTGATATCAACAAGTTGCATCGTTTAAACTGAGTGTACCGTTTTACTTGAAGAGAACCGTAGGCTCACTAAATTTCTGGCCTGAAGGCACTCACGTGGACAGATTCAATTATCCAAGAAGAAAAAATATACAAGAAAGCGAAGATGAAAATTTTTGGACTGGTCCAGAGAAAAACCAACATGAGTAACAGACTGCGATTATAAAATTGTTAGTCAAGGTAAAAATATTTTTTCAGTATTTCACATTAATGTGCAATCATTAAGGAATAAAATTCATGAAATTGAGGGATATTTTGCTGATACAAATATATCTCCAGATATTTTAGCTTTCACTGAACACTGGCTAAAGTCGGATGAAGTAACCAGTGTAAATATCACCAATTACACAATGGCATCAAACTTCTCCAGAGTAAATCATTCTCATGGTGGAAGCATAGTATTTGTAAAAAATGGTATTCATTTCAAGAGTCGTAGTGATATAGTTATGTTAGCACAAGAACATGACTGAACTGGCGGCAGTAGAGATCTTAAAGTGTAAGTGCATTGTAATCAGTGTTTATAGATCGCCCGACAAAAGTATAGTTGGGTTTAATAACTTTCCTTAATATTATTACAGGTGTTCTTAATAAGATATGTTTAGGATCACATAAAATTATAATAGTAGGCGATTTTAACATACATTTCCATACTAATGACAATCTAGATAAAGAGTTTAACAATCTTATAACTTCATTTAATTTTACGTCATGCATATCGCAGCCTACATGAGGTAATAATTGCCTTGATAATATTTTAATCAACTTTGACTCCAATTTTGAAACAAAGGTTCACAATATAAATATATCAGATCAAAAGTATATAATAATATATGTGAATTTTGAACAAAGCAAAAACGAAATCTGTAAACAAAAAGTGGTTCCAATAAGTGATCATGGTTTGTATACATTTTATAACATAATAGAATCAATCGATTTTGGCTATATTAAATCTCAATGAATAACCTTAAACAGTAAATTTGATCAGTTTATTGATAATATTGTGCAAAGCATGAGAATGGCTTTTCCTGAAAAAATATTAACTACAAACTCTGTAAAAAACCATACTGTCACTTGGTTTAATCCTCGTCTGAAGCATATGAGGGAAATTCTTGCTTTTCTCTATGACTTACATAAAAATGATCCCACTGGTCATAATGAAAATATGTGTACAAACTATAGAAAATTATATAGGGCTGAAATGCAAGACTGCAAAAGAAAAGCCAACGAGGATTACATAAAATCAAAAAATAACTCCCCGAAAGCAATGTGGGATGTTATTAATAACAGTCGTCCAAAAACTCAAAACCACCAGACAACAACACTGAATGCTAGTGAACTTAATACTTTTTTTGTTAATCAGGCAGATAAAATCATCTCCTCTATATCAGCTGTCAATGATACACCTAGTAATTATTTAAATTTGGCAATAACTCATGATTTTCAGTTCCACGTGGTTAGCTTTAATGACGTTCGTGAAGCAATAGATAACCTAAAGAACAAAAATTCTAAAGATATATTTGGTATAAATGGAAAAATAATCAAGACTGTAAAAAGTTTAATAATAATACCACTAACTGATTTAATCAATCTATGCTTTAAGACAGGTGAATTCCCAGATGTGCCTAAAATCTCTAAGGTTATCCCCATTTATAAGGGGTGTCTTGAGGATCCAGACAATTATCGGCCAATATCATTAGTGCCAATAATTGCTAAAATCATTGAATGGCTAATAGCAAAACAAATTGCTGATTTCTTTGAGTCTAATCTTTTCTTTGCCAATAGGCAGTATGGTTTTGGAGCAAAACGCAACACAGAGATGGCTATATTAGAATTAGTTACCAAAATCGCTGAGGGATTTGATGAATGTACTTATGTAGGAGTTACATTTTGTGATTTAAGCAAAGCATTTGACTGTGTCTCCCATGACTCACTTATAATGAAATTAAAATATTATGGATTTAGCCACACAAGCATTAAATTAGTGCAGTCATATCTGTTAGCCAGAAAACAACTTGTCCAATATAATAATCCATTGTCAGAAGTAAAGATAGTAAAATGTGGTGTACCCCAGGGGTCGGTGCTCGGTCCACTGCTATTCCTCATTTATATAAACGATCTATTAGATAGTGTTTCGGGTACCGACATCCTGTGTTATGCAGATGACACAATAACCATAAATACAGACAAATATTTTAATAATCTTATAAGTACTATGACGGAGACACAGTCAAAAGCAGTATCTTGGTTTAGTGCCAGTCAATTAAGTCTTAACGACGACAAAACCATGCAATGTATGTTCACTTTAAAAACTTGCGATTTCAACAATCTCTCGTCTATTAAATTTTTAGGGATTTATTTAGACCCCAAATTGTCCTGGATACAACATACAGACCAGCTATCAATTAAACTATCCAAAAATATATATTTATTAAGGAATCTATACCAGGCAGTAAATAAGTCGGTACTTCTAACAGCCTACTATAGCCTCTTCCAGTCATATATGGGATATGGCTTACTAGCATGGGGACACTCGCCTCATGCAAAACAGATATTTAAGTTACAACGAAGGGCAGTAAGAATTATTAGTGGCTTAGGATACCAGGATGATGTTAGACCGAAACTTGTGGAACTGCAGATTTTGACTTTGACATCGCTGTATATTTACAGATGCCTGATGTGGGCTAGAGAAAATCTGAACCTATTTCAGCAGCGTGTCGATATACATAATCATGACACAAGACAACACATGAATCTTGAAATTGAATACCATAGAGTAGACAAAAGCAAAGTCTCTACAAATTACTATTCGCTCATACTATATAACAAACTTCCACCAGAAATGAAAAATTTGCCCTTTATGAAATACAAAAACATATAAAAAATGTACTAACTGAAAAAGTATTTTACACCTTGCACGAATTTTTAAACAGCGATCTATAATTTTTATATCTCACTAGATGTATCTAGTGAGATATTTTATAGTAGTTTTTTTTTCTTTTCTTTTTTTAATTTGTAATGCATTCTATATTATATGTAGTATGCAAATTTCCCATATCTTGTCTATATACTATGTTATGTTATGTTTTGTCCATTACTCTATTTTATATTATACAATTAACCATTTTCTATTATATTTTATATTACCATTTTAAACTACTATGGAATTGATTTGTATCGATCCTAATTGACTTGTGTAAACACATTTGCTGTTTATAACACCAATAAATTATTCTATTCTATTCTATTCTAATGCTTTAAAGTGTTGACGGCACGATTCACTTACTTTCAAATCGAATAAGGCTCGTATTGCCTTTTTTGAACCATAAATATTTGTGTTTGAATGTGGAAACCACTCCAGAATATTATTCCATATGATATTAAGCTGTAAAAATAGCCATAATAAGCTGTAAGAAGTGTATTGTGATTCACTATCTTCTTCAGTTCTTTTAACTAGTAACAAACTGAACTAAGGGGCAGATTTCTAAATTCACCGGTGGATCGCACCGGTAAACAATAACATTATTTGATTGGCTATTTTGAAAAGCATAGCCAATCAGCTTCGTATTTTGTCCACCCGGTGCGTCCACCGGTGAATTTAGAAAAGTGCGGAAGTCTACCACAAAGCGCTTGTACCTGATACCTCCAGTTCATGCGTACATCAATTTCATTAAACAATACTTTACCGCACATAGTTTTTATGCCATTATCTGTGCTATTTCATCCGCAAGGGCGTTTCTTATACTCAATTGCAATTTTCTCAAAAACTGCTAACCTTAGAAAAAAAAGTTTCAAATAGAAAAGTTACTTCCATTCTTTATCTTTATTTCTTCTCCATATACTTGGTACCTATTTCAAAAGATAAGAAAATTTCTTGCTTTCGCACCTGTAAATTTTCAGTTTATGAACATAAAAATTCATATTTTCCATACTTATCAAAATTTGACCTTCATATTAACACATTTTGTTGACAACATAACACAATAAAAGTATGAGATTAATTCGTTGTCCCGTTTTTGACTTAAGAGCGAATTAAAATATTAATATTAAAAATATTTTACAATTTTCTCACATTTTTGTCTCTATCTTTTGTCTTGACCAACCAAAAGAGTCGTAATTTTTTATTTTATAGAAGGAAAGTTTCTAAACACTTTAAAAATAAAATTGACTGCTGAACTAGTTGATTCCTAAGTGATGTAACAGCGGAGACTGTGGTAAGGGAGATTCTGCGTGAGAGCGTATCTCTCTTTATCAATATAATAAGTGACTAAAAGATACGTAGTTCTTGACAGTAGATCTGGTTAGAGGTAAAGTTTGTTACCTTAGCCAGGAAAGGAGGATAGCGATGAACTGAACTGTCAATAGTGTCAAGTGGCACATGCCATTGAGCTGTAAATATTATTTTGAATTACACCCCCTCCAAAGGACCTCACACGAAATGATAAGAAAATGGCCCTTGGTTACATTGCACCAAATTTTAGTATGTTATAGATCTTGGCCTTCTGAACAATAGTTCTCATGGGCACAATGCTCAAAAGTCAATATAACGCAAGCCACTGGTTGTCGAAGACAGAACCACCAAGTGCGAAATCAAAGAACTGGTATACTGTTCCTGCCATAATTAATATATGTTCATATTTATTTGTGTTCTAATGGTCCTGTATGCTTAGGTATATGCGAATGCATGTGTCAATTCTTATTCAGTAAATGTTTACGCCAAAACTTCATTCGAAATGTATTAATAAGCACACATACCCACTAGCACATAAGTACATACTCTATGATTTAATTAGAAAAATATTTCAGTTAAGAGAGTAGTCAAAAATTATTTTCACGCACAGCACGTATTAGCATTACCCAATGTGCACCGCGAGGATATCACTTATCGGAATTTACACATCACTTAGCCCTACTCATACTTAGTTTTCATCAATGGTTTTAGAATTAGGGTTTTTTGGAATACTTCAATGCTGTTATCAGGATTATTTTTATACATATGCCTGCTTAATGCCACACATACAGGTTATCTGCATATACCTGAGTATACATCACTATTGGAATACATAAATATGAACATACCTTAATTCGAGTAGGTTAGGGACGGTATACCATTTCTTTAATTCTGCGCTTAATGGTTCTGTCTTCAACAAGCAATGGCTTGCGCTATATTGACTTTTGAGCATTGTGCCCATAAGAACTATTGTTCAGGAGGCCATACTTCAGGTCATACTAAAATTTGGTGCAATTTAACCAAGAGCCCTTTTCCTATCATTCCGTGCGAGTCCTTAAAGCGCCAATAGGATCTGTTACACGCACTGATCACGTGCATTTATTACTATTCTTTACCGGCTAAAGTTGAGTTATAAATGTTTTTAGTAACCTCAAAATCTTCAATAATAAAGATTTTTAGATGTTTCTGCAATTTAGTTTTATTTTTAATTTCATTTAAATTTTCCGGAAGCATATTTTATAACTTAGGACTATAGTCACATAGAAGCGTTGAAAATGACTTGATACCTAATGACAATGTGACAGAGATATTTTTTTTCGTTCGCAATGCGTATTTATGGAATGGCTTTAGCTTTGAAGTTTTATTTTAAGTCCATAATGAAGCTTGGTAGGTGTATAGTACTCTTACTCTAAATAAGTCTAATTCATTGGTAGAATAACTATAATTCTTTTTAAATCATTGAATTCAATTATAATTTTTAAGTTTTTTTTTTCTAAATTTTGCCCGTCAGAACGTATGTACAATCAGATTTTCCAGAAACGCAAAAAATAACCGTTGTTTTTAACAACCCCATGCAAAGAAATTAAATTTTCTCGATACTTAACTGATGTCAACATTAATGAATTAAATTGCTGGACTAGAAGATATTCTACTTATTTTTTGATGCCAACTCATCTCCCGGAATTTAGTTACGAGGTTCAAAAATATTTATGGTTTATGGTTTATTGGTTGAGGAGAACTTTGACAAACTAGATTTTATATAACAAATATCAATGAATCAAGATTGTCAGAAGGAATACCAGAGACTAACCATGATCTTTTCATTCACCCAGGTTGAAAACTGGATTACAATGGTAACAATAGAACAGCTGCATATTTCCATTTAAATACTCAGGTAAAGTTTCATGCTAACTCCTATGAGTTCAAATTGTACCCACATGCAGTAAAGAATACTATTTCTGGTAACATTTCTGTTAGAAAAAAATATTCTGTAACTGTGAACAGCCAGTAACAAATTTAATTATTAGGGCTTGTAAAAAAGTACTTAAAATATTCTTTTACCTGCTTTTACTTTTTGCAGGTTATCTGCTAACCTAAAATATTTGGCACAAAATGGTGGCAAAATCAAAATTGTTTTTTTATCCAAATTCAATTTGAACACAATATAATACTATGATTATTCAATTCCACAAAAGTGATCAAAACATTATTTACCTCTTCTACCTCTGGGAGCTGGTTTATTTTCAGTTATTCCATTCTTTTCCAAGTTTTCCTGGGACAGTGAGGCACGTCTAGTTTTGGGAGTTTTGGCATCTGTCGCTTCAGTTTGAGAGTTTCTTCTTGAACTTAAAGTTGCAGGGGCTGGGGAATTGGTAAGAGCAGTTCTACGATTAGACCTTCTTAAAGGGGAGCTTGGGGCTGTTTCTCCTGCCTGTATCTCTGCTCTACGTGACATTTTTATCTAGAAAAATAAACCTGTATTAAAATTTAGAGGAATCACTTTACTAAACCTAGGACTTAACTGATTTTACAATACTTTATATTTTATGGAATTATAATTCCACGACTAAAGAATACCTATAAAAAAATAATAAACAAGTAGGTACCTATAGGGATTAAAAAAAAATAAATAAATAAAGTGAGAGGTTTTTTAAGGTTTCGTTAAAGAAATTCCTAAAAATTTTTAATAGTAAGGATCATTGACAAAATTAAATAGAATAGTAAAAATTACAGAAAATAATTGATTATTGATTGAATAAAAAATGTATTCGTTTATAAGTATCAATATAATTACATTAATAATAAAAAAATTAGGTTAGGTTTTGCAAAAATATTAATACTTAATTCAAGAAAACTGAAATCCATCATATTTAAGAAAAGAAATAAGATAGATACACCGTATTAAAAAAAACCCTAAAAAATTGCAATGGTCTATATGTCTAAAAAGGCCTCTCTTTGGAGAAAAAAACTTTAAAGTGAGACATTAAAATGGTTATCTGTTATATCTACGTAAAAGAAAATTGAAATATACCCTAATATTATAACATTTATAACACAAATTTATAAAATTACAAATTGAACGTTACAACTACGACTTCTTTACACGTGCACAACTAAAATTTAAATCTTAAACCGTCAAAAATTTGCAAGAAGCAGTTCACTGCGCAAAAGCAAACTCACTTATATGATTTTAAGGAGGGGTAACGGCTTTTAAAGCTATGTCCATACGATGGTGGAACGCATTAAGGTCGGTCTACACGCGGCCAGTAATTTAGTTGAGTAGAGTTTTTTATTAGTGAAAATTTAGTGCGTGTTTTCATTGGTAGAGTGCCATGCTTTAGTTGAAAGATTTAGTTGACTATTGACAGCAATTTAATAAGTGCTTAAACAAAGAATATGAAATCAATTTTAGTACATTAGTCGGCAAATGGCATAAGCTTCGCAGATCATGCTATTGAGAAAGAAAAACATGTTGAATAAAACAAATTGAAAATTCTATTTTACTAAACAACTCGACTAAATCAGACTGAATTCCAGCAATGATAACAGAGCGGGTAGTAGTAACTAAGTTATTCGTTACATGTATCGTTACTCAGTAGGACTCGAAGTACCGATTACCCGATTTACAGAAATAATCGTTACTTTTCCATTTTGATTACCTACCATGTACCGTGCCATGCGCACTCCTATTGTTCTATACAAAATCATCATTTTTAGTTGGAATTACGTCGCTCGTGTCGCTACTCTCACTCTTCAATCAAACGACGGCTGCATAAATCTGTATCCAGTGTGGTAGTACCAGACAATCAATTGGGATGGCCCCGCCCAACTTGTAAACGTGCTCCTTTAGGGCCAGTTCTATAAAAGAGCTTTAAACCGCGAAGTATGCATGGATTAAACTACGACCAACTACGACCTTGAAAAAAGATCTGTTTTATAATGTCGGTAATCTACAGTTTGCAGATTAAATACGTCACGGTAAGGTTAAACTTCAAACGGTGGATGGGGACCGTTTAAACTGGAGATTTCAGATTTTAAAATATTCATAACCTCATAATTGAAAAAATACTCTGTGTTTTTATATGTAATATATTCGAAATAGGTATTTGATTATTTACTATGTCTAATCACGACGAAGAAATTATTAATGTGTAATAGAAGGTGGCCGAAGTTTTAAGTTTAAACTGTACTGTTAATCTAACATTATAAGGGCCGTTACTTTCTATCAACGTTAAACCACGTTGAACTTTAACCGTCTGCCAAACCATTGAAAGTACAATTGTTTCCATGGTAACTGAATTGGTTGGACCCACCGTTAACGTTTAATCGGGACCGAAAGTAACGGCCCTAATACTGACCTTAACGCCCCTAACATCAGGCATTTTGTAAAGTAAAGCTTAAAGCTTGGTTTAATCCCAACTTTTAAACTATACGGTTAATCTCTAATATTAATATAATATTGGCCCTAGTGAAACAGGCGCGAGTAAGCAAGGAGGAACTGAAATGGACGTGTATCTGTATCACTATTCAGCGCATTACAGTTAATGGATCAGTACATTGCAGAAAATTAAAATAAATAAACTTTATTTGGTTGGTAATCCGAGTTTTACTCATTTGTCCCAATGGGATAAAAAGAGTCGGAAATTCCACTTATTTGCTATTTCGAGTCCCTTCGCTATTTCGAGTGCTAAGCGCAAGGTTTTACAAATCTTGAACTAAGCGATCACTTATCATGTACGTCGGGCAGATTTCTAAATTCACCGGTGGATCGCACCGGTAAGCAATAACATTATTTGATTGGCTATTTTGAAAACCATAGCCAATCAGCTTCGTATTTTGTCCACCCGGTGCGTCCACCGGCGAATTTTGAAAAGTGCGGGTCATTGATCAGTTGTGTCACAGCATAGATAGAGAGACAGCAAAGTAACTCTCGTCAACTCCTTTGTGTTGGCGTGACTAAAATCATTCACCTTGAAGTCGCCATTTCGGCATAAAGTCAGAGTTGGATTCCAAACAATTTTTCCGACAGGACCGTATTCTCCAATTTAAATTAAACAATATATTTTTATGCACTGTGTGTGAGCTTGAAAATGTAGACTAGAAACTACGAAACTGTATAGTCATGAACTGAAAAAATATTGTGATATTTAACAAGAAAAAATTGTGTTCGTTACCTGTTATAATGGAATATCACAAAGTAACAGACAATTCTATTGATTTCTTTAAATAAACAATAATTTTAGATAGCTAAAAAAATCATATGTAATTTTTTTTCCAACTTCTAAAAATAGGAAATAAAAACATATGAAACAGAATTTTCTTTTAAATACATTGATATAATTTTTTTTTCAGTATTTTTTCAAATAAAAATAGCTCAAAAAAAATAGAACAATAGTTTCTTCATAGTTTCATTTGGGTTTTTTTTTATAACAGAAGGGCCTTCGTTACTTGAATTAAGTGATGATAATTATACTATATCAAATAGTAGAGAATGCCTGTGTTCCATTGCGGGTTCATTTAATATAACTAAAAATAATGAATAATATAACACCCTCCATCCAATTTTTGATTGATTGATTGATTTACCAGCGTGCGGTAGGCATTGCTGCCACTCCCAGGTTATACAGCTGGGCCGGCTACGTCCACGCTGGGTTGGACTAAGGTCATGCTTGTTGCCAGCAGCGAGAGCCACATGGCGCATGGTAAAGGAATGTGGGATGGGAGGTGTAGGTATTTGTGAGATGCGTTACCGCGTTGTATCGTGAGGGAGCGTTTAAGCTCCCTTTTTGTGTTTTTGGTTCGCCTTCTTTTTCTGAGTCTTCTGATTCCTCGGTTTCCAATGCTGGGTTGGATTTGGGTCATGCTTGTTGTCAGCAGCGAGAGCCACATGACACATGGTACAGGAGTGTGGGGTGGGCCGTGTAGTTGTTTTTGAAATGCGTTGCCGCATTGTGTTCATGATGTTTATGCTCCTCTTTTTTGTGTTTCTGCTTCTACAGATTGTCTACTTCTTCTTCTGAGTCTCCTGATTCTTTCGTTTCTGCTTCTGGTAGAGTATATGTCTGTAGGTATATGTGAAATGCGTGGCCGCATTGTGTCATGCTGTGGAATGTTTGTGCTCCTCTTTTTGTATTTCTGCTTCTACAAATCTTCTTCTTCTAAGTCTTCTGATTCCTGGGTTTCTGGTTCTGGTAGAGTACATATCACTGCGATTTCTTTGCGGAATTCATTTTATTTTTCTCCTCTGCTTTTCTTTCTCAATATGTTTGGTAGTTTGTCCATGATCCTCTCGGTTGTTGTTTTCCACGTGTAACCTGATCTCCCTGTTTTTAGTGTAGAATTTAATGTAGAATTTTTCACTTAACAACGAGCACAATTTTGACCTGAAAACCATCACTTGATAATTTTCCTAGGAAAATATTATGAAATTAGATTTTCAACACTATATTATATAACACATGCACATGCAATATCATAGAACACACTCCTATTAAACCAGACACCGACAAAAGTCAAAGATCAGCAGTCCCTAACTGTGATGCTTCTCTTCCCTTCCATTCTCTTCTCTTTTTGACTTGTTCTATTGCATTACACCAAAAACTGTACCTAGGTCGGGATTATGTACGAAACCAATCACTACTCACAAAATCGTTAATCGCACGTCCCGAGGTATGTATTACCCTTCAAACACCCATCGCCCAGATGACAGCTCAAAATTTGTTATCTTTATTATTTCCCTGCTTCCTATACACAGTCTCAATTGGCGTGTTGTCGTCTTCTTGTTGGTTGTTGAGGTGAAGAGTTATGATTTCGCCCTCCTCTTGGTGTATTATTATAGTCCTCTTCAAGTTTGCTGTTGCTGCTATCGTCTCCTACCCACCCCAGAAACTGTCTTTTCTCAGGTCTCCGATAAACGCCTCTGTCTTTTCCTTGTTGATGCTGTGTTGATTTTAACGGGGTTCCGTTTGGTGATGGATGCTAGCATGAACGGGGTGGAATAATCTATGTTATTTTGTATATAGTCCGGTACTTGTTTTCGTTCATTTTTTGCTTTCTCTTCTTCCTCCACTGTTGCTGTGGTATGCCTCTTCTCGTGTATGTGTTATCATTTCTTCTGTATTTCACCCCTCGCTGTAACGCCCCTGACTCGTTCCCCCGTTTCTGTGCCTACCATATGATCTTTCATTCCTACGTTCTGTCTTCGATCCATCATTCTTGTGTATAGATACCATTTCCTAGGAAAATCTGTGCATTTCCATTGAACTGCAAGAGGTTCAGCGCCCCGGCGTATTTTACCAATAGTACGCCTCTGGTTGTCCGGTTGTCCATTTGTTATCCAAGTCGCAGCTTGTTTATCTAAGAAACCCTGTTTATCTTAAGGAATAATACACTTCAATAATGCCATAAATTTATAGACCGCTGTCGACATTTTCAAGGGTTTAGGTGTACAATCACTTCTCAGATTTTCTAAGAAAGTCGTTTGAGTCAGCCCCTCAGCAGTTTATTACATGCATTTATAATGCAAAATATGCAACAAAATAAAAACACACTCTTTTCAATACAAATACGAATTATGTCACACTTACAATGATATCATTTACACTTTGTATATAGCTAGAATTTGGACCTAAAAACACTGCAGGCACTTCTTGTTAATCATTAAGAAATAAATAAACTTGGATAAATAAACTTGGGTGGCGGATAGGTACTTTAAAAATAAAAATGGGTATACTTAGCTTATATTCCCGTTATTTATTGCCTGATCCTTTAAGCTTGTTTCTTTATGCATATCACTGCACTGGTCGGTTCTGCCACTAAATAACTCTGTATTAGTTATTTCCCAATATTAATTTTATTTCAACTTTGTTCTTTTATTATCACATATCAATTTACGCGGAATGTTTTGGGTTATAAATTCACCTAAGTTTTATCAAATTTAGCGGACTTATATCTGGTGTTCTCGCGTTTAAATGGGAGCGTTTTTCGGACGCATCCGTTCGCTCGGGAAGCACAATTCGAACTCCCCCCTCCATCCAATTTTTATTATAAAAATCAGACTATCAAATAATACAACAATCTGTAAATTATCCAACTTAGGAAGTACCTAAAAAAGTTGTCTCAAATTTAGGCAGCTATACTCGGCCGGCCGGCCATTTCGACTTTCCAATTTTATTAATTTTCTTGAGAGTTTAGTACATCTACTTGCAAAATTTCATGTTCTTAGCACGCCTGGAAACGCCCAAACAAATAGATATAGCCGTTATATGACTTAACTACGTCGAGGCATCTTGCGAACTAAACAAAGTAAATAAACTAAATACATAGAACAGAATGGAATGGAATTAATGTAACAATTTATAATTAAGCAATTTTCTGTAAATAAAACAAAACGCATCGAAATTTTTCTACCTGCCATAATTCGTTATTTACAGATAAAGAGTACAGGTTTCAATATCTTGGTATAATATCCATATTCATTGGCGCAACTAGAGAATTTTTCTGGGGGTGGCCAGGCCCCTTGTGTCTAAAGCGCAAAGTTCAGTGGCGGCTCGTGCATAAGATACTTGGGAGTTCTGTAGATATGTATGTGTACATGGGGCGGTTAGTGATAGCGCCGCAGGCCGCAGGCGAAAATTTTTTGTCATTTCAAGGTCATTGAAGAAAGAAGTCATCGTGCTCTGGCAACGCTGGCCAAAAGGCCGGCTCGGCCGTCTTTGGTGTATAGTAACATTTTGAAATTAATGTTACATTGAACTCTCGATGCTCGGAGCCACCCCCCTGGAATTAAAACAATTTAAACATAATTATTAACAAGATAAAAACGTACTCTTCGCCTGTTCACTGAACTTTTTATATAATTGTTACACATTCTATAGGTTACTCTTCGCAGTTTTTTGTAAATAATGTTAATTTTAGACATTTTTAATTTTCTAGTACGAACTTAGTTGGTAAAAGACTCAGTGTAAAATAAAGTGAAAATAAAAAAAAACTATACCATACCCTATTTGGGTTTCGAACCCGGGATCCTTGGATTCCATTAACCATTAACCCTTAAAACCTTTATTAATATCTTTTAAGTACATTTCAAATGGTATTTGATTTATCTCATTTAAGTGTGTGTACGTAAATACCCATACAGCACACCAAATAACGATTACGATGTGTTCGCATTGTGACGATGTATCTAGATGCAGACACAAGGTTACACAATTCTACGATGTAAATGTGCTACGTTTACACATTGTAGGCACACACATATGCACAAAGGTTAAACGTCCGCCTCACAATGTAGCCACAGTATACCATTTACATATACACAAATAATTTGATCCACAGTGTGTTATCGGATGCACAGTGATTGACTTCCTAATGTTTCAGACGAATGACGTCTTATGCTAGACGTTAATTTGACGTCTTTTTCAGCTTATATTTGGTAATCCCCCCAGAGGTTTTTAGGAATAGGAACATATAAAACTACATACTAGTTAGTAAGTCTACTTGATAAAAATAAAGTAATTAATGCATAAATACGTTTTGTCCTATGAATTTATTTGTTAGCCATCGGTATATTTTATTTACATTAACTATCTAATATTGTTTACCATCACTCCAATTTCTTCTCACAAGGGTTGCCTGCAAATTATAATGTTTATTATTATTATTAAGTTATTAAATTCATTTTTACTTACTTTTGCCAATTGCGGTGGGTAGGGATTGAACCTACACATGTCTCTGTAGTCCGTATTACAGTACTGACGCTTCTACCAACTGAGCTATCGTGGTGACTGTTATTTGGGATGCTAAAAGCAGTATTTATGATGTGTATAAAGTCTTTATTATGTGTGAAATTAAATTTCTAGCCTTATTTAAAATATATGAAAATCTTTCAAATTCTCTTTTTTTTTCTATTTTTTTACGTGTTCCCAAACCTGAATTTTTCGAGTTATTAGTATTTTTATTTATTTATAATTATTAAGAAGAACTTATTTAATTTAATTAAACTGTCACCAGTGTCACCTGAGTTAAGAATTAAAGTTTTAAGTTGAAGTACTTATACAAACCTGGGAAACGTGTTGGAGAAAAAACGGTCAGGTATAATATATCTACAACATAAATAGAATATTAATGGTCTAAAACAGACCTAAAATTGAAAAGAAGTATATTCGTACATCGGTTTTATAAGCAATTATTACCTTGAAAAAAACAACTAAAAGTTTTTTTGCAATTATTTTAACAAAAAAAAAAAAAAGACAGTGATGAGCACGGATCGAACCGCGTACCTCTTGACTCGCCGCTTAATGTTTAACTCACTCAACCACTGACTTCTGTTTGAATATGTGCTTAGACTTTATAGTAGAACACACAACGGCTAGATTTTGCTTTTTAATGCATTTTAATCTAATTTTATTATTAAAAGAACTCGATATCTTTAAAACTGCCGAATCTTTGCAAACTCTTTCGAATATAAATTATTTTGGATATTGTTAAAAAACAAAAATGCCTGCTATATGTGTGGCTATGACCACTCTTATAGAGGAAAGAGGACACATGAGATACACATGGCCGGTATGCTCACGCTGACGCTTTGCGCGCGCACACTGTTCCATGCTCGAATAGTCGAATGTAGACACAACAAGACACAACTAAAAAGTGAATATATATAGTTATTTGTATCCTGAGTATATATCGCACTTTTATGTGGTGTATGCAGTAGGCACAAGTATTATATAAAGCATCATACATACATATGACTTAAACCTTGTAGGCATCTTCTACGGACGTCAAATTTCAACATTCTAATGATCCTTCTTTACGTTATATAAAAATGTTTAGAATCTTGAGTGTTTACGGTATACAATTACTAAACATTGTGTATCACGTAATTCTATCAATATAAACATAGTGTATCTCATATGTGTACGTCAGTACTAGTTCAACAATTAGATCCACCTTAACATATTTTGTTTCTCATGTGTATATCTTGTAGAGACGTAATTACAATTGGACGTGCTGTTTGGGTACAGAGTCAAATGCGTAAGAACTACACCACGACCTTACACGTAAAAAGATGTAAATTTTTACATTATAAGACACGAGCTAAAATCATATTTCCACGGTTGTATATTGCAGTATGAAATGTATATCTGTAAAATATATAAATATATAGATATTAAAATGAATTATCATTCCACCAGATTTCTATTCAATTACAAAAACATAAAAATAAAAAAAAAAATTGTTTTCAAATTTAAATCATTACCTAATAACATTTTTATTTACCGATCGATTTTGTTCAAAAACAATAGGGTTCTTCTTCTAGCTAACACTAACTTACTGTCCGAATTTCAGTACAATCGGATTTTTCTTTCTTGAGTTATCGTGCTTACAAGAAACGTGACGGACGGACGGACAGACGGACATTTTGAAAGTTGTTCAGAATTCGTTCACTAACACAATGATATGAAAATTTTTTGTCTGCGAGCGATATTTACGGTTTTAGAAATGTGCCGATCAAATGCAATAATATACTCTTCGTTTTCTTATTTGCGAAGAGTATAATAATTATGGTCAGAATTTTTGGTAGTTCTACAGCTCTGCAGCACTTATGAAGAAACCGCCTCTGAATTACCATTATACCTAGATGGGAAATCCTATTTTAGCTATTTCATCGACACGACCATACACATTATGCATAAAACTACTTTTCACTTTCAGTCAAATTATAAAATGAAAAACTATACAAATATGTAAATATTATTGGTTTCGAATGGTTTTATCGTGATGTTGACACCATACGGCGCTTAAAAGTAAGAGATTTAATATTAGGAACATATTGAAACACATACGCTTCAGATTTTCAATTTTTATTAAAAAAATTCACAAGAAACTGAAACCTAAATCCTAAATCAATGAACTAATGAACAAAAACATTAAAACAAAACGTTTAGATATTTAAATTTATGGATTCCGAATAATTTAGTGATACGTTAGTCGATAAATTTAATTTTTTTTTGCTAATTTTTATTTTTTCCTCTGGGGTGGGCAGCGGCTAGTTGTGGTGGGCCCAGCCCACCTTGCCCTACCCCCCCTCTAGTTGCGCCAATGTCCACATTACAATTGATTACGCCGCCAAAATGGCAAGAGCTGTGAAAAAATTATAAACAAAGTTGTAGAGAATAAAATTTCTCTTTAAAAAAAATGAGTGGTGGCGAATATATTTATTTAGTCATATTTTATTGTTTTGGAAATATATGCATTTAAATTCGTTCAGTCCGCATGAAACATATACTTATATAAATATATGGCATGAAGCCACACTGTACGTTTTCTGTTCATATAAGTATTAAAAAAGATACACACGTATGCACTCACCTTCTTTTTTGTAGAAAATTTAATTTTCCACAAGTATTTATTATTAAAAAGTTTCAGTTAATTTTACCTACCTATTATTATGATCAGTAGGGAATCTAAAAAAAGACTTTGCACAAATAACGTTTGTTACTGAACTAACAGTATTCCTGGAAAAAAAAACCGCTGCCCAAGGAATCACTACTTCCACATCCAGATTCTCTATCCAAGTCACTCACAACGAAAAAACTTTGTATGTGAAAATAATTGTCTATGGAACTTTAATAATATAATATTTGAAATCCTCTACCCCAAAAACCCATAAAACGATACCCCACATCGGTAGTGGGGTGGGGGGTGGTGATAGAGTGGTGATAGTGGGGGGTGGATGAAGTAAAAAAAATATTTTGAGGTTTCTGGTTCCTGTACATACACTAAATCACATTTTTTTTTCATCCCCTTTAATAAGGGAGTGGGGGTGGTAATGGGGGTGGCTAATGCCAAAAATATTTTTGAGACCTTAGCTTCTCTTGTATATACTAAATACCAATTTTATGGACTCTTACCTGCTTGATTGACCTATTTACCCCAATTTACCCCCCAACGCTTCGACGGAACAAGATGAAAATATAATCTAGTTCTAGATCTCGTTAAAGTACATATGTGTACCAAATTTCAAGTCAATATCTTAAACGGTTCCAGAGTAAACGTGCGCACAAAAAAAAGTTACAGACAGACCGACAGACAGACAGACCGACAGACCGACAGACAGACAGAAATTTTTTTTTCACTCAAACTTAAAATCTCGACGTTTCATGACATTTTAAGCCTATTTGGACAATAAAAATTTTTAAAAATTTTTTTGTCGTTACTATACTTCCACTGGACGTGGAAGTAATAGTGAAGTAAAACTTGCTTGTCACTCTGCGCGGCCAAGTGCACGATTTAAATGCATACTATGGAATCTAAAAATTCTTAGCAGTTCTAACGAGTAAAATAAAGGCTTTTTTCTCTTTCTGATTACACATTTTTAACATTTTTCTTAGTGAATAGGAGGATAAATAGTGAGTATGGAGGCAAAATACATAATTTCAAAATTTTGAAGAAATATATGTAAACATTTTTTTTCACTGTTTTTCTATATTCTGCATCCGAGCGAAATGTAAACTTTTCAGGATATTATTCTATACAATTCCACGAACTCATTAAAAAAATATATTCATTTTGCAAGTTTTTGTAGGTAAATACCTTCATCGACTGGGATATTTATGAGATTATCTAATATTACTCACCTCTGATGTTTCCTCTGTTGGTTTCATAAATAACGCGCGTAGTTTATCTCTGTTCTTTAGTATCTGTGAGATTTGAAAATTGCTAACTCTAAACTGCGAAGCGAGCTTTTTAATGCTTAATTTGTTTTTTTCAGCGAGATCTATCACTTTTATTCTCCGTATCAAAGGCAACACTTTTCTATCTGACGGCATGTTTCTTCTTCGGCGTGTTCAAAAATGAATTTCAAATTGCATACGCTCGGTTTTAAATTCTGTGGGGGATCATGATGTTGAATAGGTAGGTAATAGGTATAATAGTATCATGATGCGGGATATTCTATGTACAGTGTGTTTCACTTCTCGTGAAAACACCCCTGTATCTTTTTTATTTGTGGCCGAATTCATTTCAAATTTTTATCAGCCACACAACTCCATAAGACGACTTTATTCAACACATAAATGCCGCCCAGATCTAAAACGCCGACCTACTGCGAAAAAAAGAAAATAGACATTTTCATAGTAGGCTTAGAGATAGACAAAAATTTTGTTAATAAAAGTTGTTCAGAATCACTGATATGCTCCCCTTCAAAATTTTGTGAAAATCGGAATATAAAAAAAAAAAATTTTGGTTTCACTTCTCGTGAAGACACCCCTGTATCTTTTTTATTTGTGACCGAATTCATTTCAAATTTTTATCAGCCATATATCTCCATAACACGACTTTATTTAATACACAAATTCCGCCTAGATCTAAAACGCCGGCCTACTGCGATAAAAAGAAAAGAGCAATTTTCGAGAAATCATAGTAGGGTTCGAGACAGTCAAAAATTTTGTTAATAAAAGTTGTTCGGAATCACTTGATATGCCCTCCTGTAAAATTTTATGAAAATCGGAATATTTTCAAAAAAAAAAAATTTTGTTTCACTTCTCGTGAAGACACCCCTGTATCTTTTTTATTTGTGACCGAATTCATTTCAAACTTTTATCAGCCATACAACTCCATAAGACGACTTTATTCAGCACATAAATGCCGCCTAGATCTAAGACGCCGGCCTACTGCGATAAAAAGAAAATATCAATTTTCGAGAAATCATAGTAGGCTTAGAGATAGACAAAAATTTTGTTAATAAAAGTTGTTCGGAATCACTTGATATGCTCCCACTGTAAAATTTTGTGAAAATCGGAATATTCTCAAAAAAAAATTTTTGTTCTCGTGAAGACACCCCTGTATCTTTTCTATTTGTGGCCGAATTCATTTCAAATTTTTATCAGCCATACAACTTCACAGGGCGATTTTATCTAACACCTAAAGAGAACTTTCCAACAAATGAAAGTTGTGAACAAAAATCGGCATTCAATAAAACGCTAAAAGGGACACTTTATTATTGCACATCAACCTAAATGTAATATCGTTTTCTTTTCTTCAATCGTCTTATAATACTTGGAAATCTGCATGTAAGTATGTATTATGTATGAATGAATCAAATTTACCCACCTCCCGTTATCCAATCGAGCTGAAATTTTACATACACGTGTAATTAAATAATAAATAATTTCAATAATAATTGTGTATGACTTTCATTTGCTGTAAAAAGTTCTCTTTATGTGTTAGATGAAATCGTCTCATGGAGTTCTATAGCTGATGAAAATTTGAAATGAATTCGGTCACAAATAAAAAAGATACAGGGGTGTCTTCACGAGAAGTGAAACAAAATTTTTTTTTTTTTTGAAAATATTCCGATTTTCACAAAATTTTACAGGGAGGCATATTAAGTGATTATGAACAACTTTTATTAACAAAATTTTTATCTATCTCTAAGCCTACTATGATTTCTCGAAAATTACTGTTTTCTTTTTATCGCAGTAGCCCGGCGTTTTAGATCTAGGCGGCATTTATGTGTTGAATAAAGTCGTCTTATGGAGTTGTATGGCTGATAAAAATTTGAAATGAATTCGGCCACAAATAAAAAAGATACAGGGGTGTCTTTACGAGAAGTGAAACACACCACTGTATAAACAGTGTTGACTGTTGAGATTTGTAACATAACAAATAAAGAATAAGAACGAGCCGCTTATATTTATACTAGACTGTCACACATATTATACATATGCTTATATTTTTCTCGAGAGTGTTCAGAATTTGTTTTAAGGCTAAAATGCTGAATATGCAATAGTAACAAAAACTTATATTACGTATTGGAAAGGTGAAATATCTATTTGAAATAATATACTAGGTGTCCGATTATATTTTCCCCTATTTTAATATCTTATATCTTTTAAACGGATTGAGATAAGAATGTGCGGTTTCCACACTAGATTGTTATATAGGGCCACAAGTTTTTTCCTACACTTTCAATTTTTTCGCAGTTCTTGAACTCTCTAAAACAAAATGGCGTCTTTTCAAATTGCGTTTGTTAAGATTTTTTAAAATAGAATATCCCGTATATTTTCAAGTTTTTTTTTAAAACTATGTTCTTATAAGCTGCCCAATGACGTTAAGTTTTTTAAAATCGATAAATATATTCTTACTTCATTAACCAATCAAAACGTACATTTTCAAAAAAACCGACCGATAGGATTTGTTTAAAGTGAGAAAAACGGCTATAGGCGTCTGAAAATAAGGAGTACGCCACCTGGTAGTCTATAGTCAAACTAATTATGGGCTTTTCTGTCATTGTCTCTTTAGTGTACGAAGATATCAACAATAAGTAAAATGATAAACTGAGATGCTAAGTTATTAAAAATATGATAGCGTTTAAAGGGGCTATACAAGATATAATTTGCTGGAGCCAACCTAGTCGGTATCCTTTGTAGATTGCAGGGACAACTCGTGAAAGTTGAGTTGCACTGCAATGTTCAAAGCATACCCTCTTTAATGTAGACACCTTTAACCAGGCATTGAGAGGGGAAAAGCTGGTGCAAATAACCGTGGTCCGAGTAGAAATAATAATAACCTGGACAATCACACATTGTAAGTGAAATTTTTGAAATAAGTAAATATATGTAATTTCAGTATATTTATAAAAGTAATATATACTATTGCACCATGCACTATTATGTTTTACCTCTGAATATTTCTATTTCATATTTTACAAAATACTGTTTCATTTATTTTACTTAAAGAATTAATAAATGTCTTTTCAGTTATATTCACTGTACCACTAATTTCATAGGTATTTGAATCTGAGACACTTGTTTTGTGAACATAGAGCATACACCTTTATTATGTTTTGTGTTGAATATGGGTTGTACCACACAAAATAATATGTCCTGCATTTAAAACATATTCCCCTTCATACGCACACTTAGAATTTTTACATTTTTAGTGCTTCCCAAATGTTCCATACATTGCAATATGCTTAACCTAAATGTCACTCATGTTTCCAGATAGAAAAGTGATTTAAACTACAAGTGTACATAAATTTAAAGAAATACTTTAGTTTATTAATATTTAACTAGCCAGACACCGTTTATGTCGAAGAAAGTGTACTTTTCAAGGGAAAAACTAGATAACCTAAAAAAATATGAATCTTGCTGAATAATGCCATTAACGTATTGCAAATCACTTACAACAAAATCTTGCAAACCTTTAGGTCATATATTATTAATGTTATTATTTTTAACGCCAAAAATAACAATAAACAGAAAAAAAATCAATATGAGTATTCACCACATAACAAACAAAAAGCCTATAATTAGTTCACGAGTTCTCCACTTTGGCGCTGGCATCTTAAATTCAGACGCCTATCGATAAGTGGAAAAGATCGAGAAAAATGTATGTTACTTTTTTCAGTAGTAGCCATGTATCAAACTAAAAAAGTCATTGAAATTATTAAAATCTGACATTTCACGTTTTCATCTTTATTTCTGTACACAAAATGAATGAGAAAAGCGATTTGGTGATGTTCCGCAAGAAAATATTAACGAAGCTATGAATGAAAGTGTCTCAGTTAAAACGAGAAACACTAAAAATTCTATATGGAAACAATTTAAAGCTTTTTGCAAAGAGTATATTCCCTCAAAACAGATACGACTACTATGATGAACTTGCAAAGATATTTTGACTGACTGGGGTTATAACATGATAGAGAGATAAAGAACATTTTCTAATGTCGATATATTAAAACACTTTACTTTGTTTCTATCACTGATTTATTATAACTTGAACGTTACTGCAGTTTCGATACTTAACGTACCATTATCAAACGTATGATTCAAATGAATGAATTTACCAAGGGATGACAGGCATTTATATACAATACAATCTGAGTTATGTAGATGAAATTAAATGAACGGATTTACAAAGGGAAGTAAGGTATTTACCTAAATTGTCACTGAACATTACCAAGAATTATATGCAAATTAGTTTTCAAATTAAATACATTGAAACAGGATAGATTGATATAGGTCTACCTGGTCATTCAGAAGATTATTGTCGGTACTTTTATTGGATTTAATAATTTCTATTGCCTCTAATAAAGGGCATAGCAGGATAAGCATGTGTTAGGTGCCCCCGCACCAATCGGGTCGAAATTTTTAGCACAAGTTGATAGTAGTGTTAGATGAAATTTCCCAAAATATTATTTTTGGAAAACCACTTTTACGGGAGTTATGGGGGTAAAAAGAAAAATGAAAAAAAAAATTTTTCTCGAGAACGGATAAACCGATTTTCATGAAAAAAATATATGTTATGGCTTTTGATGGTGCAAATGTGGGAAAAAATTATTGAGTCCATTTGTCGAAAAAAAGTGGTGAAAAATTTTTTTCAAAATAAAAAAAAAAATTTTCTAGGGGATGTTCCACAGGCACACCCACCATTTTCTTCCAAATAAATGCTTATATGCCCCTTTAAAACATATCCAATTTTCATAGCGATCGGAAGGGTACAACATACTCAAAATTGATAATCATTGGCAGACTGCGGGCGGCGCGTATTCTATGTAATGAAGCATTATTATAAGACGACTTTTTTGTAAATATTTCGTGCAAAGACGAGATTACCTTCTCCCCCTCGTTTTTGAGGGTGCTGAAGACGATGCAAGTGGTGGGAGAAGTTTTTGACCGCCGCAACCCCCTGCAACTTTTTTGAAAAATTTTTTCAAAATAATTTTTTTTTATGGGATGTTCTCGAAGAATGAAGACTAAGAGAAGTCTCATCAATATAGAGTAACCTGATTCGTGAGAGGCAAGAGGACTTGTCAGCCCGGATTGTGAAAGGCAAGGGGACTCATAATAACCAAGCACCTCGACTAATGAGAGGCAAGGGAACTTAAAATAAACAAGCGCCCCGACTAGTTAGAGGCAAGGAGACTCACGATAAATAAACACCCCGACTCGTGAGAGGCAAGGGGACTCACAATAAACAGGCACCTTCACTAGTGAAAGGCACTGTAACCTCCTCGTAGTGGACTTTGAAAACTAGTTCTTTCGTAGGCTGACTGCAGATGTCATCATTGTAAAATCTTCAGATTTTCAAACTAGATTTTGTTTGACCCCACAGTTGACGTCAGAGAATTTTTGCGCCACACTTCTTGAAGTTTGATACTGATATAAATGCTAGGGTTGTAATGGCCGCCAGTGACCGTGGTAATAAGATGTAGTAATGAACCGCTAGTTCTATGTAATAAAGGCAGAAATAGTGTAAATATTTTTTGCAAAGACGAGAATACCTTCCTCCGTCCGTTTTCGAGGGTGTTGAACACGATGCAAGTGGAGGGAGAAGTTTTTGACCGCCGCAACCTCCTAAAACGGCCACCCCTTTATGTTTTCTATACGAGTCTGGGGAGTGATTTATCAATGGGTTATACTTGAAATAACATGGAAGATGGTTATAGAGTAAGTTGAGTCCAGACAGCAGGCCAGGGGATTAATTAAACCCTTCCGAGGAGTGGAAAATCATTTTTTATCAAATAATTCGGGTTCAAACGCGTTTCCCTCGTTTTTGGGGTCGCTGATCATGGGAAAAATATTTATTTTTAGCTCCAACCCCTCTTCATCTCTCAAATGGTGAGTGAGGGGTGATTTCTGTCCGTTTGAGGGGGTTGGAGCTAAAAATGAATATTTTTCCCGTGACCAGCGACCTCGAAAATGTGGTATACGCATTTTAACCGAACCATTTGAAAAAAAAACTACACCCCTCGGAAGGATTTAATCAACCCCCTAGACCTGCTGTCTGGACTCCACTTACTCTATAACCCCCTTCCATTTGAACCGAATCATTTGAAAAAAAAACTACACCCTCGGAAGGGTTTAATCAACCCCCTAGGCCTGCTGTCTGGACTCCACTTACTCTATAACCCCCTTCCATATTATTTCAAGTATAACCCGTCGATAAATCACTCCCCAAACCCGTTTATTTGTGAAAACATAAAGGGATCCATAAGAGGGATGGCCATTTCAGGAGGTTGCGGCGGTCAAAAACTTCTCCCACCACCTGCATCGTGTTCAGCACCCTCGAAAACGAGGGGGGTAAGGTAATCTCGTCTTTGCACGAAATATTTACAAAGAAGTCGTCTTATAATGCTTCATTACATAGACTACGCGCCGCCCGCAGTCTGCCAGTGATTATCAATTTTGAATATGTTGTACCCTTCCGATCGCTTTGAAAATTGGATATGTTTTAAAGGGGTATATAAGCATTTATTTGGAAGAAAATGGTGGGTGTGCCTCTAGAACATCCCCTAAAAAATTTTTTTTTTATTTTGAAAAAATTTTTTCACTACTTTTTTCCGACAAATGGACTCAATAATTTTTTCCAACATTTGCACCATCAGAAGCCATAACATATATTTTTTTCATGAAAATCGGTTTATCCGTTCTCGAGAAAAAAATTTTTTTCCATTTTTCTTTTTACCCCCATAACTCCCGTAAAATGGTTTTCCAAAAATAACATTTTGGGAAATTTCATCTAACACTACTATCAACTTGTGCTAAAAATTTCGACCCGATTGGTGCGGGGGCACCTAACACATGCTTATCCTGCTATGCCCTTTAATTTAAAACATTTCTCTTTCACGTGTAATATATTTAGATTGTTTATATTCGGAAATGTATGACTTGTCTCTAAAAAATGGTTTGCAAAAGTTGAATCTGTTTTTTGAAGTCTAAAAGAGCGTAAGTGTTCTTTGTACCTGATTTCAAATGAGGTACAAAGAACACTTACGCTCTTTTAGACTTCAAAAAACAGATTCAACTTTTGCAAACCATTTTTTAGAGACAAGTCATACATTTCCGAATATAAACAATCTAAATATATTACACGTGAAAGAGAAATGTTTTAAATTAAATTTATTAGAGGCAATAGAAATTATTAAATCCAATAAAAGTACCGACAATAATCTTCTGAATGACCAGGTAGACCTATATCAATCTATCCTGTTTCAATGTATTTAATTTGAAAACTAATTTGCATATAATTCTTGGTAATGTTCAGTGACAATTTAGGTAAATACCTTACTTCCCTTTGTAAATCCGTTCATTTAATTTCATCTACATAACTCAGATTGTATTGTATATAAATGCCTGTCATCCCTTGGTAAATTCATTCATTTGAATCATACGTTTGATAATGGTACGTTAAGTATCGAAACTGCAGTAACGTTCAAGTTATAATAAATCAGTGATAGAAACAAAGTAAAGTGTTTTAATATATCGTCATGATTGACTGTCACAAAGTAATGGCTTCCACCACAGAATTTTCTAATGTTTTTATTTTTTATTATAAATCGTTATTTTTAAAACATTAAATAAACAGTTTTGTTGTTTTAATAATTATTTTAGATAATATTTTTTAATCATATATTAATTAATCTTCTGTAATAGACACGAGGTTAATTCTCTACTTGGGTAAATTTTTTTTGAGTGGCTCAAACCTGTTTTCCATGAGAATTATGCTCGAATTAAGGGACATAGGAAAAATCGCTCCACTTCGTGTCGCGATTTTTCCATTCCCTTAATTCTCGAATAATTTTCATGGGAAAATAGGTTTTTGTCCAAAAAAAATTTACCTGGTAAAAAATCGACCTCTTGTGTATTAATACCCGATTACATACTGACTGAAGAATTAATTTTTAATTAAAACTCAACAAAATGATATATTCAACAAACTTTTAATAAACAATTCAACAACTTTTAAATAACAATTTTAAGAGACCTGGCACTGTTAATCTATTAATGTTCTATATATCTTCAGTGTTAATAAACGCGTTTGTTCATGCGCATTAACAAATTCACAAATGCCTTTGTTAGCATATCGGGAGTAATCCCAATAAATACTAGCTGGTATAATGTTAAGGCGCAGTTACACGACGCGTGATTAGGCGAGCCTGGCTCGGCGAGTCACGAAACACGCGCCGTGTGACATAGGCAACTTGGCATGGCTTGCGACTCGGGAGACGTTGCTCGCGTCGGCTCGCGTCTTCCATCTAGTTGTCGGTAACTGCGCCTGAAGATCAGTCATCAGTCGATCCATGCAGTTTTGACGAGCCTACAATCCACAACCCCACACGAAATCTGCATTGGTCATGCGCCGTATTGACACATCTGGCTCGCTATCCGTTACACGGTGCGTGGTTTGCCGAACCACGCACCAGGTTCGTGGATCGGCGAACCACGCGCCGTGTAACTGCGTCTTTAGCATCACCTTTTGGAGATGGTCTGCAGGGACCGGGACGGCCTAATTGTTGCATCGGCAGGTTCAGGGAAGCTGAGGCAAGAGCTGGCATTCATGATTCAATCAACCTTTTAGTCTATTTCCCTCGGACAAAATATCAAGGAAAAACGCCATATTGTGATACAAGCATGAAGCTTGGCATAGTTGTAAAAAACTAATTTATAAAGTATTTGACCCGATAAGCCACCTTCTGAGACCCGCATGACGCTCGCTACCACCATTTTTTCAAAATGGCGGACAGAAATTTCTCAAATTTCTCAATCTAGGCAATATCATACTCCATCCTATATAATTCGAGGATGAGAAATTCAAAAAAATATATATCCCGTTGATATGACCTCAACTAACCTTGAAAATCTCTATTAAATCAAAAAATAGACTGTTTTAGGGTTTTCCCTTAAAAATTGCATAAGACTTAATATTTAGTTTTAAAATTTTGATTTATAGTTTTCTGTTTTTGTTTTTTGTTTTTTTTTTTTGGTTTGCTATGCACACGCCACACGCCACACGCCATTGTTTTTTAAAGACAAGGTCAAATAATTTGGGGCCTCAGAAGTCACAAGCTCTTCGTGGATTCCACGCGTTCACAGGGTGTGACACTATATTCTTTTTTGCCCTAAAGTCAAAGGTTAAATGTTGGAAAATATGGGAAGAGTACCCGGAGTCTACTTCGGCTTTCCAATATTTATCATCCAAAGATAGTGTAAAAGAAATACGGATGATATATTTGCACAAATGGAAGCATTCACGATGAAGATATATGATCCCAAGAGCGAATTATTAAAGGTCAACGAATTAAGAAAAGTGCAATTTTGTAGGGTGATAGACAAATCTCAATGTGTGCACCAACAAAAGGAAGCCTTATTGAACAGTGTCGAAGATCTGCTTACCAAGCCGGCGAAATATAGGGTCGGTCCTTAATCCATGATGAACCACCTCCGTCACCTGAAGGATGGGGCTGGACATTAAAAGCAAATCGCTGGGAGCCCAAATGGAGCCAACAACCCCAAATTTGGTCTGCTCTAAGGTGGCTTGAAAAGTGTGGGTGTAGAGGGCAGTGCGACAGCATGAGATGTTCCTGTCGTAAAGCGGGTCTTCCTTGTACTCTTACATGTACCATTTGTCAAGGGGCATGTGAAAATAAACATGTCACCTAAATTAAAAAATTATCATTTTAGCTGTTTTTTTTTTCATTATTTTTGGCTTGAATAGAGATTTTTCAAGGTCAATAACATGTTTTTCTATTTCTTTTTAGTAGAATCATATGGAAAACAATATAATCTCACTTAGTTGATTTTCGCAAACTTTTAGGAATTCTAACCATTATTTCAAAAAATCAATGCGCCGCCCATGATCATCGTAGACATCTTTAATTTTACGAAATAGGATTTTTATCATTTTTTAAGTATATTACTCTCTTTTAGTTATAAAAACTGAAACGCTAGCTATTTACAATTTTTTTAATGCAAAGTCTGCAAACATGCCTATTTTTTTAAGCCATATCGCAATTTTCGAGATCATTGAAGGTCATTATTATTATTAGAAAACGCGAGCAGATCCGAAGATCCGCAGTACTCACGCCTATCGGCTCATTGTACATTCGCGACATTTAGGATCCTCTAGAAAAGACCAGTGCTCTCCACGAAGGAGAGCAACCCTTTCCAGGGTAGATTCCGGCTGTAGAAACTGCCTTCCGAAATACCTGTACCTTGACACTCCAATTGGTGCACGATGGCACAGGATATGAGTGATAGTTTCATCCTCCTCTCCACACATCCTACAAATAGGATCATCTTTCAACTGCATTGTATGCAGGTGCTTGTTCAGAGGACAGTGTCCTGTTATCAGGCCTACCATCCGTCTCAATCGCTCTCTATCAAGCCCAATCAGCCACTCTACGGTGGAGTCAATTGAGGGCCCCTTTATTTGGAGCCTCGACTGCCTCATTCCGGGGGCCTGAGCCCAATAGTCGTTAAACTGTGCCGTAGCCCAGTTTCGCAGCTCTGATTGTATCAGACTTCTTGGCAGACCGAAGGCTGGCTCGGGGCCAGGAAAGGAGTTTTTGCTCCTTCGCCCGCTAAACGATCTGCTTCTTCGTTGCCCTCGACTCCACTGTGTCCGTAAATTTAACTGAGTTGCGTTCACACAGCTCAGTCAGAATGTTTCGACAGTTCAGCACAAGCTTAGAGGTCACCTTGTTTGATGCAAGAGCCCTCAAGGCTGCCTGACTGTCGTATAAATATGCTTATTAACGAAGCCTCTCTTGAAGTTTTCGCTTGCACACAGTAAAATGGCATATATCTCAGCCTGAAATACACTAGGATACTTACCAAGCGGCGCCGATATACGAGCCCTTGGCTTGCATCCGTGTACACCAGCACCGGTTCCCTCCTGAGTCTTCAATCCGTCTGTGTACCATTCCAGACCTCCGGGACTCAGAAGATTCATTTTATCGCGTTCCCAGTCGTTTCGACTAGGGAACATGACTGTATATGGAATAGTGAACTCAAAGACGGGGAGACACCGGTCGTCCTCTGACTGAGCAACGACCTGGTCCCTTATAGGCAGAGCTAGAGCCTTTGTGTGCCCCAGCCCTTGTCCCGTCGCGTTCCACATTCCACCTTTAAACAGTCTATTTGCTGCTTTCCTAGCTTCCAGTTCCACTTCGACATGCAAGGGAGTTAGTCCAAGGATGGTCTCATTGCAGCCGTTGGAGTGGTCCTGATTGCTCCTGTTATTCATAGGCAAGCTAGCCTTTGAACTTGACACAGGAGAGCCCTAATTGTGGAGCGCTCCTGGGAGCGCCACCACACAAGAGCCGCATATGTTATGAGGGATTTCACCATAACGGTGTACATCCAGAGGGTGGTCCTTGGATTTATTCCCCACTTAAGACCGAAGATACGCTTGCACATCCATAGGGATGCGCAGGCTTTCCTCGCTTGAGTTTCCACGTGGTCCTTCCATGACAGTTTGGAAACTAGGGTTACACCCAGGTACCTCACTGTACAGGAAAGACACAAACGTGTGCCCATGAGAGAAGGAAGCTGAAAATTGCTTGTCTTTCTCCTTTTAGTGAACAGCATTAGCTCTGTCTTGCCAGGGTTGACCGAGAGCCCGTGTCTGTTACACCACAACTGAACTATGTTAAGAGCCCTTTGCACGAGCCCTGCGATAGTCACTTCAAATCGGCCTCTTATCATGATAGCCAGATTGTCTGTATATGCTTGCGCATAGTAACCTGCTTCATTCAATTCGACCAGTAGCCCGTCGAGCATGAGGTTCCACAATAACGAGGACAGTACCCCACCCTGAGGACAACCTCGGCCCGCCTTGGCCCTAACCGAATCATTGCGAAGCGTGATTTCAATGTTGCGGGTGCTCAGCATGGAGGATATCCACTTAATTATGGTGCCGTCCACGCCGCGGTCCACAACTGCTTGACAGAGAGAATCGAAGGTTGGGTTGTTGAATGCACCTTCGATATCCAAGATCCAAGATTTACCGGCTTGTTGATTGGGATGAATTGGTGATGACACCAGTACCTCATCCTTTATATACCTTTCTATTAACCTTTCCAATATCTTTGAAAGAAAGGAAGTTAGGCTTATCGGTCTAAATGCCTTAGTCTGGTCATATATGGTACGACCTGTCTTTGGTATAAAGACCACTTTTACTTCTCTCCAGGACACTGGTATGTATCCCAGAGCTAGGCAGGATCTAAGTAGATGATACAGGTGTCCCAATAGTACCTCCGCGCCCTTTTGTATAAGAGCCGGATATATACCATCAGGTCCCGGCGATTTAAATGGGTCAAATGTCGATATGGCCCATCTCAATTTCTCGTGTGTTATCACCTCCGACGCCTTCTTCCAGTCCGCGGCAGTTGCCTCCGATCTGAATTCCGTCGCCGGGGGCTTTGTTTCACAAATCTCTGACCCTGGGAAATGTGCGTTGAGAAGACACTCAATTGTCTCACGGTCATTATTTGTGTAAGACCCATCTGGGAGCCTGATATAGTCAAGCCGTGATGATGGGCTTCTTGAGAGCGTTTTGTGTAGTCTAGCTACTGCTGGTAGGTCTTCAATGGTTCCACAGAAGGTCCTCCAGCTCCTACTTTAGTGCGTGTTGCTCTGTTGAGCAGCTTACGCGTTTCTTTACGCAATCCACTTTGTTCTCTACTCCACCATGGGGCGCTATTTTCTCCTTTGCTTATTTGCAAGGGACAGTTATTTTCAAACGTGGAGTTGATGGCAGTCTGCAGCTGTAGAGCTGCCACTTCCACCTCTCGCGGATTTCTTGGTCTACAGGACATGTCCTTCAGGTTCTCCTGTAGGTCCCTTGTATAAGAGATCCAGTCAGTAGACCTGGGATTCCTATACGTGACGGGTTCCGATCGGTTCCCTTACAGCACAAATCTTATGTATCGATGGTCCGATAGAGAGGGTTCCGACAGAACCCTCCAGTCTTTAACTCTATTCTCCAGCGATGTGGATGCCAGGGTTAAGTCAATCACTTCTTGTCTTCCTTGGATTACAAATGTAGGGGCACTGCCTCTGTTTGCAATCTCCAAGTCAGAAGCGTATAGAAATTAAAGAAGTGCCGTGCCTCTCGGGTTGATGTCCGAACTGCCCCACACTGTGTGGTGGGCATTGGCATCACATCCGAGAACCAACGGCAACTGATTTTCCTTTGCAAATTGTATTAATTTCTTGAACTCCTCTGATAGAGGTGGGGTAGGTGAGTCATATGGTAGGTATGCCGAACAGACGATTAAGTCCTCCGACCCACCTTCCTTTATCAAGCTCACCCTAACTGCAACCAGATCCCTAGAACAGCAATTTGGCATTAGACATGTATGAAAATTTTTACTTACGTACACACAGGTTCTGGGTCTGTCTTCTGTAGTGTAATAAAAGACATTCCCAGTTCTTCGGTCCAGTCCCTTGATGAGTCCCTGGTGAATCCATGGTTCCTGGATGAGGATGACATCCGTTTGCATCGCAGACAGCTGACGACCAATTAGACTGGTTGCTGCCGCACTGCGATGCAAGTTGATCTGTAAGAAATGTAAGACTGAAGCAGGGAAATTGCCCCTCGAGGAGGAGCCCTTTCCCATTTTCAGCGATTGAGGGGGCCCCGTACGGAGCCTCCCGTGATTGGTGTTGCCTTGGTCCATATGTGTCCCACGGATAGGCGGGAAAAGAAGTTCGCCCACACATAGCCCGCTTGTGGGGGTAAGGCTACATACTGTGGGATTTCGCCCGGTTTCACACAGGCATCGTTAAAGGTAACCATCTCCCTGGTACCATACAGCCCTCGGCACGATGACTTACACCTTGGCTTGGGGGATGTTTATTGACCTTCCGGTCTAGATCCGCCGCTAAAGCAGTGCCACCTCGTGCAGGTTGTGATTCATCATCACGTGCGGACGATCTTGAGCGGTGAGAGGCTAGGGGCAAATCCACGTAACACAGCCCGCACCCAGCATGCACTTGCACATACTAAGCACAAGCAGTTTGCACTCAATATGCACACGCACACGCCCTGCGCAGACCGCACCACGTGGAAAGCGCTGAAACGCATCAACCGTTCCTGGCGTGTTCCGACCCACCCCGGTGATCTCAATTAAGAGGCCGAGTGGGACATCACATGCCTTGGCACCTAAGACCATTGAAGGTCATATCGACCTATTATTTTTTTTGGATTCTCCATCCTCGAATTATATAGGATAGAGTATAATATTGCCTATATTGAAAAAATCTTAAATTTAAGAATTATTTGTCCGCCATTTTCGAAAAATGGCGGTATCGGGTATCCTACGAGTCCAGGAGGGTGGCTTATCAGGTCAAATCTCTTAAAATGTCGTCTTTTATAACTGTGCCAAATTTCATGCTTGTATCACGATTTGGCGTTTTTTCCCGAGGGAAATGGACTATTTGAATTATACTGAAGTATTCGTTACATAATATTTGTACCCGGTGGCCAAATAAATTGTGTTAACTTTGAGTTTAATTTTTTTTTTTTATTAGTAATTCCATTTTATTGTAATTAATTTAACATCAGAAGTGGGATAAAGGACCTAGCCATTATTAGTACTTAGTGAATAAGTGGTGAAAAAGTGATTAAGTGAAGTTTTAAGAAAAGAAAAATGTCACGATAATTGGAAAATGAATTTCGTTGACGACCCAGTTTTGGGAACCGGAGAGCACGTAGTAGGAATCCGGTTTGGGAAATTACTCGAAGGGAAGCTTCTCGTGATCACCGCCGGAATTATCGAAGGGAGAATTCTGACAGGCAACAGAGGGAAACTTCTGACAGGCATCAGAGAAAAGCTTCTAATGAGCGACGGAGAAGAACGAGCCGTTCTCGTAGCAGCAGCAAAAGTGAGTTCACTGAATTGAGCGACGCCATAATTAAAGGTATGCAAGATAGTCCAGGATATAGAGGTGAGGAATAACAACCAGTTGGTAAGTGTGACTTCAATTACAAGTAGTGTTGTCCCAGAATTTAATCCACTCCACCAAAATGTAAAAGACTGGTTAGGAATGGTGGACGAATGTATGTATCTTTATCAATGGGACGACAAAACTGTGTGCTATTTACTCCTAAATAAATTGCAAGGTCCTGCCGAAGTATGGTATCGAGGGTTACCTACGCGTATTTTTAGTTGGCTTGAGTGGAAACAAATGTTGCTTGATAACTTTGAGGCTTAACGCAATTTGCATAACTTACTAAAAACAGTGCTCGATTGTATTAATAGATTAAATCTTTTGGTAGGGGATGAGGATAAAGTAAATTTAATAATGGGAACAATTTCAGACGAACAATTTCATTTCAAAGCACTCGAGGAACAGAGAAAAATACAATCAAAATCAAACGCAGTCACCTCTAGTAAAAATATATCCGCCTCACGAAGTTTTGCTAAGCCACCCAGTACCTATTCTAAAGCATGCTATAATTGTAAACAAATCGGTCATTTTAAACGCAATTGCCCTCTCGAACTATCTGCATGACTACCAGGGGCGGCTTAAGGGCCGGGCAATAACACCCCCCCCCCCCCTCCATGAGGCGAAAATTTTTTTTTCAGATTTCTAATAGCACCCACCCCCCCATGAGGCGATAAACATTTTTTTTCGGATTTTTATTTGCACCTCCCCCCCTATGAGGCGATAATGGAGTGGTGATCGCGGAATTCGAAGGGAATCGAAGGGATACCCTTGTACTTTAGTATGAAGTACGTCCGTGATGACCTCAGGAAAGGGCGCCAAAAAGTGCTTTCGCCCGGGTGGAAAATTTTCCTTGAGCCGCCCCTGATGACTACATGGGACCCTCGACTATCTTAAAGTAAACTATTTAGGTCCCAATACCAACGATAAATTCTTTAAAAGTGCTTCATTAAATAAACAAAATTCTAAGTGCTACATCGACTTTGGCTTATTACTAAAAAAAGCCGTTGAAAAATTAGAACTAACAATAAAGTCTTTTGAGAACGATATTATTTTAACGACTCTTTCAGGCCCGAAAATTAAACCCTAGCATTTCTGTAACGTTGAGACCATGATCGATGGCGTTACAAGATATGTTGATTATTTTGTTATCGATAATTGTGTACTGGGACACATTGGCGTAGAGTTGTTGATGGGTCAAAATTTTACAGAATTAAATGATATACGCGCGGTATAGTAGAGTTGGTAAGTTAACGTTTTCTGATAACGTAGTCGATCTAAAAGTAAACTTAATTGAAAATTAAGTAGTTAATGTAGGTTTGGAAAATTGGGAAGTTGTAAATACCCTTTTAAAGTTGTTAAATCAAAATCAGGTAACACTCACATTTTTGTAATAGTTGATGCCTTTACAAAATTTATTTTAATATACCCTGTGAAAGGTACAGAATCAAAAGTAGCTATTAAGAGTATTAAAGATATGGTAAATCGTATCGTAGAATAATTAGTGACAAGGGAAGGGCATTTACTAGCAAAAAAAATTTCGAAAATTTTGTGAATATTCACAATATTCTGTTAGGATTAAATGACTTACTTAACAAAGCCATAGGCGTTACTCCTAGTGAGGCTTTCATGGAGTATAGAGTATTTTCACAAAGCCAACTAGAAACAGATGAGCGCGAAATTTTAAATGTTGCAGAAATTCGAGAACGAATGGAGAGATACGTAAGCGAGTATCAGGCAGATCAAAAGTACAGGTTTGATCAGAAGCGACAAGACCCTTGCGTGTACGACGAGGGAGATCTAATCCTGCTTAAAGTCACCAGCAATCGAGCTACTGGGCGGAGCCAAAAACTGCTGCCCAAATGGAAAGGACCGATTCGAGTTGTGAAAGTTCTAGATAATGACCGTTATGAGGTGTCAGACATACCTGGGAGTAGTCGTTCTCAACAGCGGTACAGTGGCGTGGCTGGCGTGGACAACACGAGGCCATGGATTCGTTACTAACAGTAGAGGCGGTGGTTCACGGCGTGGGCAGCGTTGACAACAGGAGGTCACGGATTTGTTAGCAATCTACGCGGGAGTATGGTGGCGGCAGTCATCGGGTGGAAGTCAAGTCACATACAGGAGTATGGTGGCAATCAAGTCACATACTGGAGTATGGTGATGGTTAGGTCTCATACTGGAGTATGGTGATAGATAGGGTAAGTCGGAGGTACGTTGTCCCAGCTACACTAGAGAGAACAAATAGCGTAGGTAGCGTGATAAGTGGATATAGGTTGTTCGGGTGACCGTAGAGTCACTGAACAGGAGTAGAAAAGGATGAAAGGAAAGTCACAGGATGATGGTCATATCATTGGACAAGGAGGTTAGAAGAGGAGATGCTACTCAGGATGATGATCATGTCACCGGACAAAGAGGGAGGTTAGAAGAGGAGATGCTACTGAAGGGTTCTCTTACCGGGTAGTAGTGGTACCGGACATAGAGACGTACTTCCTGGGGTCACTAGTGGTATAGGGCTAGCAGGGTACTAGGTGACCATTAGGCTAAGTTATCGCTAAGTTAATACAAAGTTATATCTTTTTTTTTTTTAATTATAATTACCAATACACTTGGCCAAGTTCATTAATCAATTTACAGGTTAGGTCAGACTGTGGGAGACTTTGGACTACAAAGTTGCAGAACTTTATTTGAAGAGTGAGGGCACTCTTTGCTCAAGAAAGGCCGAATGTTCCCAGTAAACATTAATGTAACTTTACCTCTCTGAGAGGTAAGATTAATAGAACATTTTTATATAAAATATTTTACATAATTTTACATAGCATATACGTAAAATAATATCATATTTAAGTCAACATATTAACTTAATTACTTATACACAAGTTTACATATTTGCTACATAATTTTACTTAAAAATGTTTACCTACTTCATTTTACGACATCGAACTCATGGAACGCGTCAGTGTCGCACGCCAGTGTAAAATGATGTAAAATCTAACGTTTGTGTTTTTTGATCATTTTTGTGAAAAATTGTGGATGATGTCTTTTAATAACTTTGATGCAGAAGTGTGAACCATAAAGCGTTGTGACTTCTTTAAATATTATTTTGTTTGGACGTTTTATTAGTGTAGAGGTTAGGTGCAAACATAAACATGCCCTCTTGTTTGCGAATTTGTACATACCTACATTGAAGGTGCAGCACCATTTTTCAGTGAATGACCCAAAAGTAAGTTTGTGTTGTACCATTTTTATAAAGATATTTATTTAAATGAAACGTAATCTTTTTATAGGTTAGAATTATTTCATGGGCAATCGTTATTCTCGACAGACAATTATATCATTACATGGATTTTGTTACACAAAAGCTGTATGTTGGTGCTGCTCCCACATTATTAAGTTCAACTGAATCCAGCGTAAGAAGTTGTAATTCAAGGAAACCTAGATCACAAGCTTTTGCGAAGTAAGTACTATGCATAGGTATGGTTATTGTTTACCGACATCTTATAGCACCTACTTTGTGTTCGTTATTGTATTGTACATATATTTCAAAGTTTTGTATGTGCAAAGTAGGCTAATATTTTCCTGCAATTTTTCTTTTGTCCAAAATTGGCTTCAGCACGTCAAAATAATTCAGAAAAATTAGATCATAACCTTAGGACAAATCCATTGCCCCTTTTTAGGGGATAAAACTGATAATTTTTTTTTTTAATATCAGAATCGGTTTCAACATGTTAAAAAACAATATTAGATGGTTCTGATCAAACGCGCAGCCCCTTTTCTTGTTTTGTGATTAATGATATTGCTTGTATCGCCATTAAAAAAATTAATTTGATCATTATAAAACTACGAAGAAAACTAAAATTGTCTAAAACTTCATGGTTAATTTTGTTGCAATAAATTAAGACAATTGAGATTTGTCATTATTAAAAATATGCTTCTGGTAGAATTAAATCATCTTGGTAAAGGTCCCCGCACATTTTATTATATCAAATGGCTCTCGGTGAATGTAATAGTATAATATAATTTAATATTTATACAAAAAACGCTTAAGAAACAGTAACAAGTTCGAAAATTGAATCGTTGATTGTTTACTTTTCAGTGGCGTTAATTAACAATTTGTTTATATGACTGTTAAAGAAACTACTTTTATCATGGGATTCTCACAAGATTGATGCACTCGTCTACAACTTATGCATGAAAAAAGTACTGCTTTACACACTTGTTGCATAAATAAGTAGGTATTTTAAAATTATTTCTAACAGTTTTTTGGCAGTTATTTAACAAATGCATTTTTTTCATGCTTCACGGCTGCCAATTGGCGTAGAAAACCCCGTTTTTTAAAATTGTTTCTTTTTTGTGATCTTTTGAAGCATTCTAATGATTTTAAATAGTTTAAAAAAATTTTGTTAACACCACTGAAGAGTAGGAGAAAAATCTAGATTCTAAAACAAATTGTTCTATGACTTGATGCACTTAAACAGTCAACGGTTCAATTTTCGACTTTGTTATTGTTTTTTTGGCGTTGTTATAAACATTTCCACTTGAAATTTGGTGTGATGATTTAATGGGCTTATTTAGCATATTTTTTTATTAGGACATTTTGTAAAAAAATCTCTTAATTTTAGAGCGAAATTCAAAAAACCAGGATATTCTAAGATCTAAGAGGCTTTAAAATTAATCAAGAATCTAGAAGCTGCGTGAAGTCATTTACTCCTAGTTGCATTTTCATTCCCCTTTTTTTTTGGCAGTTATATGCTGTATACTCTTATGTTGAAATACTCCAATAGTCCCCAAATCACCATCTCTGACAGATTAGACAAATCTGATTTTAAATAGCTGGGTTTTAACAGTGTAAACTCAACTTTGAGGCAGACTTTCGGATTGAATGACAGCACTTTGAGCACATCGTTTCATGTTTAAAGCAGTATACTTCTGAAACTTATCGGATCGATCTCAAATTTTCCATTCCATTGGAAGCGTGTTTTCGTAAAGTTTTGTTAAAATATATACATTATTATTTAAGCTATCATAAATTGTTTAATAACTTAACAAATTGATCAAAATAGTTTGCATCTAGTTTTCTTCACAATTTAGTAAAGGGATACAAGCTATATAACCAGATTTACTACACTATACAGGGTGCGCCCCTTAAAACTCCCCAGACTTGTAACTTTTTTATTTTCGAAGTGATGACCATGTTGGGCACATCAACTTGTAGATATTTTTAAAGCCTTTAAATATCCATACAGACTGATTAAATTTTTTTTGAAGGGTTAAGAAAGGAAACTTAATTTCTTTGAATATTTTTTTACCTCACCCTGTACATGGACTGTGTTATTGTTTTCTTATAAAGGTTTTAATTAGCTTCAATTTATGTTATTAAAATAAAAAAACTTAAGAAATAAAAAATTTGCAAGTTCCTACTTAGTACATTTTAATATAAGTTAGTTTTTAAAAATATTTTTTTAAATTTTTTGTTACTGTTTTATTACGCTGAATATTGTTTGTGATATGTCTTTTACAGATAAAGCATAACATTATTATTTACATTCCTTTCAAAGTAATTAAAAAAAAAATCAGTTTGGAGTGTTTTTAATTCCTTTCTCTAAAACCAAAAAGAATTTCGAATATGACGTAATAATATAAATTGAAGCTAATTAAAACCTTTATAAGAAAACATTAATGTAGTTCATGCACAGGGTGACGTAAAAAAATATTCAAGGAAATTAAGATTTCTTTCTTAACAATTTAAAAAAAAATTTTTTTTTTAAATGCTTTAAAAATATCTACAATTTGATGTGTCTTAAAAAATAAGAAAATTACAAGCCTGGGGAGTTTTAAATGGTGCACCACCCCCTATATGAAATAGACTAATATTTCAATTATTTTCACAGGTTGTGTAACTGATGTTCAAATAGCAAATGTCAGAGTGACGAAGGCTGACCAAAGAACGAGTACAATCAGAAACGACCCAAGAAATGCTTAACACTTATTGTAAATACTTAGTTAACTTGAATATAGAATAGTTACACAAAAGACACTAGTATTAATCTCTCCTAAATCAACAGAATAAAATAAATTAAATGAAATTTGAGCTTTACTAGGAATGCAAGGCAAGATAGGTACAGGTAGGTGGGTATACATCAGTCGAGAAGAAAAAATATCGTATAGCTGCTTTCTAAAGAACATAGAGGTCACTATCAAGTGGTTGAATATACATACACTGAAAAAAAAATGGTTTGATTCAAGCATATATTGGTTTATATATACGCAAATAAATGTATTCTTCATATAAAACAAATACATTTGTGGCAAGTAATCAAAAGCTGGTAGTAAATGAATTATTCTTGAAATAAATGTACTTGTTTTATATGAAGAATATATTTATTTGCGTATATACATAAACCAATATATTCTTGAATCAAACCATTTTTTTTTTCAGTGTATATGCTATATTATAAAGAGATAAAATTAGTTACCTATGCTTTACATAGCAAGTGGTTGAATATACATATACGCTACGTCATTTGTTCTATACCGTGAGGTCACAGTGTTACCTCTTCACTATGTAAAAATCATATGCACATGTTGCTGACATTTCGCAGAGTATGCACATATGATTATGCGTCACATTTTACATACCACGTTACTTCTGCGAAACTTAGTTTACGTAGCATTTACGTATATGCTATATATTTATGTTTGCTGGGTTAGCATCACCTTTTGGCGATGGTCTGTTAGCGGGGTCTGCAGGGAGCGGGACGGCCTAATTGTTGCATCGGCAGGTTCAGGGAAGCCGAGGGAAGAGCTGGCAGCAATTATTCTACCTTTGAATTATATCGAAGTATTCGTTGCATAATATTTGTACCCGGTGGCCAAATAAATTGTGTTAACTTTGAGTTTAACTTTATTTTTTTATTAGTAATTCCATTTTATTTAAATTAATTTAACAATAACATACGTGAAATATACGTTCTAGTGGTATAAACATGGTTTTGGTATAAGAATTATATGTTTATGATATAGTGTTATGTTTTTGCGTTTTTGTTATATTTATGATCTACTAAATTTCCACTAAAAGTAGACACGCTTGATTTAAAAGACAATTTAAATAAACTGTCAATATAGGTACGTCATATACGTTAAATCAACAATGAGCAAAGGCTTCAAATTTGCGGTATGTATTAATTATTTGTATAGAAAATGTTGGTTATAAACCGTTAATAAACATATTTCTTTTACTTTTATTTTGGTAATATTAGTAGAGTATATTTAGCGGTCCTCGGGCTCCCCCCACCACTTTTGTCTAGACGTCTAGACATGACGTCACATGTCTAGGTGATGAGCTAAAGACTTCAAGGTTGTTTACCTGTTAATACATTATTACAAGTAATTTTTAAAACCCTTATTTAGTTACATTCATTTGTTCGGAAATCTTTTTTTAACATGTACATCATAATTAGAATCCTTTGTATCAATATTTTCAAGCGTTACATGCTTAGGTAACTGCCACCACGCATTTGTCATTGACTTTTCAAGATCATTTACCATAGTTTACCACCGTAATTAGAATCGTTTGCATGGTTCCCTGCATTTGCTATATTCTTCAGACAAGACGATGCCATTCGATTTTGTCAAGAAAGATTTAAGCTTTGTTGTGGTTAATTGATGTCCTATAGACAGACCCAGCTAATTTTAAAATATTATTGCTTTATTACAGGTAAAACCCTTTAATTACATTTATTTGTTTGGGAATCCTAAGTTTGTTAGATTTTACTTATATGTATATTTTAAATAATGTAAATGAATGTAATAACTATTCACCTGTTCTTTCTTTCTAAGAGTATTTATTTACAGAACGAAGGTTAGTACTGACTAGGAACAAAGACATGAAAAATATGTAATTATTTTTTTCTACGATTGTGTTGAAAGTCAAATTTTCTAACTTCAAAATGACTGCAGAAAATATCACTTTGCCGCACACGCCTTGATTACATCTTCACACACCGGAATAAAATAGTGTGTTTATCTTACAGAATTTTATATTACTTACTGGTAATAACAACTAAATTCTGTAAATGTACATTAATAGCACATGAATTGTAATTAGAAAGTCAAATTTTCTAACTTCAGAATGACTGCGGAAAATGTCACTTTAAATAAAATCTAACAGACAGCAAATTTAAAATTTTGGAAAAACATTAAAAAAGGGAAATAACTTCACAACCGTAGAAAAAATAGTATGTAACACACATGTGACAAGCTTCACTGCAAAACGATGTATGAAAGTAGGAACACGAACGCAGCTCTCATACGAGTGCCACACTTGTATTACAATCTACTATTTCTCTTTTTATTGTCGTATCGACTAAGTTGAGATTAACGCAATTTCTAATAAAATTAATACAATTCTTAAACAAAAACGTAATCATCTCAAATGAAGCATATGTTAACATACAAGAGCCAAAGTCAAAAAGTTTTTGGTTTTACAATAATTTTTAAATTCGTATGCGAAGACAAAAACAGTACTCATTAATTTTAAAATTCTTTAAAGAAATGGAACATTATCATGACACTTCAGACCTTACCTAATGTATTTAAAAAATTATGCTCCTCTGCTGAATGGTATGTCTCACAGCATTATGTCACTATTCTTTTTACATAGCCTAATGTAGTTAAAAATAAATTCTCCTCTGCCATATGTTACGTCTAACAGTATCATGACACTTCAGACCTGACCTAATATATTTAAAAAAAAATGATGCTCCTCAGCTGCGTCTCACAGCATTAATGAGGTTTAAATTTATCGAACCCTTTTGCTGTATGGTACGCTTAAAAGCAACACATAGGCTAGATCTAAATGGGAGGTAGGTAGGTGAGGGAAAAGAAAAGTCTACACTGTTGGATACTATTTTTTTTTATTACAGAATAATTAACATACATTTCAATAAGAACATATATTTATTTACTGATTATACGCTATACCTAGTAAACTAAAAATTTAAAATAATTAATAATAATAAGTAAAGAAAAATTAATGTAATCCATTGAATACAGAACCATCTAATGCATTATAAGTTACACATGAATCATGTAGAATAAGTGCATAAACTTTAATATTTTTAGGAAATTTATTCTTGCGCGTTTCAAATTCCAGTTTAATATCCACAGTGGAAGACTTCACCGCGTCAGATTGATGACAACAATCAATCACAAATAATGGATTGTTTAGGAATTCTCCTATACTCAGCATCGGATCATTGATCTCCTTATTATAGTAACTGTGTTGAAAATTCTCATATACATAATAAGCAGCAGCGTATAGTTTCTTGCAAAAATCCAGATTCTATCGCTCATATGGAAATACTGCTGAATTTAGATATAGTCGAATACTACTAATTTCAGCATGATTAAATTTTGTTGAATCCTCCGTTCTATTGTCAGAGTTATCGGTGCTTTGAAAGCCAATAATAATGTAGCGAGGTTTTCCTAAGCTGGTACTGGTTTTTATTGCCCAAATGTCTGCCGATGTCTCACGCAGAGCAGGCAATTCATCAAGATCCCACATGCTATAGGCTATCTTAATATGAGAACTAGCACCACCTCTATTCAAACGAGTCATTAATTTAAGTTTTTCTCTATCCTCGGGCACAATGTGGCGGATCTTCCATTCAATCTTGGTGATTTCAATCTGAGCATCTACTTCACCAATATAACAGTTTTGATAGGAATGAGCAATAATTAATATCAACTCTTGTTTCACATTTAAAATACCTTTAGTATAATCTTCAGCGAAGCCCATAAGATATTTAAGCGGTAGCTTACCACTAAAAACATGATTGGTGGAGTCTAATATGTCCTGATTAGTTTGGCTAAGACCCCAGCCTAACGTTAGAAGGCAATGTGATTGTATTTTACCAAACGATGCCATTGTTTTCAACGTACATACATACCGGGCTTTCTCACTACAGCTACCTGCTATGAGATGGGTGGTGAACCCATCTCATAGCGGATTTCATCAAAGAGAAATGCCAAAGAGTTATTGGAAAGGTAACATGTTTTTGTAACATCACTAGGTGTAAATTTCCCTTCGATACATATATAACTATCGGAAATGTCTAATATGAGATCTTGAAAATGTACTGGAATGCGTACTTCATCTGAATTTCTATATAACGGTGACCCATATGGTTTAAATGTATGCTCGTGTAGGCTAACGAGTGAGTGGTCAAACACGGGTTCATCAAATACTTCCAGTTTTTCACTTGTGATAGACATCTTAATAATTGCGAATTTTTAAACCAATCGATTGAAGAAAAATATAGTCTTGAAGTGACAGTCTATACTCTGCGACGTTGGCAGCAGGAATGAGTTGAATATGTTCTGTTCTATCACTTGTATCAATGTCATTTAATCGTCGTACAAAGCGTGACTGACGTAACTGGCGGTTATAGCGGAAACCCATTAGCGGAACAATTAAATATTAGAGTATTTTTTTTAACTCTAACTTTATAATAATCTTCTCGCCTTGAAAATTTATCAATTCACCGTTATCATCCAATATTCGAAGAGTAATGTTTTCGATAAACTGATGAGCTGCGAGTCTGACAGGCATATAAATAATGTTTTGAGGTTCCTTTGATAACTTGTAGCCAGGTTCAACATCAATGTCAAACTCGAATAGAGTGTGTGCTTTCTCTCCATTTAAATAGGCACCATATATAATATTACAATCTACACGTATAATTCTAACTTTCATAATATCAACGAGTTGCGTGGATTCATGGATCTTATTCGGTTGTAGACGTATCGCTTCAAACCCCAAAAGTTTACCTATCGAATTTTCTTGATCAAAGATAATCTCATACTTTGATTGAATTTCACACTTTAAAGTATTATTATTTGCTCGCAATGAAAATAATCCTTCATCATCGTCCTTTTGCATATTAGCTTTACTCTTGTCCGATTTTAACGATTGCAGCATCGCTTTATGGATTTCATCAATTTCATATGCGCCCGGTGGTAAATGGTGAAGAATATCATCAGTTCTACTATTAGGCTTATAGGAAAACTGATTATTTTTCTCGTTTACATTAAATATGGAATTATACGAGTAGAATCCTAATAGACCCAAACCATAGCTAGCGGCAATGTCTAACTCGATTGGAGGATAGAAATCGGCACTCAACACACTCGAATAACTTGATATAGTGAACGTATGCGACATGACTGATAACATTTGCAAGGTTATTATGGTTTTATTGATGAATACAGCATCGAAGAGGGTTTATCTTTCTTTTTTTCGGTGGACTAGATAATGCAATATCTACCTCATTGCTAGATATTATATTCACATCATTCATCTTACAATAGCAGCAAAATAATATTTTAGTGGGCAGTTCGTCATTAATATCTGCATTTGATTTATCATCATAATGTTCTCTGCAATATTGATACTTTAACATATCGATATCATTTTGCAAACGTTCTGGCAGTTTATCCCACACTAAGGCAATTTCATTTGGAGCACACGCAATCATAACTTCTTTTGGCATATTTGCCAATTGTTGTCGGGTCATTTTCATAAGACTACGCAGTCGAGAATATGCGATGAAAGAGTATCCCATTCTTTTAATGCACTCACGATCCATTTCAGGCGTTATATTCAGATTCATTATTTCTTTCTTGTTAGAAACTTTAAACACAAATGTCCACCCCAGACTGTGTTGAAATTCTGTTGAAGATCATAATTATATAATATTTTCACATTGTTGCCCCTCGACCCCCTATTAAAGTATCGTATTAGCTCTTTAGGAGGCGGTAAATCACCAAAACTGTCATAGTAGTTAACTAAAGATTTGCGTTTTTTATATGCCACCCAATGAGTTCCCATACCATGCACACTATCCAGATTGATGATGGCTGATTCGTTATGATGCGGTCCTGAAGCGGGTAGGGTATCACGCATGAATACACCTCGAAAATAAGGTATTTTCATCATCTTAAACGCATAATGATTAAGATCCGCATCGGACAGAGCTCTGCGGGGTTTTTTGAACTGGGATACGGTTTGAGATAGAGACCTAATCCGCTACGAAATGGTTTCAAGTGTATTCCTTTACCAGTCTTGCCTACTGCAATCGCCTCCATACTTCTATTATGACGTTGAGCTTCTATCAATTGCTGTCTTCCACTTCTTACATCGTGTATAACTTTTGCCACACCTGCTGCTCCACCTGCTAGCGTTCCCAAAGCAGAAAGTCCAGCCAAAATTGGTAGTAGCGGCAAAATACCGCCTACTTTAGGAATAGGAATTATACGGGGTGTTCGAATATTCTGTTTCCCATTTGCAGTTTTCAATGATTTTTTCGCAGCATTATCAGCCGCCTTCTTCATATTTTCAGTGATGAATCGTTCACCGCCAGCTTTTTGTAATGCAATGCGTGCTTGTCTAACTATTCCACTTCTAAATGAGATCATTTTATTCTTTTTAACATTCTCAGGTCTCTTCTTTTTTTTATCGGTCTTTGAAATTTTTGATTTGCAACCCATACCAAGGTGACGTTTCGCCTTCATTATATTGGTAACTAACCAGGCATCTGCCTTTTCTCTCCAACCGGCGTCTTTGGATTTGACACGCTCCCACGCCCGCTGTTCAAGTTCGTAGTCCTGCGTTATGTCTTGCGGTTAAATCCTTATTCTTATCATACGCAATGTCATGCACTTTACAGGCAGCATCAAGACGATTTATACCTGCATCACCTCTCGCCACTCTTTTATACAACTTGGTACCTGGACCACAATACTGATATGAAGGTAAATGTAGTTCGAGTGGAAGATTATTAATCAATGAATTAACAAAGCCGCCACCAGTTTTTGAACACGGTTGGCGTCTGTATCGTTTGATAGTCGACATTTAAATAAGGTAGGTATGATGCATATATGTTTATATAGTTTTTAACCATTGTGCAATGCAGATAGTAAAACAGAAGGAGGAGTTCATAGTGGATAACTTAGATGAACGGATTGGATGTGGGATAGGTGCTGCTGCTGTTGATAATCAACGTCATGGTCCGCTACTTCCCTCCACCATCCGATGTATCATAGCTGGTTCATCAAATTGTGGAAAGACCAACGTTATGATTACTTTACTTACTCATCCTCGTGGACTACGATTTACAAATGTCTACATATATTCCAAGTCATTACATCAACCCAAGTATGAATATTTACGCAATGTGTTAGCACTGATTAAAGGATTAGGATATTACACGTTCAATAATAATGCAGATATAGTGGAACCCAGTGCAGCTAAACCAAACTCTATCTTTGTTTTCGATGATGTCATATGCGAAAAACAGAATATTATAAGATCGTATTTTAGTATGGGTCGTCACAGTAATGTTGATTGTTTTTATCTCGCTCAAACATATTCCCGCACGCCAAAACAATTAGTTCGCGATAACTCTAACCTTATATTAATGTTCAAACAAGATGATATGAATCTTCAACATATATTCCACGATCACGTGGCACCAGACGTGACATTCAAGGAATTTCAAAAAATGTGTGCTGAATGCTGGAAGGATCGATATGGATTTTTGACGATTGATAAGGATAGAGAATTACAAGATGAACGATATAGAAAGGGGCTAGATAATTTCATATATGTGTAGAGGGTATAGCTCGCATTGATTATTTGTTTAGCGAACAACGGTGAAGGTGTATCGCAAGAACGAAGACTACCGCAACAAAGAATAGTGACATCGATAATATGTTCAATATAACTAATGATGAAATGATCTTAAAACGTAAATTGATTGAGGCAACAGATGCAGTTAGAAAAAAATTTAAGTCTATTAAAACTAGACACATTGAAGGCAGACAAGCACTCGAAAAAATCTATGAACCTATAACGACACCTTTAAAAGTATTATCCACAGCAGCAGCAGCAGCAGCAGCAGCAGCAGATAATAAACCACAAAATAAGCCGATGATACACACATCGCAGGCATTAGATAGTACGAGTATGGTTGCGTCTGAATCTGATAAAGATGATGACGACATCGTGCCTATATCATTGTCTACAATGGAGACACCACCAACTTCAACGAAACCTTTAAAAGTATTATCCACAGCAGCAGCAGCAGATAATAAACTACACGTTAAGTCGACGATACACACATCGCTGGCATCAGATAGTAAGAGTATGGTTGCGTCTGAATCTGATAAAGATGATGACGACATCCTACCTATATCATTGCCTACAATGGAGACACCACCAACTTCAAATTCATTAATAACTACGCCAGCTACATCTACTCCTTCATCATCAACCTCTTTAACCAAAAGTGTTGGGAAAATAAATAGCATGATTATGAAACATGTTGAAAGATTAAGGAGCGGTGATCTCTCATATGACACAGTTTATGGAGTGCGAGTAGATCCCAACACAGAAGAACTACGTATGGGTTATGCTGAAGTACGTTTCCCATCTAAAAATGTTTCTTTTTGGCATGCCAACAAAAGACTTGGAACTTTTCGTGGTAATCGCGAACTGTACGAGTTATTATTTCTAAAATCGCCACCATGCTTAACTAGTGAAGAAGGTGTTAGTGATGCAAATAAACACACCTATGGGGAGATATTGAAACTAACGAAAGTAGCACATAAGAATTATGATAGTAGGCGGGGTTATAATACGAATAAATCGAGAAAATATCGAGAAATTATCAAACCGTTAGTACAATATAGAATAGTGACACGATCCAATAAAAAGGGATTGGGATTACCTACTAAAAAACAATACAGCAGTAAAGCGGTGGATTATGTATATTGGAATAAACCCAAAGAGCTAGTGGATCGTCTACGTCTGCTATGGAGTTCAAAACAGGTAGGACATACTGGACACGATAATGAAATACTAAATTTGATATCAGAATTGAGAGGAAGGCATAGTATATTAACAAATATATATTATATGTATATTATTGAAATGTTAACAGTTGTTATTCAAGATGGCTGGCATAAACAACACTATCGATAAATTCGGACGTAGGAGTAAACGACCTTCATCGAGTATAGTAGTGAGTCAGCGAGGCATAGGTTTTAAGCTTACCAATGACAATCATTTCGATATTCAATATAAACGTTTAACTAAAATTGGTGAACCGAAAGATCCTAGAGATGCAGCAACATGTTTATATGTAGACGAGCATATTGATCAACGTATGCAAGAAACAGTTAAGAAAATCAATGATATATTGGAAAAATCTACAGCTGAACACAATAAAACAATTAAACAATCATACACTACATTTGTAGGGAAACAATTAAACGCGTATAGTGAATTTGCACATGGAAAAATTGTTGAAATGTTTAACGATATGAAGAGAGATCTTAACGCACAAATTAGTGAAATTAAAGTTTCTGAAAATAATTTATTAGCTAGAATAAGCAAATTAGAACATTCAGTTGCAGAAACTCTTACAGTGGTGAAGGTGGACGTATCCGAAAAACGTGTTCAAGGGAAGAAAAAACTATGAATGTCAGTGATGTAAAACTACAAGTTGTTGATGAACTTCATAAACCTGCCCGGCGAAATTTTACAAGAAGGAAGACTATAATTAAAGGTTACGGTGATTTATGGCAAATCGATTTAGCTGAAATGCAACCGTATGCTCGTGAAAATAGAGGTTATCGATACATTTTCGTAGTAATCGATTGTTATTCTAAATATGTGTGGACACGCCCCCTTAAAAATAAAACTGCTGTAGAAATTTTAAAGGCAATGAAGGAGGTTCTCAAAGATGCTGATTATGCACCAAAACACATACAATCAGATCAAGGAACCGAGTTTTACAATCAACGCTTTACTAAACTGATGGAAAAATATAGCATCAATCATTATTCCACTTATAGTACAAAGAAAGCAGCAATAGTAGAACGAGTTATACGAACACTTAAAAATCAGTTGTATAAAGAATGTTCAATTAGAGGAAAATATAAATGGCTAGACATTTTACCGGAATTACAGACTTGTATAATAACACAAAACATCGTACGATAGGAATGAAGCCGATTGATGTTACCAGACGAACACAAATAAGTGCTTACATGCAGCCAGAGCTTATACCTTTAAAATTTAAATTTCACGTTGGTGATATTGTTAAGATCTCTCGACATAAAGGAATTTTCGATAAAGGGTACACTATTAACTGGTCCACAGAACTTTTTAAAATAGTCAAAGTAAATTTAACTAACCCAACTACGTACCTTCTTGAAGACATGGATAAGCAGCCGATTAAAGGTTGTTTCTATGAAGTTGAATTACAAAAAACGAAAAATCCTGACGTATATTTAGTGGAAAAAATTTTACGTCGTCGTAAAAATAAAATTTATGTGAAATGGCTTGGACTCTCTAGCAAGTTTAATTCGTGGATAGATGCTGCTTATTTTGTTTAGTTTTATTATTTTATATTTTTTAATGTATTTTTCTGTTTTATAAATATTATAATAGGTAGCATTAAAATAAATTAATATATTTTATGGAAACTTTTTTTATTTTATTCACATATAAACATGGAGATCGGAGGAGGGAAATATGATAGTTTGATGCCAACAAAACGTGACATAAAATAAACAATTTATTACTTACAGGTGTTTTCAAGGTTAAAATATGAATCATCGAAGTTGTAGACTAAACAAATGATGTCATTTTAGAGTTTATCTCTGAAATATGATAGTTTAATATAAACAAAACGTGATGTACAAATAGACAATTACCATACTGACTCATCTCTGCGTAGTAACTGAGCCTGTTCAAACCTGATTAAGATCTGTTTAAAATAAACAACTAGCATGCTGACTCATCTTCACTCAACCGAGTCATTCTGATATGTAAATAAAACAATCATTATTAATATGAAATTTAATTAACAGTGTCTTGATTATAAACATTATATTTTATAATAAATTCGTTAGGTATGCTATTTCTAATAGAGAATAGCATGTGAAAAAAACCTTCTAAAATCATTTCTTTTAAAAACACATCGAGAGTAATGGATCTTCGTAAAACATGGCTACATAACTCTTCAGCACGACCATATGTTTTCAGTGTGTACTCTAGGTGTCCAAGACGAACTAAAGTATCAGTTTCACAATCTCTAACATAATACGTAATATTAGAGGATGTATTGAGCTCTTGAAATTTTTCTCTTGAAATATCCTGATACAATTTGAGAATGGCGTTTTTTAAATCATCATTGATATCAGCCATTGTTTTCTTCTAATAATTCTAACTAGACACTTTAGAATTAAAATCGAAGTACAAAGCGTAATGTAACACAGTAATTATAGAATTGTAGCTGATTGATTATTGTAGTACGGTAGAAATATCAATAAGTTTTGATGTGGGAGCACATGCGCCTTTTATCATTTTACAATGCAAGTCTTCGGAGCTACCATCTTGAAATATTATTCTCGTGTTATACTTCGTAGTATTATTAGGTATAGAAATGTAAAATGCGGGGATATGATTGTTAATAAGGTGGGGTGTCATTTTTACCCATCCTGAACAACTGCTGTTTTCAATCCATCTATATCGAAGCAGGCAAAAATTTCTTTCGAATTGTATGGTCGATGGATGTAAAGAATATTCTGGAATACTGCATGTAAAAGTATAAAGTGTGAACTTAGTGCTACTATGATTGCAGATACACTAATGATTTATCCACAAATAAGTAACGTATAGAAGCTTCCAAGCTTTTTCCACAGATTATACAGACTTTCTGAGAAAAACTACAGTTTATGCAGCTTGCAATATGTCCACATGGTAGAAATTTCACTTCTTGATCATTTATGCGGCAAATTTTACATTTCCGCTCTTCTTTTCCGCGACTCTCGCATACTTCACAACGAGTGGTTCTGGCTCTAGCTATATGACCACATGATAAAAATACTGGATTTTCAGGACATTGCGATATTTTGAGTGATTCTTCTTGCTGCCGTCGCACACAAAAATTTCCCGCACCGTCTTCTACCACTAAATGCAGCGTTGTCGTTATAGTCAATACGTAAATTACTAAAACTTTAAAAAAAAATACGCTTTTTCTTCTCGTAAAAAATTAGAGTATGACGTAACTGCTGTAATTTTCGAAAATGATTTTAATTCATCTGAAGATGACACGCCAACCACTATGTGTGAGGTCTGGTAAATTACTGAAAATTAACAGCAAGTACAAAAGGAGGAGAGGGAGAATAAGTTTCAACATCACTAAATTAAGTTATTTATTTAGGTATATTTGGATACAGCCAATCATAAAGCTTTAAACTATTTCTTAAACTACACATATACTTAGCATTAGTAAAATGATTTAAACAATACGGCATGTCTTTTTGGAAGTTAGGTGGTGGTGGTTGATCATTAATATGTTCTACGTTGATTACAGGCGGTGCTGAATTTTCATCTAGTTCAAGTAATTTTTTGTCGAGAAATTTTTGCTTCTGATATCCTTTTACGTACACCATATCAGCGGTACCATTAAGTATGTGTTTGTATAATATGCCATCCAAGTCACCATAACTTACATAACCACTACTATATTTTAAGCCATGACGAAAATTTTCCAAATATTTCACCTGTCTCTTTATATCATGACTCAGCGCACTATATTGTATTGGGGGTTTTATTACCTAGTTAGCATTTTGTTGTCCATTAACGAACGATATTTCCTTGGGGTAAAATTCGGGGAGATTAAACCCCTGAATGTCAACAATAACCGATTTCATGTGTTTATCAACGTGTGGTTTTTATATTACTGCAATAATAGAGTGTAACTCATCCTCTTTTATTACATAGCATTTCTTATGATTACACTTAGAGGTAAATATTCTATCACATGATCGTGAATATTTATGCAATAAGCCTTAGTATTGCGAGGAAATGCTTTTCTGCTTTCAATGTCTATTTTGGCATCTAGAGTAGATTTAATTAAATCATTTCTTTTGGAACAATCTATGACAAATAATGCTCGGTCACCGAAAGCCGTGAAGTCTAGCATTGGTTTATTATTAGAGGCGAATGATTTTGGGAACTGCGTATACATATAATATGCTTCAAGATATTTTTTAGAACTAAAATCTAATTCCATATCTTCATGGGGATAATATTCAGAATTTAACGACAATTTTACATTAGATACATCAATATTATCGAATTCGGTGACATCATACACGAGTTGACGCAACTCTTCTCGACTCCATTTCAGTACTCCAAAGGAGTAGAGAAGGATCGGAACGGCAAGCATGTTGGTTGTAGACACCTTGTTCGTCCCCGACAGCTCTAAAGACCGGATCTGTCGAAGTCGGTGCTGATACTTGCCGCGGAGAGCGCTTTGGCATCGTCATGTCTGAAGAATATAACAAAATACCATCCTCCCCCTACTGTGATATGACATATTAAATATGTCCTTGAAAATATTGATACAAAGGATTCTAATTATGATGTACATGTTAAAAAAAGATTTCCAAACAAATGAATGCAACTAAATAAGGGTTTTAAAAATTACTTGTAATAATGCATTAACAGGTAAACAACCTTGAAGTCTTTAGCCCATTACCTAGACATGTGACGTCATGTCTAGACGTCTAGACAAAAGTGGTGGGGGGAGCCCGAGAACCGCTAAATATACTCTACTAATATTAACCTAAAGTTTACTACAAGTTTTAATCTTTGGTATGAAACACATCGTTCATTAACTATAACAGCCCAGGATGTATAAAATGCGTGAAATATATATTCCAGTGGTTTAAAAATGATTTCAATATAATAATAATAAATTCATATAGAATACCACTTTATGATTTTATGTTTTCATTATATTTATGATCTACTAAATTTTCACTACAGGTAGAAAATTTTGACTTAAAAAACGTTTTAAACAAACTTTCAATTAATTGAAATAATAATTAGCATGGACTTTATACATTTACCGAATGTGTTAATAATTTATATAAAATACGTTGATCATAAGCCACTAATAGTCCGCTAGCTTATTTGTGCAGGTATCGTGTTTTTTAATAAAATTTGATTTAAATGAAAGATTAATGATAACATAACAACAATCTAGCCGCAAGTACCTTTAATTACGTATATTGTAATTTTTTTTTACTATGTCTAACTATACAGATTTAAGTAAATTATAACATAACTGTTAAGTGACTCAGTGAGTTAAATCATTGGCTTACGAATCAAGAGATCGGCGGTTTGATCCATACACACTCTGGATTTTTTTTCGTTAAAAACTTTATTAATAATTGCGGAAAAATGTAATACTAGTTTTTGTACGACTATTAAAAAAACTGTACATTTTTCAAAAATAAAAATACTTTTGCCAAAATTTTAACTCATAAGTGAATTTCAAAAAGTTAAGAAGTAAACCAAAGATGTTACAGATTTATGAAAGTACAATTGCATAGAGTTTTAAGTTGTTGATCTACTTTGAATTACTTTTATCAAACACTTTAAAGAGGCACATATATGTTAAAGATGGACAACCCTAGGCATGGGCAAATGCTAACCACGCTACCTGGCATGGTGGTGCTGTGATCAACAAGGCGGTTCCCCCAAGGCGAGCGAGGCCTTTTCCAATATACTGAGGTTTGGGAGTGACATCTGCGATTATTCGTAATGCGGGATAACTCGCTCGCATAATTTTTGGTAGCCGGGCTGCGTACGCGCTTTATAGATAGTTTAGAAAAAGTCATACACTTACAATGTTAAAAAAAAAGGTATCCATGAAACACTTATTAAACACATTTATAAAATATTTATTAAATGTCATAATTTAACTAATTTTATATTTACATGCAGCTTATAAAATGTATTAGTGAAACGTATAATTTAATTGCATTTTTAGGTATAGTACATACAATTTATGAACGTTGATTTTTTGACGTCTGGTTTTGCAGTATATAAGACGTTTCTTAGACTTATTAGTGTTTATAGGAATGTTTTCAAATTCTGGACGACTGTTGCCTTTCAACTCATCCAAATTTTCTTCTTCACGTATCTCCATATAAAAAAAGCAGATACAGTTTCATTGCTGTTGCTATTTAACTACATGTCCTGGTCTAATTGGAGATAAAAACAAATCATATATCAGTATAGCACCTTTAACTGTTCTCTTGGCGAAGAAAAATATGGCTCATATATTTTTTTAATAATAGCACCCCAAACATTTACATTTTGGAAGTCGTTTTCATATTCGTAAAATTGGTGCGGATTCTGTTTTGTTCAAATTCTGCAATTGTGATTGTTGACAGCCCCATTTAAATGAAAACTATTGCTTCATCAGACATTATTAAATCAAGGTCAGGAGCGTGGATCAGGAGTATTCCTTACCAGGTCCAATAATGTCTCACACATAAGAATACGTTTTTGGTAAACTCTCTCGTACAATTTTTGGTGGACTTGAATTTTATAGGCTTTAAGTTTCAAAGCTTGCAAAATTCTGAGTACCTTAGACCTACTAATGTTTAGATGGGAAGCTATTGTTCTAATCCACGATCCTTCTTAAAAACATCTTTTTACAACATTTGCTTTTCCATATCTGAAAATTCCAGTTTTACGCAAATAATTAACGGTATAAACACAATAACTTTGAGGTTTATGCCAAAACCTACTTAAAAATGTCAATCCCAGATAGCACTAATACACTAGTGGCACCTAGAAATCTTGGGTCGATCCCAACAAGACAAAGTGAACTATAAATAGCAAAATAATGTACGTGAAAGAAAATGATATATTAACATTGATGCCAGGCATTTAGCATATTAAGAGTTCCGCCGACGACTAAAAGTAGCTAAAGAGAAAAGTGGCAACGGCGTAGGTTAAATCTGTTTTTTTTAGCATATTATTTGTCCATTTCTCGTCTCTTCTACCTCACATTGGCATCGACTTAATATTTTAAAACGTCACTACTGTATAATAAGGAAATATTCTTAGAATAATCTTTTTAAAACCTTGGATTAATCTGAGATAAAGCTTTAGATATATACACTTTACGAGGAACATTCTTCGAACGCAGGAATGGGAACCTTTTTTAATAATTTAGGAATATTTCCACAGAATATTACTGAAATATCCAGATTATTCCACGGTTAATTCTAGGATATTCACAGGTTCAAATTTCAATTATTCCTGTGTTATTCACCCATGCAATATCCAGGCCATTCTAGCAATATCATAAGAATGTATATAAGATCTTTTTTTTCTATAAAAATTTCCCTCTGTGAAGTGATCATAAACAATTATTAAACATAATCCCACTGATGGTAGCTTCGCACTAGCTCGAGCGAGTGCGTGAACCAGATATCCGAACCTGCGGTTCCTCTCGTACTGAGCAGGAATACTATCGCAACGACGAGTCATCAATAGAGTAAAACTAACCTATCTCACGGTTGTCTAAACCCAGCTCACGTTCCCTATTAGTGCTTAGCCCTAGTTTTAAGCTACATATACACTTGCAATAGGGCCTTGTAATGAAAACATATTTACATAACGCTTAATCATGCTACTGATGTGTATAGCACTGAAGAAAATAAAAAAAAGGTGTTTTTAACCAGGTGAACAGTGATCTGCTTTTTTGGAATACCCAATATTAGGTTGCCGCAACATCGCTTCATGTTTTCAGCTCAAGACAATGTTGCTACGCAACGTTGTTACACTATTAAGGTACGGCTACAAATTTCATGTCGTTTTAAACATAGCTACAATGATTTTCTTTTAAATAATATACTGTTAGAATAAAAAATTCTTTACTTTTTTACCACTGGACGTGGAAGTATAGTAACGACAAAAATTTTTTAAAAAATTTTTAATGTCCAAATAGGCTTAAAATGTCATGAAACGTCGAGATTTTAAGTTTGAGCGAAAAAAAATTTCTGTCTGTCGGTCTGTAACTTTTTTTGTGCGCACGTTTACTCTGGAACCGTTAAAGATATTGACTTGAAATTTGGTACACATATGTACTTTAACGAGATCTAGAACTAGATTATATTTTCATTTTGTTCCGTCGAAGGGTTGGGGTGTAAATTGGGGTAAATTTGGAGTAAATGGGTAAATCAAGCAGGTAAGAGTCCACGAAATTGGTATTTAGTATATACAAGAGAAGCTAAGGTCTCAAAAAAAAATTTTGGCATTAGCCACCTCCTTATTAAAGGGGATGAAAAAAAATTGTGATTTAGTGTATGTACAGGAACCAGAAACCTCAAAATATTTTTTTACTTCATCCACCCCCCACTACCCCCCTCTATCACCACCCCCAGCCCACTACCGATGTGGGGTATCGTTTTATGGGTTTTTGGGGTAGAAGATTTTAAATATTATATTATTAAAGTTCCATAAACAATTATTTTCACATACAAAGTTTTTTCGTTGTGAGTGACTTGGATAGAGAATCTGGATGTGGAAGTAGTGATTCCTTGGGCAGCGGTTTTTAATTGACTACTTACTTACTATCATAAAAGGTATCCTTTAAAGGCTTCATTTTTACCTGGTGAAATAAACGTTCAATCTAATATCTGAACTTCCATGAGCATTAGGAGCAATTTTTCCATAAGACTTTTTACTTCAATTTCAATTACTTGTATTTAACTCCCACAACCATTTCAATTTTTCTTATTTTTTAACCACCCTGTGCATTATATAGACATTCCAACAATAGTTAAAGTAGTTAATTATTTTTCAATATAAGCAATACTTTTTTATAAAGAATGACTTTTTGTTATCATATGTTTTAGTTTTTGTTAAAATGTGAAATAAATTTATTATTTTTTCTAGATGTTTCTTTGTACTTAAAATTAAATTGTTGTTGGTGGGCTCTCTTTGCGTTCCAAAAAAAAAACAAATAAAATACACAGAGGCACTTTTAGGACAATATTAATTTGATTGGGTTACTGCATATATTTATTTTTAAAAAACAGGCAGCTTCTCGGACAGCTTTAAAGAAAATTGAATTTCACAAGATATTTTTTTCACAAACGAAATAAAAGTATACGGTATCCGTATTCGAAAAAAGTATTTGAATACAAGGTATTCGGATACTTTTTAAAGCAAAAAGTATCCGTATCTTATATCCGGTATTCGAATACATTTGATGTATTCGTATCCCTCGAATACCACTCTTACTGTATCCTACCCAACTCTGTTATATAAGTATTATTGTACAGTAATTGGACCCAACCTGAAACAAAAATAATTAACGATTTAGTTGAATCGTCAAATAAATGAACAAAAAAATATGTATCTACTTAATTAAGAGTATATTTATTATGGATAGTGTTAACACCTATTGATATAGTACAAACAAAGGATATTAAAAACAAAATACATACCTGTAACGACGAATCGTACCGACAAAAGTGTGTGCTAAAACACTTCTCCATTTTCACTCCTACAGATAATAAAACAAATAAAATTATTGTACCACAAATCAGGACTGGGTCGGATACAGTTAGACTGAAATAATGATACATTAAATGTATTCGAATACCGGATATGAGATACGATATTTTTTGCTTTAAAAAGTATCCGAACGACTTGTATTCGAATACTTTTACGGATAAGGATACCGGATAGACGTAACGACTTATTTATTTTGGAACTATTTTTGTTATTATGGTGAAATTTTTGAAATTTAGGAATATCAATGAACTTATATCGATGTATTGATATCAAAAATTAACATTACTATAGTCGCAGCAATGCATCTGTGAACTGACGTCACTAACGCAGATAGCAATCAAAGACTATCGTTTGTATATTGGCGTTTCACTCCTTCGAGAACTTCCTGAATATTATGAGCCATGTCCAAATGTTAATATGAAACGGTTTATATATGATTAGAAAAATAATACAATGAGAAGAGAGCGAAAAGTCCCACAGAAACTCTATTTTTGGCATATTTCCAGCAAAAGTTAAAAGTTCAAGAACCATAGTTACATGGAGAAAATACTCTATGTTGAGAATGATATTATCAAAGAGTAAAAACGTTGATATTAGTGGCTATAATAACTTAATTGTATTTTGAAACATTCTGAGGGCTATAAAGCGAAGAAATCTAAAGTATTCACAAAAGAAAATATCGAAAAAGTTTTAACAAGAGCGGATGATCAAAATTTGTATATGTATATGTATAATATTATAGAATAAATACTTTATCCGTAAAGTGATTTCTTTTAAGGTCACCTTGATTATTGGAATCGCAGGATAATGCAGGAGAGACTAACTAAATTGCATGCGAGCCAGTTGAAGAGGTCAAAGATAAATAGACATAGATATTTACCGAATTGTAATTCCCAGCACTAAAACAAAATATTCTCGGGAATTCATAATTACTTGTGGAAACAATAAGGGTGTACACCTGGTGAAAATAATTTGTAAATATGTACATTTACGTCCTCCCCTAACTCACTATGGTCGATTTTTTCTTGGATACAGAAAGGGTCAATGCATAAAGCAACTCATTAATATTAACACGTTTTTTGGTGTGATGCCCAAGAAGATAGCTTTACGTCTAAGATTACTTGATTCTTTCAGATACACTGGACACTGCTTCAGCTTCCGGAGCTGATATTTTAATGCTGAAGCATCACGGAGTTTAAAAATCGGACAGCTTTGTCGAAGGATGCATATAAAACTTTATGGAAAATAAACGGAAAACAGCTGTTCAAGTCTTGGAGGAAAAACAAATAACATGTTGAAGTTTGAGATAAGAAACTCCAACAGCCATCAGAGGAAGTTGGAAATGCAATTCTGATAGGAAGATCAATTTCGTTTCATCAGCTGTAGTTGGGGTTGAGTTTAAATAACTGTACAAAATGCTTAATTAATATACAGCGTGTTCCACTTTTAATGCACCCTCCTTCTCATATTTCAGTTATCAGTCATCCGATTTCAACCAAATTTGGCCTGGCATCAAAAACCTTTATTATGTATTTTTTGAGAAAAACAAAACTTATTTCAGTCATTGGAGTGCATTTTTATTAAGAAAAAAGGGGTCGATTTTTCTAGAATTAGTAATAGGCAGTCACAGTTAGTTGTTGGCAGTCAAAGAGAGTAGTCGTTTTTAAGAGCAATGACAAGATCTAGATTAAAGGTTTATGGTCCTAAGGGATTTATGATCCTAAGGGATTTCCGACCATCAGTGAGTCGAAATGTCGGACGCACAAGTAATGTGTGTTCAATGTTCTGACAACTTTATAGTAAATACAAAGTTTATTGTATGTGATTTATGCGAAAATAAGTTCCATTTAGGATGTGCTAAAGTAAAAGATAATTTATGTAAGCTTAAACAAGATTGTGTAAATATTAAATGGTTTTGCTGCCAGTGTTTACCAACAGTAAATAATATCGTCAAGAAACCTCCAGGTACAGATGACGCAGATACTAAGAAAATGGAAAATACCAATAGGCTTATAACTATATTAGAAGGTAAGAAACAGCCATTATTTGGTGAAATAGTTGCAAAAAATAAAAAAATCGAACCATTAATTATTAAACCCAAGGACATTAATCAGAATAGTAGTATAACAAAAAGTGCTTTAGAAAAATCTATAAATCCAGCGGATATATCAGTAGCAGTAGCGAAAGTGAGACCGGCAGCCCAAGGTAGTGTTATCGTACATTGCAAAGACAAAAAAATCTTTAGAAAATCTACAAAATAGTGCGGTCAATGAACTTGGAGAAAAATACGACATAAAAATAGGAAACATAATAAAACCAAAAATTGTAATAATCAATGTAAATGAAGAGGATGTACAAGATATTGATATTTTTATTTCCACATTTAAATCACAATGATGGTTATTCTGATGATATTAAATTTATACATAAATATATTCCTAGAAACAAAAAAAAGTTTAATATTATATTAGAATTATCTACAGATTTATTTAAATATCTTAATAACAAAAAAGAAAAGCTGTTTTTTTTTTAACTGTTTAACATCGGCCTATTTCCGCTACCAGGGCCTATCACCGACGCCAGGAGACGAGCTACTCCCAACCTGGAAATTTTGCCGAACCTCTTCCCTTAAGAAGAGTAGGGATCTTTTACTTGCCTAACATTTAATAGACAAGGGACCGCCTGGTATATCCACTACGTAATCCTCGTCTGAAATTGCGTAACTTCCGAGTTTACACTGATATACAAGCATCTGGAAGGTGGGACGAGAACGCTGTATTTCCCAAGATGGGAGCCCATCCAAGTACTAACCGCGCTCGACGTTGCTTCAACGGAATATCGACTGATATTCACATTGAAGTCGCCTCTACGTTCGCCCCAGAAAAGCTGTTTATTGCATGAAATGATTATCGATTTTTTGAATTCGTTAGCGTATTTAGATGTTTTAAATGCTGGAAATATGGACACAATGCAGAGCAGTGTAAACAAAAAGAAGTAGTATGTCCCTTATGCGATAGAAACCACGAACAATCCAAATGCTTATCAAATATCTTCGAATGCACAAATTGTAAATATGCCCATGATGTCCTCAAAATAAGTGATGTAAAATATGATCATTGCGTTTTTAATAAAAAATGTTCCAGTTATCTTAGACAGGTTGAGAAATGTAAAGAAAAAGTAATGATATATAGCAAACAAAGAGAAACCATAATGGTCAATTTTTTTCGATAAATATTCAAGGGCTTACATCTAATATGTTTGAACTGAAACAATTTACATATGATGTGAAACCACTAATAATTTGTTTAAATGAAACACATGTGACGCAAGATATAGACAATGAAGAGTTGAATATTGAGGGTTACAATCGTATAATCAATTCTTCGAACAGCAGACACACAGGGGGGTTGCTATATATTTAAAGGAATACATAAAATTTGGAGAAATTCAACACTATGCGGTTAATTATGAATATTGGGCTAGCATAATAAAAGTCTATATAGATAATGAAACATACCTTATTGGATCCCTATATCGATCTCCAAATGGTGACAAAAACTTGTTTATAAACTTTCTAGAAGACTTATTAAACAACGACAAATACATTTAACATAACATGTTATTAATGGGTGATTTTAACTTTAATTTACACGAAAAGAACAATTTTACAAATAAACTGACCAACATTATTGTCTCTAGCGGACACAAACAAATCGTAAAAAAATCCACAAGAACCACGAATGTATCATCAACTTTAATTGATTTAATTGTCACGAATATGCACCATCTTGTGGAATTACCAAGGATATACACGCAGATCACAGACCACGAAATAATAGGTACCACACTGCCATCAGAAAATAAGGAAGAAAATATTATAATCAGAAGAAATTTGTGTAAAGAAAATATAGAGAAAATTGCAGTAGAACTAATATATAAAGAATGGGATTATAATTCAACAGACGTAAATATATTATACAAAAACTTAGAAGAAAATATTATAAGTAGCTTAGATAAAATCGCACCAGAGGAAAAAATAGTAGTAAAAAATAAGAAGAAATGGGTGGATAAAGATGTAAAACGAACACAAAACGAAAGAGATAGGGCATATAAAAGATTTCAACTTACTAAAACTGAAAATGACTGGAAACAATACAAGGAAAAACGAAATGAGGTAGTTACATTAATTAGATGAAAGAGAAAAGAATATTATGAAGAAAATATAGATCGACGTAAAAACGATAGCAAGCAAATGTGGAAAACCTTGAAAGACATAGTTAATCAAAATAATAAAACAAAGGTCATACAGTCTGTTGAGTTTGAAAACAATTCTTTATCTATGGAAAATAGTTTTAATAACTTTTTTTCGGAAAGTATTACTGAAATTGCGATGAATATACCAAATGTCACGTCAAATGATAAATACGATAGGGTGCAGTCCGAAATCACTAATTTTCAAAATATTTCATTAAATAAATTAAGAAAAGTAATTTTTAATTTAAAAAACAAAGTCAGTGGAGATAATAATATTACAGTGTACATAATCAAAGTCATTTTTGACGTTATTGGATATCCGTTATTAAATTTAATTAATACATCCCTGAAAACTGGAAAAATTCCTTCCGATCTAAAATGTAGTGTTATCGTGCCAGTTCCCAAAATAAGTGATCCTAAAAAACCGGAAAATGTAGACCAATAAATTTATTACCTGCTGTAGAAAAAATTATGGAAATAATAGTATATGAGCAATTATATGACTATTTTAATATAAACAATATTTTGTATAGTGGACAGTCTGGATTTCGACAACGATATTCTTGTGAAACGTCAGTGCAGTTAGTGTGTTCAAAATGGAGACGAGATATTGATCAAGGTAATATTGTCCTCAGTGTCTTTGTGGATCTACAGCGAGCATTTGAAACAATCAATAGGCGGGATTTAATAGAAAAATGTGAAAGGTATGGGGTAAAAAATGATGTTTTGGCTTGGATTAAAAACTATTTAGACGAAAGGTATTATAGAACTAAATTCAATGGGGTTTTATCGGATAAAATCGGAAGTGAATATGGTGTCCCTCAAGGGAGTGTGCTGGGTCCTCTATTATTTATTGTTTATATGAATGATATAAGTAATGTATTAAATAATTCATTTGTAAATCTATTTGCTGACGATACACTTATATCAGTATCTGGTAAAAATTATAAAGAAGTAGTTGAGACGATGAACCAAGAAATGAAACACCTATACACATGGTTATGCAACAACAAATTAAAGTTAAATTCATCCAAAACCAAATGTATGGTTTTGGGCACTAGAAACAGTTACGAAGCATTTATGAGTCAAAATTTCTCTGTAAAAATAAATAATATAAAAATTGACTTTGTAGATGAAATAAAATATTTAGGTATTATTTTGGACCCATATTTAAATTTCACAAAACACGTAGGCTTTTTAGTTAGAAAATAGGCAAAAAAATTGGGTATTTTTATAGAATCTCAAACAATCTCTCTAAATGGAGCAAATTGTTAGTGTATAATACTATCATTTATCCTCATTTTAATTATTGTATGTCGTTATTAATTTCCTGTAGTAAGTGCGATCTTCACAAACTGCAGATATTGCAAAATAAAACTAGTGGAAGCATTATACTCTTCGCCGATTTACTGAGTTTTTTATACAATTGTTACACATTCTATAGGAACTCTTCGCATTTTTCTTGTAAATAATGTTAGTTTTTGGACATTCTAAATTTTGTGATACCAATTTTATTGTGAAAAAAAAAATATAAAAAAAAATCACGATGTGAGGGATCGAACCCGGGACCCTTGGATTTCCAGACGACACCACCATTTACACCACCATTTCTTATTACTAAAATTGTTAATGAGTGTAATATATACCATTTGAAAATTTATTGTGATTATTAGGAAACACACATTAGTGAAATGTATTAAAAAAAAAATAGTGATAGGAAATAACATTTCGCAAGGTTTCTATTTATTACAAACCATAAAAAAATGTAAAAAATATTTTTTTAAATTTTAAATTACTAATAACTTTTTTATTTACCAATCTATTTTGTTAAAAATAGGGTTCTTCCTCTAGCTAACACTAAGTTACTCTCCAAATTTCAATACAGGATTTTTCTTTCTTGAGTTATCGTGCTTACAAGAAACGTGACGGACGGACAGACGGACATTTTGAAAGTTGTTCAGAATTCGTTCACCAACATAACGATATAAAATTTTTTTCTCTACGAGCGATATTTACTGATTTAGAAATGTGCCGATCAAATACAATATACTCTTCGTTTTTGCGAAGAGTATAATAATGAGAGTAATTCTGAAATACCAATAAAAGTAATGTTATCTAATTTAAGATGGCTAAATATTGAACAATCTGCTCTAATATTAATATATAAAATAGCAAATAACTTAGCCCCACAGTACTTACAGACATTCTTAATTAAAAGATCGAGCATACATACATAGACAAGAAATCGGGAAAATTATCATATTGAAAAATGCAATTCAAATGTTCTAAAAAAATCACTTTTTTGTGAAGGCCTTAAACTTTCTAATGAATTGCCCACAGAAATTAAAATGTCAAAAAATATTCAAACTTTCAAACAAATGACAAAAATGTTATATTTAAGTGTAGGTACATAGTTTCTATTTTATGTTAAGTTAGATTTAAAATTGAACAATGTTTTAACTTTGTATATATTATTTTTCTTTATGTTTGTAACAAATGTTATTAATTCTTGTAACTAGCAAACTGCTAAATAAACTGTTTATTAAAAAAAAAAATAATAAAAATTAAACTGAATTATAACGCAAGATTATTGACAACATTTAGATTTATGGTTTTCGAATCACGATCCCCTTAAGAATATATTTTTTTAACATTAAGTATTCAATAACTTGGAAACAAATTGTTTTTAGAAAAATAGTTATTACATATTTTCGCTTTAAATTCACTTTTTCTACCACTCCATCGATACTTTCAAATTCAGTAACCCTTAATGCCAGATTAACTTACAAGGCTGATAGTTCAAAACTTTTGGTGATTTTTTAATGAAAATTCTTGGCCTACGAAATTTTTAAAGTATCAATGGCACTGGGTGATAGAAAAAGTGAATTTAAATAGAAAATGAAGAATTACCTATTTCGAAAAACAATTTTATTGTAAGTTCTGTTGTTTTGTGATAGGTGTTTCTAAAGTAATTTTTCGCGTAGAATCCAGAACTTACCCATCACGTCAGGATTTTGAGATATTTGAGGTAAAATAACAAAAAAAATGGCCTCTTTGGCTACTTGCATAGGAAATAAATAACAAAATTTTCGCTCATTTGCTGATTGCATGATCTAGTACTACCTTTCCCCTTTAATTAAGTTTTCTATCGTCCGTCTACGATTTTTTTTATCGGAGTTATGGTTTTTTAAAGTTGAATAAATCTAAATATTTATAAGTTGCTAAATGATTATCAGAGATTTTAATGCGATGGCTTCTTGAGTTTGAACCTTAAATCCAAAGTCCCAGTCCCAGTCCCAATAACCCAGTCACCCAAATTAGTAATCTCTACTCTATAAAAATCTTTGATCCAAACTTGTTAGATCACTCCGCTATTTCATTTCAAACATTAATTAAGGGAAAAACCAGAAAAAAATTTAGAATTAATTATAGACCACCCAAGTAGCACCTTAAGTCAGAATTACGTAATGTAGCCCTCGTTTTGGTCCCGTTTTCCCATTTAACCTAACCTAATTGACTTAAAATTTACGTAAAATATAAGTAAATGGGGAATGAGACGACGTCATGAATACCTCTTAAATAAGGCTGCTCAGTTATAATGACCTATTGGTTATAGAACATATTTCCCTGAACAGGTAATTTAAACGTAAAAATTTTGTTTAATTGTGGTAGTTGATAGGTAATATTTACCAAACCAGTTATCCTCTTTCAACTTCAATCTTTCTTTCTCAGAAATAACTAATAAGATTTTATTTACAACAATAATGATTTACTTACGAGGCATAAGCAGCAAAGACATAACTAGAAACCATCAGACATCTCTATTATAATGATGGAGTAGGAGTGCATCATATAATGTCATAGTAGTTGTGAAATAATGTGTCCACTTCCCCTCTGTGTGTGTTTTTTACTGCCAATCAATTTTCATTGTAAATATATCCATTCTACCTCGGAATATTAAAGGGGCCTCAAGTATTTTACGTTTTTAAAGAAAAAATTTTTTTTTAGCTTAAATGTATTTAAAAAATATTTGTAAAAGCCTATTCAATTGCCCGGCAGGACTTTCCTGGGGCATAAAATATTATAATATTGTACTTTGTATCTGTTAAATAACCTTATATTAATGATTTTTTTCAATTAAATACTCATCAAAATTTCATTGTAAAATGGCCTCTTACGGCTGGTTGAAAAATATGGCGAATATAATGTCATGCGACTTCGAAGTATTCTCTCCCAATATTTTAGGCTTCATTGACGTTTTTCCTTGAGACGAAGTGTTAAAATTTATATTATTTACTTTAAAGTTAAATGTGACCAATATAGGTTAAAATAATTTTGTAGTCTTCAAAATTGTAAAGTCTTTAAAGTTCATGCAGCACTAAATTGGTCATATTTCCCAAATTAGGTTAGAGAAGGCGGTAAACTGAGTGACGTCACTTCTGTTTCTAACCTCAAACTTCTTTGGCTGCAGTTGTTGTTTTGTGAGTTTGTGGTTTATTCCTTCAATTTTCTCTTCTATTTTGTCAATAAAAATGAATGTGTTTTGTTTTGAATGTGAGAAAGTATTCTCCAGCCAGTCAGCGTTAAATCGGCACAACAGAAATGTGTATAAATAAACACATCCGACGTATTTATATCAAATCTACAGTGCCCAAAAGATACCTGTGCTTAGAGTGCAAATTGTGTTTTAACTTTAATAACGACTTGCGTTTGCATTTGATAGAAAAACATGATCACATCACGGATTCGGTGAATTTGGAATTTAAAAATATTTCAGGTAAAATAATTAATCTTTTGTTGGTTAGTTTAATACTTTATTTTTTATTTGAATAAATGTATTAACAGAAAACACATCATATGAAACTTGTTTTTTAATTCTTAATTACTACTTCCCCATCTATCAACTTAAATTTGTTCATAGGTATAGGTTTAAACCTTGTATAGGGCCATAAACCATTTTTACAACTTCTCTTCAGTGAGTACATTCAGGAACACTGAATACAATCCAAATAAAGTCACTCAGTTACACTACTAACACTACTGAACTTCACTTAGCTTTTCATTCTGTAAACTAAGTACTGAAATCTAGAGAAAAAAATAGTTATATTGTACTAAACTCTCTGAAAGATTAACAACTGTTTTACCTGATATAATATAATATAATAATAATAATAATATTTATTTATAACAAAGTCTTACATTTGAGTATGCAGTAAAATTAAATTGTGTGTGAAAATAGCGTACTGTTAATAAAAGATTTTAGCTAATACATCTGTATCCTTTGAATATAAATAAAACAAAAATCACTTAAGGGTATTGATGTACCCTTGAATGTGATGAAATGCATTTCATTTATAATATCATTAGATAGGTTGTGTGCCATAGCTACCTTAACTAGTAATTTCATTTAATACAACATAATTAATTTAGAGTTAATACCAATAGCTAATACAAAATAATTAATTTAGAATATCATCTATATTTAACTTATATACCTACATTTATCTAATTACCTAACTTTAAGTATAGATCCCCACCTTCAGAATATATCCATCTCTTTACCTCGAATTTGATTTTCTTATCTTTTTTTTATTTTTCTTATCGATTCAGGTAACATATTATATAATTTTGGTGCGTTAAAACATTTTTTTCCAATGCTTTTTGTAATTTTCTTAATTTCTAGATTGCCTTTCTCCTTATTTCTAGTGTTGTGTGAATGTGAGATAGCGTTGCTTTCATGTCTCTTATTAATTTGATAAATTAATATGCAATAACAAAACATTTGCCTAACATCAAATAATTTGCTTTCATTATAATATATAATGCATCAGTGGGGTATAATGTACATCTTTTAAAAATGATTTTAATTATTGAATATTTTCCAAAGGTTTTATATATGACACACCTACCCCACCCCAGCCAACTATGCCATATCTTATTATTGACTCAACGAGTGCTTTATAAAGAACTATTAAGTGGTCAAGTTTTAAAATTTCTGTTTAAATTTATATATGAGCCCTCTTAATTTATTCACTACTGATTGCACTTGATGATTCCATTTCAAGTTTCCGTCTATTACGATACCTAAATATTTTATTTTTTCTGTGGATTTAATTTCTATTTTTCCTTCTTGGTCCTTTATTTGAATTTTTTTATATAATGGCCTATTTCTGTTTTGTGATGTTAAAGGTAAGTAATACGTTTTTTTGTAGTTAATAGTGAGTTTTTTACTGTCGAATCTATTTTTAATATTTTGTAAGTCTGATTCTACTATTTCTTTTAGCAATTCCCAAGATTCAGATGAGTAGAAAATTGTTGTGTCATCAGCGAATGAAATAATGGTCCCTGCCGAGTTTAATGTAAGTATGTCATTCAAGTAAATGGAAAATAATATAGGCCCTAGTACAGTCCCCTGCGGCACCCCATATTCTACAATTTGGTGTTCACTAATGACATTATTGATTTTGACATATTGTTTCCTGTTTTTCAGATAACTCTTCAACATAATGTAGTCATTACTTCGAATGCAAACAAGTCGGTAATAGAAAAGTTGAAATACATTTAAAAGTATCTTTAAGTACACCGCATATTCGATATAATTATAATTATGTCCTATTTTCTTATGCACTTTTCAGTTGTGCCGACTAAAGGTTGACTGGCTGTAGAATACTTTCTCGCATTTAAAACAAAACACCTCCAATCTTATTTTTAAAAACACGAAAACAGAAAACCCAAAGAACAACAAAATAAATTGCTACAAATTGCTACAAATTAGGACATTATCCCTCTAATAAAGTATAGTTGACACTTGGAAGAGCATCAACTTAAAACAATCATTATAGTCCTTTGAAGTAATTTAGACAATGAAAACGTAATTTTGCTTTCCAGGGAAGGGACCTAATTCTATTTTTTAAGTAAAAATAACTTTCAGGACATTTTATGAAGTAATATTTGACTTTAGGTTAAACACATATGCTAGGTTAGTGGAGAAGTAAAATCAGCGTAAATTTTACCTAAAATTGGAACTAGTTGTGACCATGAGGTTAAAGTTATAACCTAAATCTGACTACAAGGACAAGACAAAACTCAGGTTATACTTACGTAAAAAATTGGTAAAATTTCCCTGTTTTTATTAAGACAAAAGACAGCGACTCCAAAGTTAATAATTTAGTCTAAAATTATATAATATTTTCTTACACATAGACCTCAATATGCACTTTAACTTTAGAGTTAAATTTTAAGGAACAGTAACGTAAATATTTCTTGTAAATTACACTAAAGTCAATGTGACTTTATCAGGCATTTCATAAGAAAATATTACCTAAATATTGCTTACTAAATTACTATTAAGTCCATATACCTTCAAAGTTGAAAGCAATGGTTGCAATTACGTTATATCAACAATCTTAGGTTAATGTGGCTTTAAACTGGTAATATAAACTAATTGTGCTGCTTGGGCAATAACTAAAGATGGTCTTTTTCAACTATATAATAAAATCGAACAAGTAAATTGGAACTTTGTCAGTGACTCGAATATCAATATAGAACAGAGGTGCGTAAAGTTTATAAATATTTTCACTGATGAAATCGAGCAGTGCTTCCCACTAAAATCAAAACTTATAACTAGTCCCGTACCTAATAAAGTCACTTGGTATAACGAATCGCTTCGTCAAATGCCGAAACACTTAATCTCCTGACTCGTATGAACAAGACTAATCCAGAGATGATATCAAATGAAACACTAAAGAATTTCCGAGCAAGGTACAGAATGGAAATTGTCTCTACGAAAAAAGCAGCCAACGATAAATACATTGAAAGCTCTAGCAACCCACAACCAGCAATGTGGAACATCATAAAAAGCAATAACCCAAAATTAAATGCGCACATAAGTAATTCTCTAGATGCCAACAAGTTTAACGACTTTTTTGTAAATATAGCCGAGAAGATTTACCTAAAACTGATAATGACCCTCTTGAGTACCTTAAATTAAACTAAACTCCAATAACACAACTGAAAATAAATTTAATTTCAATAGTGTACCATATAATGAGATAAGATCGATAATTTCAAACCTCAAGAATAGTAAAAGTAAAGATCCATACGACATAAGTGTAAACATTGTAAAAACTTTAAAAAACCTAATAATCACCCCGTTAACAAAGCTTATCAATGAATATATTAAGAGCAATATTTTTCCTAAAGCCTTTAAGATTGCAAAAGTAATACCTGTCTACAAAAAATAATCCTCTGAGGAATTAACAAACTATCGTCCCATATCACTGGTTCCAATTTTCGCTAAAATATTTGAGGCTGAGGCTGCAATGAATAAACAAATAATGCACTATTCTGAAACAAATTCTTTACTCCACCCATGTCAATATGGTTTCAGACAAAAAAAATCGACAACATTAGCTATTAATAACTTAACCCAAACTATATTGGAGGGGTTTGAACAAAATATGCACACATTTGCTCAGTTTCTCGACTTGACTAAGGCATTTGACTGTATGTCGCACAGCATCCTCCTAGATAAACTCCACTTATATAATTTTAATACCAGTAGTATAAAACTCATAAATTCTTATATCTCAAATAGACACCAGTATGTAACTTACAATCTGAACACATCCAGTAGAAAACGTGTCAAACATGGAATCCCGCAAGGCTCGGTATTAGGCCCAACGCTCTTTTTATTATACATAAATGATTTGGCAAACTGCGATAAGACTTCCAATGTGATCTTATTTGCAGACGACACTACCCTACTAAAGCATTACAGCTCCCTTGAGTTCATTGAAAGAGATGCTGGCCACACTGTCAAGCACAAAAGAATGGTTCATATCAAACAACTTATGCTGCAATGATAGCAATACTAAGTCCACAATTTTTAGTTTACGTAATGCAAACATAAATGTACCAAACACTGTTAATAGCAGCTTTGTTAAATTTCTGGCTGTTGTTTTTGATACCAAGTTGACCTGGGCTGAATACGCTAATTATGTAAGTAAGAAACTCTCCCAGGGCATATTTTTAGTACGTAACCTAAAAAAATATTGTATATTGTATCGGATAAAACCCCAATGACGTCCTACTATGGTTGCATCCACTCCAAACTGTCCTATGCCATTCTTAACTGGGGCCACTCCCCTCACCCAGACAATATTTTTAAATTACAACGAAGATGTATCAGAATTATAGCTGGTCTAAAATATCGCGACTGCTGCAGAGAACAATTCAAAACCCTTGGTATACTCACCCCACGATGTGCTTATATTGCAGAATGTTTGATGTATATTAAACAGAATTTTCACCTATTTCAAAAACATAGTGATATCCATCAACACCTAACTAGAAACAATAATCAAATAAAACTAAATTTTCATAGATTATCAAGAACCAGAGATGGCACTATCTACCACTGTATAAAATTTTTTAATGTTTTACCAGAGGAATTAAAAACCTCACCATTTAACATCAATAAATACAAAATTAAAACATACCTAAAGAAAAAAGCTTTCTACAACTTTGAGGAGTACCTCGTCAACGATTTTACAGATATGATGTAAATATTTTGGGAGATCTGCTGTCTCTCAATATAATTCAATACATATTATAAGTTGCTAGTATTGTGTATGTTCTATATATGGTTTTGTTGCATTTAGTGTATTTTCTATGTTTCTGTCTTCCGTTATTTATTAATTTTGATGTAGATTTTCAATGTAAATTTTATGTATTTTAATGTAATTTTATCCCTTTGACCTGCGTAAACACTATTTTTGTGTGTAAATATTAATAAATCATTTATCTGTTTATCTATCTATCTATCTATCTATCTATCTATCTATCATCTATCTATCAATCTATCAAATGAATGTTGCCTGCTTTGTCTTGCAACTGATTTTATTCTTCTTGTGTTTCATTCCTACATGATTCTTGTTATCCATTTCTCTAATTCAGAAACTTAATAGAATTCTAGAATAGTATAATATTAGAAAGCAAAACCTGTACAATTTTCCATTGGTCTAAGCATCAAAATTGAAACGAATGCAAGTTCATTGTCAAACATAATAATAAAATGTCCGAATATGACACGCGCCTTTATAATTTACATTTTTTAATTAAAATATTGATGCTGAAAGCTATTTTTTTAATGTTCTTTGAAACTTGAAAATAATTTTTATCCATTAATTTATCATATTTGGTGCAGAAGTAGCGATAAATTCAATTTTTAAGTTATTTATGAAGTTGTGGTTTATGTCTTGTAATAATGGCGTCATAAGTTTTGGCCATCAAGTTGGCGTATTTCAGAAAGAATCACTTTGAAGTCGGTTTTACTAAGAAATGCGACTTGAAAGTAATTGTTATTTGAAGAACTGAAAATATGTAACTTTAAAGTTACATTTATTACAAAGTACCGAATGGGACCGTAGGTCACTTTAAAGTTGCAGCAAGGTTTCCGCTGCCACTTCATAGTTACATTTTTTCCATTTTTTTTTCCTGAACGCCGCGCCGTGGTGTGCTGCCATACGTCCGACGCGCTACCTTTAAACTGAACGCGCCCCTAATTTTGACTTTTGTCTACAGGGGAAAATCGCATCAGCAGATGGTATCAGTGAATTTCAATATTTTCAATCAATATATCGGAAATAGTGAAGAAAACAAGTAGTTGTAATAACGTTACGTTTGTTACTTTATTAATTTCCTTACTTTTGTGAACTGTTTTCAAATATGCCGAAGATAGAATAATTAGAATTGTGTGATATCTTTACTTATATTGGATGCAGAAGTAGACCCATCAAGGAAGATGAAGTGGTATTTAGAGCTGGACTTGTAATTCTGATAGGTCGAAGAATGAAACTTTGCCCTTTGTTTGCTCTCCATGAAGTTAGAATGAATTTATAAAGTGATGTTGATAAATGAAAATGAATGTGTAGTTGTACATCAGGCAAATCCAGATATTATAAGCAAACTAGGAATTATTTTAACCATATGCTATATGTATATTGTGAAAAAGAACAGAAATTTGAAAAAACGATTTTTTTTAATTATGTTTTATTTCAGTACTATTGTATTTGTTTACCTGTTTATGTTTCTCAAAAAACAATGTAAGTTCAGCATATGTAAGAGTGCAAAATTACTTCACAACATCAATTAAATTTCTGAAATGACTAGTAAGTCAGTAAGTGTAAAAGACAATGTTCAGTAGGTAGTCGTGTCAATGCATAGTTTTCCAAACAGAGAAAATTTCGCAGTAAGTGGCCAATAGCTTTAAAAATTGGAAAACCATCTAACAGATTATGTTAAGTGAAACAAATTACAATCTAAGAGATTATTATAGGTATTATATAACTTACTTTAGTGAAAAAAATCATCCTGTAGAAAATGTTGACTATATACACACATACACTTGCTAGGTGGTTTTCTAATTTTTTAAAGCTATTATCCATTTACTGCGAAGTTTTTTTGTCTTTAGGAAAACTGCATTGACACGGTTTTTGAGCAATATATACTGCACTGAGGCACTGAATAATTACTTTTACTCTTACCAGTCATTTTAGAACATTTAATTAACATTATGAAGTAACTTCGTACTCTTACATATTACCTATATAAAACATTTATTATTTTCTGAAAAACATTAACAGTTAAACAAACTGAAAAATAGCTGTCTTCCTCACTTAACGAGATGTGTTGAACAGAAAGGGAAAATCAACGCAAAAAAGTATATTATTACTTTAAGATGGTAAACAACCCACAGGAAAAGATAAAGGCCACAAGACAAGCGTACACTATATAGGTTATGTATTCCATTCCTCTCGTTATCGCCCCTCCTTTCCTATATATGGTTAATAATGGGAACTAGATGGTGAAATTTATTTCCTGGTGAATATAAGAGGTGATACGCACTTCGTAGTAGCCATGCACAGTGAAGTTCAGTTCTGCAGGTAGCGGTAACATCATTAACACTAATAAATGTTACTAACAAGGTCCACGACTTTAAACAGGTAGTAAAGATTCCCAGAACGTCGCGGCTACTATCAAAGCTACTTGAAAGTGGTTGCAACTTCGAAGGTCGTCCCACTGGTAACTGGGGTGTACCTATGCACCGGGAAAGCTATGTAGAAGTTATATAACTCTAAAGTAACCACTAGTGGTAAAAACTACGAGGCAGCGACTACAGATATGTCAAATGAAGCTATTTACTGACGGATTCGTAGTGGTTACTGATTCAAAGTTCCTATCTCAGTTACTGTTACTTTGGTGCTAGTTGGGCCTAAACACGAAAGTCTATAAACCCGAAGCCCTAAATCCGCAAACTCAAAGCCTGAGTCTTAAAATCAAAATCTCTTCAACTTGAAATCCATATACTCAAAACTCATACACTCAAAACCCAAAAACGAGAAACTACCCTCAACCAATTTGCACCAGAAGGATAGTAGTAAAATCCATTATTTTATAGTGCTTGAATAAGATTTAATGCTGGAAGTAGTCGTCAGGACGACATTCAGTTGAATCCAAAATCCATCCATACCTTCGAGTTTATGGGCACGGAGATAGTAGTTTAGGGCTTACTGCTTATGGATTTAAGGCTTTAGAGTTTAACCCTGTAGGTTTTACGGATATAGTGTTGTGGGTTTAAGGATTATAGGTTTAGGTTTCATGAGCTTAGATTTTATAGATTTGCGGTTGATTGACTTAAAGTGTATGGGTATAGGGTTTATGGATTTAAGGTTCATGAGATTATCGGTTTAGAGTTTATAGATGTAGGATTTATGAGTTACTAGGTTTAGAATTATTGTCTTGAGGGCTTATGGGCTTAGCATTTATGTGTTCAGGTTATATGAATGTGCGATTCATTGGAATTTAAGTATACTGGTATATGGATTAAGGACTTATAAGTATAATGACTTTTGTTTGAAACTGAGACTCTTAATATTCATTTAGCAACTATGATGAACATTCGAATTTATTCATCTTTAAAAAGCTGTAACTCCGATCAGAAAAATCATAAACAGGCAATTGAAAACTCATTCTAAAGGGAAAAGGTAGTACTAGAAGATGTAATCAGCAGAAATGAGTAATCATTTTCTTATTTCCATACATAACCTTAAATATAGCCAAAAATCATTTTTTGGTCATTCAACCTGAAATATCTCAAAATTCTGACGTGATGGGTAAATTCTGTGGCTAGATTCGGATTCTACGCAAAGATTATGTAGGGAATGTTTCCAAGTTGTCAAACAGATTTTATGACGACCCCATAAATCAAAACATTGTTAGATTTTGGATATGGAAGTTCTATAGCATGCTGTTAAATAATATTGCATTAGCTTTTCAATAAATAATACCTAATATGTCTTCTCGAAAAATTGGTCCTTTTTTTCTTAATAAAAAAACACGCCAATGACTGAAATAACTTTTGTTTTACTCAAAAAAGGCCATAATAAAGGTCTTTGATACCGATCCAAATTTGGTTGAAATCGGGAATAAAAATGGGATAAGCTGTATATAATAAATGAATTCCAAATTTGGTTGAAATAGGGAAGAAAAATGGGATAATCTGTATATAATAAATGAATTCTTATTGTAAATTCTAATATGACCTGTCTTGTTAAATTCTTTTACACTAGTGCGAAAAGCAAAGTTCCTTTCGCATTAGTGCGTTAAAATGATAAACATCATACTGAAATAACAATAAAAAAAGTACGACTTTTCGATAGTGAGTAAGAAAAATAGCTATTTTGATATGTTGAATGCAGAGGTTGGCCCAAGTTTTTTATAGAATTCAGTAATAAATTATAATTTTGCGTTAAACGGAGAAGCGCCTATTCAGTTTAGTAGATTCAAGTTGCACCGTGATTTAAAATACGGGAAGAGAGAACGTAATAAAATCCCGACGTAAATACACAGAAATAAATTACGGAAAATAAATAACTGTAGGGCACTGACCCTCCACATGTTTTGGTAAAAACCATCAGCGATTATTAATGTAAATATTGGTTATTCTCAGGTCGGAAATGGAATTCCGTGCAGAGAAAATTCCTGGCATTGAACATTCCGCGCTTAACTCCGGGAAAACGTGTTCCGAAGGACGCATGTCCGTGGATTTCACAGTCTATATCCTTGTTTTGAGTTGCCGTGCGAAACAATGTTGGGCTTCTTTTAGTACATTGCGAACCGCTGAGCTCGAGAAATGCTGTACTAAACTGACACTGATTTAATGTTACGACAACCGACGATGTCGCAAACAAAAATAAATTGATAAAATGTGAATAAATACTATTGTTAAACTAATTAATTTGTAACTGTCATACATCGGTTAAAAAAAATGCATTTTAAAAAAATAGTGTTTTTTTGTTTTGTGGTGATTAGTTCGAATATAGGTAAAGTCCTCTATTATTTTATATGGCTCATCATTATGATAATGCATGTCACTTGAGAATGTAATCAATAACTACCCTTGTCAATACAGAGGAAAATATTTAGACACGGCCGGCGTTTTCGCTGCCAATTATAAACAGAAGCATTACAGGTCATGTAAACAAACAGAAGGGTTAAAAGCCTTCTCTCCTTGTTTTAACAGTCAATCCACTTAGCGGGGAAGTTTAAAAAAATTTCGAATCCATTTTGTATTCAATTTCTATCTTAGATGATAAATGATCCCTCAATGTTACCCTTTGATGGTATTTTAATTGATGGATGGGCGATGAGTATGAATTTTTTCGTCGTAAAATAACGAGAAGTCGGAGTCAGAACACTGAAAATAAATACATATTTTACATTTTTCATTAACGTTGTTATGAAGGCTTAAAAGTTAAAAAAACTGTGATTCACGATTTTTTTGAATTTAATGTAATTTAATATTCTGTATGTATGCATGTATAAAACTGAAACGAAAGAAAAAATAAATCTACCTATGATCAGTATATCTTAAAACGTAATAAAGCTAAAGGTGGCTGGAGATAATCTATGAGTGCAACGAAGATCATAACTGCGTTTGATTAAACTTTGTCAGGAAATGATTTTAATAACTGTTTTAGTAGTGTAGCTGAGAGTATTCTTGCTTTATTACCAAAAAGTGACATAGGTTTGAATGATATTACAAAAAATTGTCCAGTAGGCTCTTTCTATGCAAGACCAGTCTCCACTCTTGACACGATAAATACATTAAAAATTATCCCCGTACTGACATCTGTGATACTAAAATAATTAAGGATACTAGTGATATATCTCTGTTTTCACTTAGTAAATTGATAGAGATATGTCAAAGAAACTTTTTTTCTGAGTCATTTAATTATTAATGTTCTGCTTTTTAAACATGAGGACATCAGAGAATTAGACATACTTTTGACAAATTAGTTGAAATTCTGTTAAAGTGGTCCCTGACTATTATTAGGGACGCGAGCAGATTCTAAGATTTGCAGTATTCAGGCTTGTTGGCCCATTGTACCTTCGCGACGATATTTAGGATCGCCTTGAAAATACCAGTGGTCTCTACGAGGGGCAGCAATCCACTCCAGAGTAGATCCCGTAGTTCCTCCGAGTGTAAAATTTGCCTTTGGAGACACCTATTCCTTGACACTCATAGTGGTGCGCATTCGAGTGATGGTTTAATCCTCCACTCCACACATCCGACAAATTGGATCGTCCTCAACCTCACTGCATGTAGATGCTTATTCAGATGACAGTGTCCTATTATCAGGTCTAACATACACCTTATTCTTTCTTTATCGAACCCAAGCAATAGGGTGGGTCGAAAAAAAATCAATTTTTCGATTCGTATTTATAATAGCAAAAAAAATTGGCCTTATAAAGATTTATTACATTTGAACAGCTTCATCAAGGCATTACCGAGCGTTAAATTTAAGGAGATCTGGAACTATATCATCTATCACATGAAACTCAAAATAAACTATATATAAATTAAATCATTATGCCAACTAATGTAATTCTCATCATTTAGCAAACTGAGCAAAGTTTTTTATTTTTAGCCACCCCGTTATCAACCCCCTGCGAGTGGTAATTTTGAAGAACCTGCGCTGATTTTATGTATTATTTACATCTGCTAACGACCTCTATCTACCAAGAGCAGTTCTTCGGTTGTTTATTATCAAACAACCATCAGAACTCAGAAGTCACGGCATAACACTGCATAACTTCCTTCCCTCCCACCCACCACTCCTATTAACAGAAAGCGCTAGTAGTTGAAATTCTTTTTTGTCCTGAACTTTGACTTTGCGCGATTCAAAAGTGGTTTTAATAAATCCATCTCGTATGTCAGAACAAATAACTGATAAAGAACAACTAACTTGACGCATCTTTCGATTACTTGGGTATAATAAAAAAAAAACAGTTATTGCTACCGTTCATTAGGTGTTATTCCTGTGGTTCTAAGCTAAGAATTGTGGAGGTTGGCAAATTTCACATTTTTACCACTCTGTCAGAGATATGGAATATTCAGCGCCAAAATTTAATACTGACAAATGAAAAGATGATCTAGCATCCATTCTATTCACATTCAGAATATATCGAACTGTATTTTATTACCTCTTAGCATAAAAAAAAATCATTATATTATGTCTATACATTATAATAATTTTATTCTACCTATTTGTACCTTTTAATGTAAGTTTTTAATAAAAGAATGTATTGACTAATTTGCACTGTGGTTTGCATTAATAATTAACACATCCATCGAACTCGGACAATTTCCAAAAAGATTAAAAACGGCGTTAATTATACCGGTATTCAAAAAAGGGGAAACGACCAACATAAAAAATTATAGACCCATTTCTTTGCTTGGTGTGTTCTCTAAAACTTTCTTCTTTATATTAATCTATTACCTGATCACATTACGGGAAAATTTTCATGTACGCTGATGACACAACTATTGTGATATCAGCGAAAATTTTGGAAGACTTATTCTATAGAGTAATTGTCATATTAGAAGAGTTTGGTGCTGCAAAAATAGATTAATTATAAATTACGAAAAAACTGTGTGCATGTATTTTAAAATCAAATTAAGAGAGATAGGTGGTAATAATACCAAAATTTCTATTAACGGCTATGAATTAAAAATTCAATCAGAAACAAATTTCCTGGGAATCACTCTGGATCACTCTAGATGAAACAATCCTGCTTTGCTGTAAGTGTGTCAAAATGTAGTCTAGACCAAGGCTTTTTGATCAATATTTATTTTGCTCTATTTTATTCCCAGGTTTCATATAGTATCATTGTATGGGGCCAATGTTCAGATGTGCAAAGAGTTTTTGTTCTTTAAAAACGCATTATAAGAACCATTTCTTACATGAAAAAAAAAACGGAATCTTGTCGCGAGACATTTAAAAAGAATAACATATTGACAGTAATATCTATTTATTTGTATAAATTACTTTGTTATATACATAACATACGAAATAAATTAAGAATTAACGCCAACAATCATGCATACTTGACACGAAATCGCCAAAATATAGGTATATATAGAAAAGTACAACCATACATTACATAAAAAGTCACCAACATGTTGTATAATAAATTGCCTAAGTATATGAACGAATTTACATTGGCGTGGCAGATCAACATATAAAAGAAACTAGTAGCAGGCTTGTAAGTATTTCCCTCGTACATTTTCTGTGCTAAAGTAAGTCATCTTTTGTCACAAGGCATTGTTAATGTCTTTCTTGTTCATTTTTCTTGCCGTTGTTAGTGGTTAGATTTTGCTATTTTATATATAGTTGATACAAGCCGTTACTATTTGTTAGAACCGCTAAGAATTAGATAATTATTACTGAAATTATCGGTAGAAATTTAAAAGGACCGATAGTTAAAGCCAGAAGCTTTTGTCTCATTCACCGCTAAACCAAATTATCGGCATTGCAAACACTTATCATGACGACAAAGTTGGGGAGTAAGCTGGAGAAGAGGACTAGGAATTTTAAAACGAGTTTTATAAATCACCGGATCCTCCGCCATTTATTAGAAAATAACGTCTACAAATATGGTTCCATGGCCGGGTTAAAAAACTATTTTGTTTATAGTAAATGCAGATGGTCTCCAAAATTGAATTACACAAATTAATCACTACAGTACTAACAGCTGAGCATGCTTTAGTATGAATCACCAATTTGGAGATTGTCAAAAATTGATGTTTATTGAAAATGCACAGGCAGTTAATTTCATATTAAGTTTCCAAAGTTAAGAAAATAATTACTAAACGTTGCTTTAAAACTATAATTTATTAAATGTAATTTAAACTAGAGTAATGCCGGGGCGAGCGTAGATGCGTCTTCACTATGTATGTAAATGGTGCGTGAAGAATCTGGGCGTTAACTTAGACAAACGACTGACGTTTGACACCCACATCAATGAGACAGTACGTAAGGTCTACTTCATGACAAGTCTGTACCCGCTCTTGGCCAGAGGTAGCGGACTTAACAGAAATAATAAAAAACTGTTGTAAACTATTATGGTGATCAGGCCGCCAATCACATACACGGCGCCGGCATGATGCAGCATACTGGCCACGAAAATGCGCAAACTTAAAGTTCTAGAACACAAATTTATGCGCCTCATTTCAGACTCTGAGATCTCTATGCACGTTGCCACGACATAACCCCACTAGCGGACTACGTCCAGGAAATATCCCAAAAATTTTACACCACCAAACTGGGCGATAGTCCGCTAACCCGCAACATAACCCAAATCAGACAGCATAATGCAATATTACTCAATCTGAGACACCCCCTACCATACCAGGCGTTGCCTATTTTCCGGCAACTCCCTTAGCCAAATCTTCCCCTACCATAACCTCTATAAAACCCTATCCTATCATCTTTCCTAAACTTTATCTTTAATTCACTCTTTCCTTTTCTATTTGTTCATTTTTATGCTTCTGTTGTTTTTCTTTTTGTTCTTTTTGTCACTTTGTTCGTATATTCTTTTTAGGCCGAGAACATTTTTGAAAATTCTAACATTCTAAATGATACTCTTTTGCTGTATCATATCTTCCTGGAGGCAGGGAGACCACCAGGGCGACAGTTCTCGTACGGGTTTTTTCGTTTAGCTTTTTACCCGAGTCAACAACCTAAATTTTGTAAGTGCTTTGCTAAGCGTTGTGTTAATTTTAATTAGCTTTAGATCTCTGCGTAGACAGCCATTTTTAATATTATTATTAGTTTTTAAGTTTGTTTACAACAAACAGGAGAGCTAATCCCCCCGTTAACCGTTAAGCCGAGCCGGACCTGCCTCGTCCAACCTTACATTCACTATGGTACTACGTACCATGGTTGTTTGGTTGGCTCCGGATCAGGATCCGGTAAGGCACATAGTTGTACTTAAATGAAGAATAATATATGTTTTTGCTTTTGCTTTTTTTGTATGTACCCTCGATACTCCAAGTGAAGCAACGTGCAGCGCGGTTAGTATTTGGATGGGTGACCCACCCATCTTGGGAAACACAGCGATCTCGTCCCACCTTCTAGCGGCCTGAATATCAGTGTATACGCGGAAGCTATGTAATTTCAAGACGAGGATTACGTAGTGGATATACCATCCTTCGGAGGGGATGTAAAGCAGGCGGTCCCTTGTCTATTAAATGTTAGGCAAGTAAAAGATCCCTACTCTTCTTTCGAGAAGAGGTTTGGCAAAATTTCCAGGATGGGGGTAGCTTGTCTCCTGGCGTCGGTGATAGGCCCTGATAGCGGAAATAGGCCGACGTTAAATAAATAGATAAAAAAAAACTAGAGTAAGTATTGTTGATTTATCCAACTTTTTATATAGATGTCGAACATTCTATAGGATACTCTTAGCAGTTTTGTTGTAAATATAGTTTTATACATTTTTAATTTTGACACCAACTTAGTTGGTGAAATAAACTAAAAGAAAAAAAGAACTACTTATATCCTAAACATGTTTCGAACCCAATTACAATTTCCAATTTTAAGATATTTAAAGGTATTTATTTTATCTCATTAGATCCGCGTGGAATCGCACGAAATCCCGCAGTGGACGAGAGTCAAGCCTCTAATTATCATTACCTACGATCATTACTGTAAATAGTAAAAAACACACTACTTGTCATCTATGTAAGTTGAATTTTACATATTGTAAACAAAACGCATTGTAAACAAATAGCACGGTAAACAAAACGTACGGGACACGCAAATATAGGCGGCTTAGTTCGCTGACGCGGGGTTTAAAAAAACAAATGCGTCTACGTAATTTTCAAACGCTGTCAAAACTGACATAATATTTGTCGAATAGTATTGTTGACTAGTAAATTAAATTCAGATTTTACTAAATAAATAAATAAATATGATCGTAGGTAATAGTATATTACGTAATGAGTATTGTAAGAAGCATATTACGCACGAATGGAAAAGTTACGCACAATGCCGTGTAGCGGCGAGTGCGTATTTCCATGAGTACGTAATTGCTTTACAACTCGAATTATGTACTATACTTTACCTACGATCATATTTATTTTTTTATTTAGTAAAATCTGGATTTAGTTTACTTGTCAACAATATTATTCAACAAATATTATGTCAGTTTTGACAGCGTTTGAAAACTATGTAGGCGCATTTGTTTTTTTAAACCCCGCGTCAGCGATATGAGCCACCTAAAATTGCGTGTCCCGTGCGTTTTGTTTACCGTGCGATTTGTTTACAGTGCGATTTGTTTACAATGTGTAAAGTTCAACTTGGGGCAGGTAGTGTGTTTTTTACTATTTACAGTAGTGATCGTAGGTAAAGTATAGTACATAATTCGAATTGTAAAGCAATTACGCACTCATGGAAATACGCACTCGCCGCTACGCGGCATCGTGCGTAACTTTTCCATTCGTGCGTAATATGCTTCTCACAAGACTCATTACGTAATATACTATTACCTACGATTACTACTGTAAATAGTAAAAAATACACTACCTGCCATCTATGTAAGTTGAACTTTACATATTGTAAACAAATCGCACTGGTACATAATTCGAGTTGCAAAGCAATTACGTACTCATGGAAATACGCACTCGCCGCTACGCGGAATCGTGCGTAACTTTTCCATTCGTGCATAATATGCTTCTTACCACACTCATTACGTAATATACTATTACTTATGCCTAGCATATAAGGGCATATATCACAGTTTAAATATTTAAAACCTAATTTAAGGTAAGCCAACCGTTAAAAATGTTATTGCACAATGTAAAGTTACTTGGTAGATGATAGTAAAATCTGGATTTAGTTTACTTGTCAACAATATTGTTCAACAAATATTATGTCAGTTTTGGCAGCGTTTGAAAACTATGTAGGCGCATTTGTTTTTTTAAACCCCGCGTCTGCGATATGAGCCACCTAAAATTGCGTGTCCCGTGCGTTTTGTTTACCGCGCGATTTGTTTACAGTGCGATTTGTTTACAATGTGTAAAGTTCAACTTGGGGCAGGTAGTGTGTTTTTTACTATTTACAGTAGTGATCGTAGGTAAAGTATAGTACATAATTCGAATTGTAAAGCAATTACGCACTCATGGAAATACGCACTCGCCGCTACGCGGTATCGTGCGTAACTTTTCCATTCGTGTGTAATATGCTTCTCACAAGACTCATTACGTAATAAACTATTACCTACGATTACTACTGTAAATAGTAAAAAATACACACGGGGGTTAAGGGGAGGGGGGTTGAATGGATGAGGTTTAGAAACTGTGGGATTTATGCGCAGTGTTTTTGTGAAATTGTGGGTTAGCGGGCGTTGTGTTTTGTTAATCGTCTCTGTCTAATCGTCGGTGGGTGTGTGCGTAAGTATTCCTTGGATTTCAAGGCAAAAACGTAATGCACTACACCACCGTCTGCTATTAAAATACGTGTAAATGTGTACATTATTAGTGACGAGCATATTTCCACGGTTGGATATTATATTATGAAATATATACTAGTAACACAAATATATCAATAAATAATGATAGGAAATTATATTCCACAAGATTTTGATCCAATTATAAAAATAGAAAGTTAAAAATAGAATAGAATAGAATAGAATAGAAAATCTTTATTGTGTCATAGAAGTCGAAACAAAACACAAAAGATATTAGGTACAGTAAAAACTGATATTTAAACCTAAACCTAATAGCTTAATAATATACAAGAAATAAAAACAAAAAAGAAACACGCACAAATTTAACTAATCATTAAAATAACAATTAAAATTTTCAGTACTAAAACAAAGTGATGTCAGATAAATAAAAAACATTAAAAGGGGTTCAAATTGATCCTGAGTTCATTGTTCTTGATCATATTTATTATTTTTCTTTTAAACACTGTATATGACATTTGGAAGAAATCAACTGGAAGTGCATTGTACACATGTGGTGCCAAATAGGAGGAGCTAGAGCAAAAACCAGCAGTGCGGTGGTGTGGTAGGTCTAATGTATTTGGAACGTGCCTGAGAGTACGTTCGTGAATTTCATTGCATCTTACTAATTTACTATTTAAATAAGCAGGTAATTTGAATTTTAATACATTATATAGTAGGCAACAAAAATGAACGAATCTTCGTTCCTGCATTTTAAAAAGTTCAAATTGACGAATATATGGTGTTATATGAGCAAACAGGGGAATATTAGTAATGAATTTCATACTTAAATTTTGCAATTTTTGTAGCTTTTTTTATCATCTGATGTTAAGCATGGCCCTACTATCGTGTCACAATAATTTAGATTTGAAAGAACTAAAGATTCAATTAACATAATTTTGGTCTTGGCGTCTAAATCCGATTTAAATGGAAATAAATGTTTCAATTTAAAATAACCATTTCTTAGACTATTTTTCACCTGTTCAGTGAACTTTAATTTGCTGTCTATTATCAGACCAAGATCTTTGGCACTGTCTACGGGTTCCAAAAGACAATTCTTTAAAATTTAATTAATAACTTTTTCATTTATTTGTCTATCTTGTTCAAAAACAAAAATTTCAACACAGTTGGAGTTTTTTTCTTAAGTTGTCGTGTTTACAAGAAACGTGACGGATGGATAAAGAGAAGGATAGACATACAGACGGACGGACTTTTTGACGTTGTTCAGAGTTTGTTCACTAGCACAAAGATATAAAAAATTCTTCTCTACGAGCGATATTTACGGTTTTAGAAATGTACCAATCAAATGCAATATACTTTTCGTTTTCGTATTTACGAAGAGTATAATATGAAAGTAAATCCTTACTGGAGGGATGCCTTGTTTATTGCTCATCGATAAATTGTCGATTTTCGCGCTCTACATCATGAAAATGTCATTATCTTAAAAACAATCAAAGCAACGAAAACTCATCCTTGCGTAACTGGAATATCTACGACGAAAATTACGAATAGTGCAGTTGAATTGATTTTTTTCGGCGACAACATTCCACCTGAAATTTTATTGTTGATTTTCATGTATTGTGACCTTCTGATTACGAAAAAAATATTTGCGCTCCAAAATTCCGTTTGCGTCAAAAGTTATATGTATTTCTTGACGCGCTTTCACGGATTTTCAACTTATCTGCTTAATATATCTTTTATTAGTAATCCGATAGGAATGTTGAAAATAGTGGCTTATTTGAAACAAAATTCTTAAAAAATATAGACCTGTCCGATATACAGGGTGTCCCATAAGTCATGGATAAAACGAAGGGGGATGATAGATGAGGTCATTTCCAATCAAAATAACTACATATGTTGTTATCCAATTTTTGATGGTTCAAAAGTTATATCAACTTTTGTATTTTTGTCCGAAATCACCTAGTATGTTTAACAAGAAAGTTTTACAAAAGAATGTAAGTTTTTCTGCTTTTTTTTTCCTTAAATGGGCTACTGAAGGAGGCATTTTTATGAAGTCTAGTTAGCAATTGTCAATTATAATAAAAGATGTTATGTTTGTCATAAAAACATACCTTACTTGTAGAAAACGGAAATAAAAAAAAATTGGGTAGTAAAAAGTGTATGAATTATACCTTGTTAGAATCTGCATAAATTGCACTAGTTTTTATTATTACGGGAAATATTTTTGTAGTAATTTTTTTTTTCTACAAGGATCATTTTAAAATTCAAATAATTTCTGATGAACCGAACAATGATCGTAACATCTTTTACTATAATGGGGTCGTTGCACGTATTTTTACTTCCATATCCAGTGGAAGTATAGTAACGACAAAAAATTTTTATTGTTCAAATAGGCTTAGAATGTCATGAAACGTCGAGATTTTAAGTTTGAACGAAAAAAAATTTTCTGTCTGTCTGTCGGTCTGTAACTTTTTTTTGTGCGCACGTTTACTCTAGAACCGTTTGAGATATTGACTTGAAATTTGGTACACGAATGTACTTTAACGAGATCTGGAACTAGATTATATTTTCATCTTGTTCCGTCGAAGGGTTGGGGGGTAAATTGGGGTAAATTTGGGGTAAATAGTTAAATCAAGCAGGTAAGAGTTCATAAAATTAGTATTTAGTATATACAAGAGAAACTGAGGTATCAAAAAAAATTTTGGCATTAGCCACCCCCATTACCACCCCCACCCCATTATTAAAGGGGAAGAAAAAAAAATTGTGATTTGGTGTGTACAAGAACCAGAAACGTCAAAATATTTTTTTAGTTTATCCACCCCCATTACCACTCTATCACCACCCCCACCCCACTACTGATGTGGGGTATCGTTTTATGGGTTTTTGGGGTAGAGGATTTCAAATATTATATTATTAAAGTTCCATAAACAATTATGTCCACATACAAAATTTTTTTGTTGTGAGTGACTTGGATAGAAAATCCGGATGTGGAAGTAGTGATTCCTTGGGCAGCGGTTTTTTTTATTGCATATGCAGAGAAGAAAAAGTTTTAGAATTAACAAGGGAATCAAAAAATATTTTATTCTGAAATGTAAAATGAATGGATTTAAAATATATTTTTAAAAATATATTGGGGGTTGCCCATTCCACCCCTTGGTGAAGCACTCAAGGGGACGAAAACAATTAACAAGGTGCCTTTCAATAAGTGTAGTAGATATGCCAATTATTATTTTTTGAGTAAAAATGAAAACTGTTTTTAACGTACCACTTTAAAGGAACTATAACTTGACTACAAAGGTATTAAGGTGTTTTCAGAAATGTTAAATGAAGAACCCCAATTAATTTGGGCTGAGGAATCTACAGTAAAATTGTTTCTACTTTGTTTCCGGACATCCTGTATTCGGACATTCCTGTTTCCGGACATCCTTCCCTTTATGTGATAATTTATGACTTTCTGTGGCTCTCATATGTCGTTATATTTTATAGACATCACCAGATGTCTATAAACCTGATATCTACTCAATATTTTTACTCTTTATAATGTACCTAAAGCTGTTTGTATATGTATATTTTTTGAATAACAAAAACATATTTTAAAAATCAAAGTGTTTACTGTTTAGTATTATAGACAAGTATACCTACTATTAGTTTGGCTGTATGCCCTTTCCCCCTCGACAATAAGAGATCTTCTGGATACGCTTATGATGATGATTTATGTTTAAAATTTGTTATATAATTTTACAGACGCAATTTTATAATTTAGCTTTACTAATACTGCTTATATAACTCAATTTAATCGAAGTTCAAAATAACCTGATTAATGTCGTTGTCAATCCAATTTACAGTGTTAATACGACTTCAATTTAGTGGCATAAAAGTCATCCAAATACAAATATATCGATAGAATATAGAATGAGATCGTATAAGAAATGAAACGGTTCTGTTAATTGCTCGTAAAAGAATTCTATTTTCAGACGGAGTGCGAAAAAACAGCAGTATAATACGAAAAGTTTTGTAAATTAGGGTCTTAACTTGCTAGTTTATAAGTATTTCCACCTGGGGAATCTGGACAAAAAGAAACTTAAAAGCATTCTGAATTTATTCTTCGTGGCCAATGGCTTTTATTTGTTTCCGTTTCTAGACATTTTTGTTCAATATATAAACAGCTCAATATGACGTAACATATTTAATGGATGGAATTTTACGAAATACAGGACCACTTAATAGAACACGAGTTCCTGTATATTAAAATCTCACGTGATTTTGTATGACGAAGAGAACAGAGACAACGTAAGTCAGCAACTAATTCAATTATTTTGCTATATATACGTAATAAAAATGTCTCATAAAATGGCAGATGTGGGACTTGTGTGTGGTTGAGACTGTATCAGGGTGTATTAAATAGGTGGTCCGACGTACGGCACTTTCCTATGAAAATAATGGCTTTATAAGTGCATGCTTTCTATTTAATTTAGTAAATGGCGCGACCTTTAAGGTACTACAAAATCCTGTATATAGATAGATGAATTTGCTTTGCTGCATATTGTGCTGCATATATTCTTTCAATATTTTTAATTTAGCTACTTAATATCAGATGTCACTGGACTCTTCTCTATATACAGGATTTTGTAGTACCTTAAAGGTCGCGCCATCTACTAAATTAAATAGAAAGCATGCACTTATGAAGGCACTCAAGGGGCCCTTGTCGCATCACCTATTTAATACACCCTGGACTGTATAAAGGCCCCTCTACACGACGGCCCATCATCGGCCATCATGACGATGGGCCAAAATCTGGACGGCAGCAATGGCTCGAATAGTGGCCGACTATGGTAATGGCCGATGATAGGTGATCAATAATGGGCAATCTTGTATAGTGTAGCGACCGTTTAAGATTAAAATGCCCCTATAGTGGGTGCGGTACGCTACATAAATAGGATGAATACTGCATTTCAACTCCACGGGGTGCCATTTCGCACAGTTGGTTCTTACACCAATGAGATCCATTTTCGATGAGAACGCGTCAACATTTTCCCTTAGGAGCCAAGATGGCGGCAATTTTTTGAGAAAAAAAATTTAAAACTGCAATCAGTTATATTAGTCCAAAACATAAATGGAGTATAATTTTTGGTTAAATGAAATCTGCTGAACACGAATATGGTGTCTATTTTTAACAGACTTCAAAAATTTACAAAATGGGGTGGTTCTTAATTCGACCCATATCTATTTTTTTTTTAGATTCGTTCAATCGTTTTTTGAAGAACGGGGGAGGGGCAGAAATCCGAAAAGCAAAAAATTTCCCGAGATATCCTCCAGATTTTCTCGAATTTCCTAAGCTTTCCTCAAATTTCCTAAGATTTCCTTGGATTTCCTAAGATTTCCTAATATTTTCTCGATTTTTTTCAAAAAATGTTTAAAGAGCGGGGGGCAAAAATTCGAAAAGCAAAAGATTTCCAGAGATTTCCTCCAGATTTCGTAAGTTTTACTCGGATTTCTTAAGATTTCCTCGGATTTCCTCAGATTTCCTCGGGTTTCCTTAAGACTTCCTCAGATGTCCTCGGGTATCCTTCTGATTGTACACCAGATTTCCTTCGCAGTTTGCCCTTCGGAATATGCCGTATGCGCCCGCATTAAGAAAAATGTAATATTGCGATAACAAAATTCAAATTTCGTCGTAATTGAATTAAAATTGATAGTTTGGTATTTTAGAAGTAGCTGATATCGAATCCGACGTCAAAAGTTAAAAATTCAAAATTACGATTCTGGTTTGGTTGTAATAACTCCAATTTTTGGATATTTACATGAAATGTGTGGTTGCAGTACGACTTTTTGTGCGGCACTTTAACTCCACGGGATGCAACTTGGCACAGTTGGTTCTTACACCAAGGAGATCCATTTTCGATGAGGACGTGTCATCATTATCCCTTAGGAACCAAGATGGCGTCCATTTTTTGAGAAGAAAAACTTCAAACTGCAATCATTTGTATTAGTCAAAAACATAAGTGTGGAGTATAATTTTTGGTTAAATTATATCTAATGAACACGAATATGCTGTCTATTTTCTAAAAATTATACCCGAGATGAGTGATTTAAACAAGGTACATTATTTCAAAATATGTCCGCCATATTGGTTCCAAAAGTAAAATGTTGAAGCGTCCTCATCGAAAATGAATCTCTTTGGTGTAAGAACCAACCGTGCCAGCCGTGGAGTTGAAGTGCAGTAAAAAAAAAGTCGTACCACAACCACTACTACTACTTTGGACTGCTTGTCGTAGTGATGATGGTAATAATAAACATCTGTAAAAGTATTAATACAAAACTCACCTGTTTGTTTGGTATTCTTTGTTTATGAATGCTCTATTCTCGTTCAGCGAACTAACACCCAGTTTCGCAAATCAGTAGTTTTATTTGGTTAATTCTGCAAGAAATCGATTTTAATTAAGCTTCCTGAAAAGGAAAGATGTCACTCTAAAACATAGTACCATTTTCAAATTGATTTGAACTCTTGTTAAATTCTAAGGTCTCCGTCAGTTGGCCTGTACTTACGTAGGTATGGAAACACTCTGCAGATCGCAATTCTTAACGGATTCTGTTGAATTTTTCTTAATCGCCTCGTTTAGTATCAGAATAGAACCGTGTTGAATTTCATAATTAGACTAAGCTTATTTTCAGAAAAGTACGATGCAAGGAGCATTTTATTGAGTAACCATGCTTTTCCCGCTGAAACAGAAAATCCGAAAAGCTGAAAAATCGACCGGAAGTGAGATATTGAAGATCCCGTCCAATATGGCGCCAAAAATCATAAAACATTGTATCTCCGGTCCCCTGTGACCTAGAAATGTGGTTCAAATGTCCAACTAAATATATATATGAGGTTGAGGAACACGTTTAAATATATTCCAATTTATTTTCCATATTTATTGTTTTATATATAATTAAAAAAGTTTAGAAATTATATCTATTAACATAAAATGTCATTCATATTAACATTTAGGCATTCGCCTTTGCAACTGCATAATTTCATGCAAGGGACAGATAACTTCCTGCAGCGGCACAGCCTAGTGTTGCATTGCCCCTTGCACCTGCAACTTTTTCATTTCATTTTTCATTTTTCATTTCCGGGCAGGCCTCTGGACCAGCTGGAAGTGTCATCAATACTGGGACCAGACGATCTCCTTCAATCTTCCATCCACAATCCTCAGGAGCCGGAAGCTGAGGCTTCTCAATATGCGCAAATAACTTTTTGTCTTTCCGCTTTGGAATAAGTGGCATTTGTCTTTCATGTATGTATCTATTTAACGGCTGAAAAAACTGATAGAAATCTGCAAATCTCACATTCCAATTTCTCTTTGAAACTACCCCTTCTCGATTGTAATGACTGTGGAACTTCAACATTAATATCTCTAGCCAGTTGAGTGTATCTTTTCTAAACATCATCCAAAGCTAAAGCCTAAAATGAAAAAAAAATAGTGTTGTTAACAAAATTAAATCATTTATGGTTAAAGTATGTAAAGTAAAGCAATTGCACCTTTTCAACAAATGAAGCAACACGAAGTACTTTGCAAATCTGGAAGAAAAGTAGGCACTTTTTAAGGTTCTTTCCCTCAACTTTTGTGTTTTCCTTATTTCTTTTGTGTTTTAAAAGACAGCTGCAACGTTCCGTTGGCGATCAAGTCACCCATACTACTTATCCTGATATGCAGCATGTAATCATAATTTTCCAGGTTATTTATTGTTTCGTTCGTGCTCGCAGACATGACTTGCCTCAGACGTTCATTACTTGTCTTTTGACACAAAATGCATTTCTTCATATCAGTTTTTCCAGTCATTGATCTTGTAATTTATTGAGACCTAGCTGGTCCTTCCCCTGTTCAAGCTTCTGCAGCCTTCTGCACATTCTCTGTCCTCTTCTTCAGCTTTCCTATTTTTTCTGCAGATGTAAAACTCGCATAACAGGGTTTATGACACAAATAAATATTTTCATCATTCTTGTTGTTATTATTCTCAGCATCATCATTGCTAAATAAATTCAAAATACGTAAAATTGCATTTAAGTATTGGGAATCGTGTGCACCTTGCCTTGCTCTAGCACTGATGAGGAGCCTTTGTCTGCTCTTGACGTTTAATAGTTTTTCCCTTTGGGATAAGACATAGATTTTGATTTACATCAGTTGAGGAGAAGCAGACCAAATTGTTGTCGTCCACGGGAAAAACTAGAAGGCTTTTACTAGAATTTTGCCTAGTCTAAATGATCCATCTAGTAGTTTCATTGCTATAAATATAATTATTTAACATCGTCACGAATTTCCGCAGACAATTTCTTTCATTGTAGGCACTATTGGACAAATAAAACAATTATTTTTCCATTTAACTCTACAAAAAAAACGTCATGGATTATTCTCAAATATGTACCGTGTTATTGTAGAAGAACCTTAAACACAGCGTGTGAAGGACGCGGCACTAATTTATTTATTATGGGCTCCACGTGCATCCCCCTTTGATTGTGTGTGGTGTTTTCCACTCTCAGTCGAGTTCGATATGTTTAAGATATGATAAACGAGAAAAGTAAGAGCTATACTTACCTTAGATTACTAACTGCCTTCTCTCTCAATATGGCTTCTCAGGTGAAGCAATTTAGCTTATTTATCTAGCACTTTAATGGATTTTTTGCTTAGAGATTTCTGATTTACTTTTATAGAAAATTCCTCTCGAGCCTCCGTAAGCCGATCGGTGCATTGAGTTACAGACTTGTGGGCTCAAGAGACACCCGATACTTGACTATGATATAACATAAAAGTCCTCGAGGTATAAGACTTGATAATCATTCAATCAGTTAAATAAAACAGTTCGAATACCATTTATTGATTAGAATATAAAATAAATACAAACAGGGTTATGCAATAGCCTATTTAAGAGAATCTATATATTTCAATGAACCGCTTCCCCAAGTAGAGCAAGGACGAGTGAGGACTTTGGTTACGAACTACCATTAAATTGAGAGCGTGCAATAGCAATCGATTAGGTAAAACGATTCACACAACATCCTCGTAAGTTTATGTAGGCACTTTAGTTTTTTGACTGACTCAAATTATATAAAAATATTTTATTTTCAAAATTTAGTTATAGTCGTTACCTATAAGTTTTCTTTTGGTGATTATATCGCCCACAAGAATGGAGTTCAACGATATATGAGTTTAATTCGCCTCTACGGCGACGTACGGTTTCTTAATGGTTCAATATAAGGGATGTGACACGACTTTGCTTTCGAGCGACTTTCTTGCAAATTACCTTTTTATCTTACTTATGCACAAAGCGGTTTTCTCTATAACTTTACCATCTTTAAAAACCTGCATTTGGTTTTGCTACCACAGCTTTCTGCCAATTCAACGCACTCGTGCAACTGACGACTCGCTAGATGAATAAAAAAATTTGATTTATTCGAGAAATCGGCCTTGTCCATTTTGGATGATTTTTGTCTAATCATTGCCTGTAGACGCTACGCGCCTTTGTAACATTTTTCGGTTTTGCCATTTCAGTACGTGGCCTCGTTAAAATTTTATATTCATTCTTTAGAACTATTGCCATAATGACTGTGTCTTCACTTTGTTTCGTGAAGCGACACAAAAGTTAAAAATATTCAAAAGCATTTTCAAAGTACATTTTTAGCGTACTTCTTAAAAAGTGTAATATCTTCTTTTCCTTATCCACATAAATATTTTCCAATTTTGGTGCACTTTCGAAAAACTGTAATATATTTTTTGTTCTGAGCCAAAAATATACTTTTATTTTCGGTTCACTTTTTCATGACCATAATATACTTTAACTCTCATGGCCTGGACGTAAACATATTTTCCTAAGTGAAACATTTTTGGGCGCCACGTGTTTTGCCTTAAATATATTTAGTTATGCTCTAATTGCGTTTTTAATAATTTTTCTCTGTTGAGATGTTCTACGATATTATCGCTACATATTTGTTAACAAAATGTGTTAATATGAAGGCAAAAAAATGTATAATTGTTTTTTTCTAAGGCTATGTCGACAAACTATGAAAATTTGTTTTTTCTAATATAGCAAACAACAAACTTAAATAGAAAAATAACTAGAGAGTAAACATTATACTCTTTAACCGATTGAATGATTTTTTTATATAATTGTTGCACATACTAAAGTTTAACCTTCGCAGTTTTTTAATAAATTATGTTAATTTTATAAATTTTTAATTTTATGGTGGTGCCAACTCAGTTGGTAAAACACTTGTCAGTGTAAAATAAAATTAGAAAAAAGTAACTACCATTCAACCTTTTTGTGTCTTGAACCAGCGACCCAACGATTTCGAGTAAAAAAAAATCAAAACAAATTAATTTAAATTTGTAATAAATTTGTAATAAAACATTATCAGCGTTGATGATTTAGACACAATGGACTTCGAGCCAAAAGCGTAACCACTACACCATCATTGTTCATTAGTTCATTAAACGAATACTTCTATAATAATCGATATAGATGAAAATCAAATGGATGGTTAATCAAATGCAATAAGCACTATGTACTCTTCGTTTTCGTGTTTGCGAGGAGTATAATAATAATAATTTGACCAATAAACCAATGTTATACAAATAACACTTATAGATAACACAAATTAGCAACGATTTTTCTATGTTGTATGACCACCCTGTATAATTTTTTTAATAAAAGTTATATTAGACTTTTTCTGGTAATAGTGAAAACTATATTTCAAATATCATTTCTCTATGTCGTTTGTTATTTTTCGAAATCACCACCAATTTCCAATAAAAGTATGTCAGGTCTCCTGCTCTATAATTGTGTCAACTGCAGTCCAAATATTATTCTCACCATAGCTTTTGGATTAATTATTTTTTAGAGTGATCACCCTGTAAATTTTTCATATTCTTCTTCCCTGATGGTTATGTGATAGTTGCGTTTAACTATATGAGAAACATTAACGTCCACCGTCACATTTTTTTCAAAATTTTTTAGTGCGACCACTCTGCATATTTTTCATATTTTTCTTCCTCGACAGTTCTATTAACTACTTGCGAAATGTTATTGTCCTCAATCAAATTTCTTTCATTATTTTCTTATGGTGACCACCCTATATATTTTTCGCATTTTTCTTCCTTGTCAGCTGTGTTAACTGCATGCGACATATTACTGCCCTCCGTCACAATTTTTCAGTATTGTATATCTTTCATATTTTTCTTCCCTAACAGTTCTTGTATTAACTACATACCAAATATACTATCTTCCTTCAATTGTTTTTCTTAATTTGTCTAAAATCTAGCTGAAGTGAATTTAAACGCTGCCTTATTGTGTGTTACTTAGCAAAGATAGCCATGAACAGTCAATGCGCGCTCACAACAATGAAACATTGGCGATCGTCTTTTGTTTCACGTGCCATGTTTATTGTTTAGTTTTGTGATTCTATAACGTTGTGTCGTGTCGTGTTAATAAGATTTAGGGAAATTTCGTAACTTTTAACGTACCTTTTTGTTAATAATATTTAAAATTTATTAAAAACTGTGAAATAATGTGACTGTTCATCGACTTGTTCTTATTTTGGCTCAAACTTTAAAGGTATGTACCTACGTGGTATCAAATGCTTTCAATATGTGCTGAAGGTAAAAGTATATGATTCCTTTAATAAATAGTAGAGTAACTATAGGTTTTAACTTTGGAATAATGTCATATGAATTAGATTTTTCGTTTTCTTTTGACAAATAATAGGAAATGCATCAAAGAAAAGTTTCTATATTATGCGGGGGTCTGTTAATTTATGGGGGTCGGCAGTGCCACCCCCTTTTTCAGGGGGTGGCACTTTAAAAGTCATTGGAGCTGGAAAAAGAAGAACAAGCTCTATGCAGCTTTTCATATAAAGTGTAGTCTTTAAGATATAACGACTTGCAAATTGCGATTTTACTAAAAAAGAGGTATTTTAAGACGTTTTCTTCAAATAACTCGAAAAGGATTGCATTTGCCAAAAAAATGCTAGAGACAAATAAGGAAGCTATTGAATTGAGGATCAATTTTGTCTTTCCTAATTTCTGTAGAGTTAATGTTAATTTCGGAGATCTGGAAGTACAAAGATAATTTCCGAACGTTTATCAGACGAAGTAATTAGTTTAAATGTGAAATATCTCAGAAACTATGATACTTACAAAACAAAACAAAAAACTATTAACTAAGCCTTCAAATGTTTTTTTTGACTGCTTCTATAGCATAAAAAATAGAACAGTTATGATAGGAGGAATGTGTTTCACATTAAAAAAAAACGTCGCCATTTTGTTACTGTAAAGTAGGCAGTACAATTCTCAAATACTGCTTTTCGTTAACACATAACATGACATAGATGCTCAACTGTTTTCGCCCCTCAAGGGATTTTCGAAAAACATATTATTTTTGTTTCTTTGAAAATATCTCTGTAAATATTAGTTTCAGCGAAAAAATTGTGAAGAACAAAAATAAAGGTTATAAACAGTGAATGAATTTGTTTTTCTTTTAAATTTATGTAAGATTAATAGTTTCGGAGAAACTTAAGTTTAAAGATGGCGTCCGAAAGTTTATATGATGAAGTATTTTAGTCTAGGTGTCCGCGTACATAAATGCAATTTATACATATCCTCGTATAACTTCTTGTACGGTATAACTGCAACTAGTCTATCACTTTTTTCCTTTGCGAAAATTTTCGTAAACGCTGCGTTCCTCCTCGGCATGAAAAAGACGATTTCCACGCGTCGGATTGGAAAATCGGTAAATATATTTTGTCGGACAATTTGAGAATTGGATTCTACATATATATTCTATATATTTCTACAAACTATCTGACAAAAATTTTGGAACGTTAAGGGTGTCTACCACCTTAAACATAACATAACATAACTTTAAAACATTTATTGATAACCAGCTGATTTTTTCAAGATTGCTTAATAAAAATATGTAGAATCTAATTTTCGAATTGTCGGACAAAATATATTTGCCGATTTTCCAGTCCGACGTGTGGAAATCGTCTTTTTCATGCCGAGGAGGAACGCCGCGTTTACGAAAATTCTCGCAGAGGAAAAAAGTGATAGACTAGGCGCAATTATGCCGTATAAGAAGTTATACGAGGATATGTATAAATTGCATTTATGTACGCGGGCACCTAGACTATTTAATTTGAATGTCGAATATCTTAGAAACAAAAAATTCTAGGGTCAGAACTAAATATAATTAATCAAACTTTAATGAATTCTTGCTTGTTTTTGTATCATAAAACACAAAGAAGTTATGTCCGAGACAATGTGCGTCTTTACATTTTTTTAAACAAAATGTCGTAATTTTGTTGCCGTAATTGTTCAGTAATTAAAAACATGTCTCAAAGATACTGTTTTTCATTAAGATATAGCTTCATCTAGATGCTCAGTTTTTATTCTTCTATTAAAAGGCTTGCTTTAAAAAAAATCCATACTTTGTTAATCCTATATAAATAAAAATAACTTCATTTTTGGTACCTATTATTTTTTTCGCTAAAACTAATATTTATTGAGATATTTGCAAGAAAAGAAAAAAATTCCGTTTTATTTCTAAAATAGCTTTATAGTTTAAAGCGTATTTATTTCTAAAGCAAATGCTTTAATAATCACACAAAAAAAATTTAGATCTAAGTAATGCGAAAAAAACAGTATTTGAGAATATTTTTTTTAATTACTTTACTTGCGAATTACAGTAACAATGGCGACATTTTTATTTATAAAATATAAAAACTCACGTTGTTTCGGTCATAACTCTTTTGTTTTTTATTCTGCAGAAACAAATGAAAAATGATTGTAAAGCATTATTAAAAACTTTTAATTCTGATCGTCAGCATTTTTTACGTAAGTGCCATAATTTCTAGGATATTTAACATTCAAAATAGACACTTCGTCTGCCTACAACGTTCGGATGCCATTATAACGGCATGATAATGACGTACTTAACACAATAAGAGTACGACAGCAGGCATTTTCCTACTCAGGAGACTTTATTGAATACGTTTTTGTTTGTTGTCGTCATAACCCGGCTCAATCCGACGAAAATCGTTAATTGACGAGTTATTTTATTTTGGCTTCTCTAGTACACTTCCCGACAAATAAAAGTAGGACAACTCTTGTTCATTGAAAACTGTATTTTTTAGTTATGTAAATCGATCTTGGCATTGTGGAAATTAAAAATAATAATTTCTGACAAATCAACAATTGTCAAAACTGAATTGTCAAAGGCTATTTTACAGAACTAAAATAAAGAGTCCTAGTTTTATTTGTCGGGAAGTGTACTAGGTTAGCTCCGATTACACAGCCTCCACAACTTATTTTCAAATTTTCAAATTCTACAGCCATTTAAGGGTGGCTTTCACCTTTAAAGGGGGTTGAGATACACTCTCATAGTCACAATGTACTCTCTTACCCCATTTTGAAGCAAAACTAAAGAATAACCATTGTAACTATATTTTTTGTACTGATGTTTACTGAATTGTTATTTGAATAACTGAGGTTTTATATTTATCATATAAAAAATACACTTTACTAGACTATTTTACATTTTTAATAAGAATATTTCGAAAAAATCCCTATTAGCGGTGTTTTTCGGTATTTTAAAGGTGTTATATCAATTTCTGGTTAACGGGACCTCATTTTTCTTAATCAGCGACCAAAAAACATGTAGTAAAGGATAGGATATTTTCTGAGTAAAACTTTTAAAAAACAGAAATTCGCATTTTTACTTAAGTAAAATACAGGAATTTCATATATTTATAGGATTTTTTGAAGTTATGTTGAACGTTTTTAAAATTTGGACAGTGCTCAACAATTATTAAAAAAAAATTTTTTTTCAAATCCATTAATAATTGCACTGCAGACGGATTTTTGTCTAAAAAAATTGAAAAATTTTCCACTGTGCGGCCTCCCCAGAGGATGAGGAAAATTTTTCAGAACATGGTTGAAAACGGATGTGTATGTAGATTCCTCTACTAGGTAATATTGGCATTAATTACAAAATATTTATTTCAAGGGATAATTTGGATACTGCTTTGTACTGATAGAGATTATGCTTCTTTATCTTTTGGCTCGTGGAAGACGGCTTGGGGGGGGGGGCATGCCCCCCCTGGCTACGCCCATGGTTCCTGGAACTCCATTGGGTGACCTCTATGTATTTCGACGTGCAGAAGACGAATCAGGTACAATCTATTTTTAAATCGCCAAAATAACCAAAAAACTTGTAATTAAGATTATTTTTGGGATTTACTAAAAAATTGGTAGGTAATGGAGCTAAATGGACACCTGATTCATATTCAGCACGTCGAAATATATGACGTTCCAGAAACAGCCCAATTTTCACGTTTTATATGTAATATATTTGCATACTAAATATGGGGGAGGATCCGGTGATATTCAAATATTACACACACAAAAATTGTCTGTTCCTGGGACTCCACTAGGCAACCCCAATCCATTTCCATGTGCTGAATATGAATCAGGTGTAAACATAACGTAAATTATGAGTTTTTTTAGGTTATTTTCGATTTACAAAAAAATGGTGGATGATGGAGATAAACGGACGCCTGATTCGTCTTCAGCACGTCGAAATACATAGAGGTCACCCAATTCAATTCAATTCAAAACAAATTTATTATTGTTAAATAGTACAGTCGTGCGCCTTAGCTGGGGACTAGTCTAGAGCCGATCACCCCACCGCGGTGTGCAACGCAGCGGTAGATGAGTGTAGATAATTAGAAACTACTTAAAGCTAAAGATAAGTTTGGATTTTTAGCACACGCGCACTGGTGCACACGCGCACTAAATTTATGACGATAAGATTGTTATACGAGCAAAGACTCAACGAAAAAACCCGTTCGAGCTAGTCACTAGATTCATCCAGTGGTCTGCCTGCCTCTGGAAAGGTGGGGTGGGAGGAGGTTGTGATTTTAAAATTTTTGGATTTACTAGAGGTTATTGGTCAAAAGGGGATTTGGAAGAAGAACAAAAAGGGACAAAAGAACAAAAATTGACAAAAATAACAAAAACGAGATTAATAATAGAGGGAATAGAAAAGGGGTTAAGAGTAAAAGGTGGTGAAAGGGAAATTGTGGTATAGGAAAAATTTGGATAGGGAGGTTGCCGAAAGATAGGCAACGCCTGGTATGGTAGGGGGTGTTTTATATTGAAAAGTATGGCATTATGCTGTCTGATTCGTGTAATGTCTCGGGTTAGCGGACTGTCGCCCAATTTGAATTGGTAGAATTTTTGCGATGTATTTTGGACGAAGTCCGCTAGTGGAGTTATGTCGTGGCAACGTGCATAGAGATCTCTGAGAGAGGTGTATCTATCAGAGGCTGAAATGAGGCGCATAAATTTATGTTCTAGTACTTTTAGTTTTCGCATTGTCGAGGCCGGGATGCTGCACCACACCAGCGCCGCGTATGTGATAGCCGGTCTGGTTACCATCGTATACAACAACTTTTTATTGGTCCTGTTGAGTCCGCTACCCCGCGCCAGGAGCGGATACAGACTCCTGGACATGGAGTAGACCTTTCGTATCGTCTCGTTTACGTGCGTATTAAACGTCAGTCTTCTGTCCAAGTTCACCCCCAGATATTTCACGCACCGCTTTATTGGAATTTGGGGGCCCCCTATCGAAAGTGGTGTAAGAATACGATTTTGGGTGAAGCTGCGCGTGAAGATAATTGATTCCGACTTCTCGGCGTTGATTCGAATCTTCCACTTGCCGTAATATGCCGTGGCACGAGCCATGTGCGCCTTCAGCAGCATGTTCGCTGCTTGTGCGTTGTGTGAATGCGCGTACATGACCGTGTCGTCGGCGTACTTGGCAAGGTTCGTATTCGAGAACTCCGGGAAGTCGGAGACGTACAAGTTGTATAACTTTGGCGACAGGCACGACCCCTGGGGGACGTCCGCGCTAATGTCCCGCCGAGTTGAAAGTTTGTTATTCACCCTAACCTGCAGTGATCTGCCCGTCAGGAAAGAGTGAATAAGTTTCGCGATATGCCTTGGGAAGTTAAGCGAATTCAGTTTGTAGAGTAAGCCCGGGATCCATACTGTATCGAAAGCCTTCTCGATATCAAGCAGCACCATGACGGTGCTTTTCCCGCGGTTGCACTGCTCTTTGACGTCATTCACGATCCTGACGACCTGGCGTACAGTGCCCCTGCCTTTTCTGAAAGCGAACTGACATTCGTCGTCGATGTGGAGTTCATCCTGGGCAGCGTCTAGTCTGACCAGGATGACCTTCTCCACCAACTTGGAAATCGCCGACAGCAACGAAATCGGTCGATAACTGCCGGCAAGTTTGGCGTCTTTGTTCGGTTTCAAGATCGGCACGACCACGGCACACTTCCACTGACTGGGCCAGTGTTGCATGCCTTTCCGCGGAAGATATTTGAGCAGCCTGTATTCAATACAGTCTGCCCCCGGGGCCTCGTCGTTGTAGAAGTCACCCAATGGCGTTCCAAGAACAGACCGCTTTTTTATTTTGTGGAGCTGCGTTAGCCAAACTTGTATGTCTCAAACATATCACGCAAATAAGTCTGAGTCCACTGAGTCCGTTACGTTAATCGACACAGAACTTTATGGGGGAATCTAATTATGTAATCAGATTTTTTCTTTTTTTTGTGGCGCTATGGAACTAATCCAATCAACCAGAAAGAAAATATTAACGGTAAGGCCAATACTTAATAAAGATGTAGAATTAATTGAAACTTAATTCTGTATACGCTTACCAAATCTATGAACCTATATGCAATAAAAACACCAAAGGGATGTAGTTAAATAGATTACAGCAAAAGGAAAAAACCGCTGTCCAAGGAATCACTACTTCTGCATCCAGATTTTCCATCCAAGTCTCTCATAATGAAAAAATTTAGTATGTGGAAATAATTGTTTATGGAACTTTAATAATATAATATTTGAAATCGTGTCTATCTCAAAAACCCATAAAACGATATACCACATCGGTAGGGGGTGGGGGTGGTGATATGGGGGTGGTAGTGGTAGTGGATGAAGTAAAAAAATATTTAGAGGTTATTGATTCTTGTACAGGGTGGACCAAATCAGATGGGATTTGGAGTTTTCTCTAAAACTATGGCAGATGGAAGACAATTCGAACATTTATTGTAGTTTAGTTTTTGAAATTTTTGACAAAATTATTTTATGTTGTTAATAGTTCTCCATGGCCTCTTCAAAAATATATCAAATTTTTCGAAAATTAACGACTTTTTCTAGAGATAAATCCGACATGATATATCGTTGGATAGCTAAATTTACTTGATAATTGAGATATAGAGGTCATCCAAAAATGCCAATTTTCCAAAAATGCTCTCTATCTCGGTAGTCGAAAAAGACGGACGATCGCGGTTGCGCCATTGATTGTTTTTTTGAAAATCGAGATCAGGACGGCTATATTGGTTTTTGTCTACCTGCCATAGTTTTAGAGAAAACCTCAAATCCCATCTAATTTGGTACACACACTAAATCACAATTTTCTTTCACCCCTTTTAATAACGGGGTGGGAATGGTAATGGGGGTGGCTAATGCCAAAAAAATTTTTGAGACCTTATAGCTTCTCTTGTATACAGGTTGTTTGGTACATCGACAGAAAGTTTTCACTGGGCGATAGTTGGGGTCATTTGGAATCTATATGACCATATTTACCCTTATGCAGAAGGCACGTAAATTCGTTAAAAATCGAGGTTCTCATTTTGAAAATTGAAAATTATTAGTTTTAGTTACGCCTATTTTAGTTAGAACTGGAAATAAAAGTAATAAAATGATCAATGCTTATTTAATTTTTTTCCTTATTAAAAATGTAATGTCTGCAAGCATGTTTCCTTTTTAGTTTAATGAACTATAATTCTGTCATAAATTGGTATTCCTACCATTGGAAAGAGTATGCAATAGAGAAGTTTTTAAAACTATTTGAATCTCTTGAATTAGTGCCGCCGCTGTTGAGAAAATTTTGCTTAAAATAAAAAAGAAAAAAATCGAACCAATGTATTTCAACATATAAATTGTCCTACATAATTTTTATACCAATACTTCGGCATCTAGTTTTTTTTTGCTTCGACAAAGTGCATATTAAGAATATCTAAAAAAAATATGTAAGAAAGATGAAAGTATTTAGTATTATAAAAAATAACATGTATTAGTATCAACTCAACTATCTCGTAAAAATATCTAAAAATGCCGATATCTCAAAAACGATTAGACTTTGGCTAAGAGTAAATATGGCCATATAGATTCCAATCGACCCCAACTATCACCCAGTGAAAACTTTCTATCGATGTACCAAACACTCTGTATACTAAATAGCAATTTTATGGACTAGCTCCAATTTGCCACCCAACGGGCGTAAGATGAACGGAATAAGATGAAAATATAATCAAGTTCCTGATCACGTTAAAATAAATACGTGTACCAAAGAACAATGTTAAAGAAAGGGCTTTCTTGGCCCATCCGTGGTAAAGTGTGGAAGCCATCCTTCTTTACTAATTTTGAAAACGAATCCGTAACCCGTTTTGGCGAAAAATCTCCGGAACATATTAAAAAACCACCCTTATTTGGGAGTGACATTGGATTTTTGCCGGAAATTCTCTTAAAATACTAAGTTTCGATAACTGAGTAGAAAAAGAAGTAAAAAAATCAAATTCACCCCTTCAACCCTCCTCCCCATTCTTTCACCACCCCCAAGAAAGTTGTAAGCTACTATAACTACTATATAGTTATTAACATATTTTTAAAAAATCAGAACACCTCATTGAATGATTGCTATCAGAATATAACAATCCGATTACTTCTGAGTACACTCATAGGCCTCTTCACCCTCCTCACCCCTAAAAGGTGAGGAGGCCTAAAAAAATGTTGCGTGATTTTTATAGTGAAAAATTATTTAGTTATTTAAATAATTTTTATTTGTTAGAATGGGAATCTTTTTTCATTTTATGGCCCCCTCAAATTCCAAATCAACCCACAAAATGGGTGGGAGTAACTATTTTGGGACTTTGCGGGAGGTGGGGATGTGGCACAGAGATTATCTCAGAAACATCTCGGGGTGAGAAATATTCATCTGAATTGACTAAATCATCTTATTATCATAAAAAGACATCAAACTAGGTGACTAGGGATTTCTTTTGCAATTAAAACCAATAGAAACTCTAAAAAAATAAAATCTACCACCTTAATTGGTGGGGATGGGTGTAAGAGTATTTAGAAGTAATCACATTATAACCTAATAATAGCCATTTACCGAGGAGTTTTGTTTTATTTTTTTTAAAATGAATAAATAACCGCATATTAGATATTGTAACTTACACCGTTCTTATGGGTGGTAAGGGGCGACGGAACCGAGGGGAGGAGGGGGGGGTGAATTTAGAATTTTTGCTTCTTTTTCTACTTACCTAACGAAACTAATAAGGGTGGTTTTTTAATGTGTTCCGGAGATTTTTCGCGAAAGCGGGTGACGGATTCGTTTTCAGCACCCCAAAATTAGTAAAAAAAGATGGCTTCCTCGCTTTACCATGGATGGGCCAAAAAAGCCCCTTTAACATTGCTCTTTCAAGTCAATATCTTAAACGGTTCCAGAGTAATCGTGAGCATAAAAAATGTTACAAACAAATCGACAGACAGAGACCTGCAGACAGAATTATTTTTTGGCTCAAACTTAAAATCTTGACGTTTCATGACATTCTAAGCCTATTTCAACAATAAGAATTTTCAAATTCTTTTTTGTCGTTACTATACTTCCACTGGATGTGGAATTAAAATATATTTAAATTTATCTATTATGATTAGGAGTAGTTGACAATTAAAGGAAAGTTCACAAGGACATACGTTTCTTGCAATGGGGCGCTATCAAGGTGTTTTTTAAATTTTTTTGTACAAGCTAGGTAAGGTCTCGGTAAACAGGGAGAGCAACATGAGGTTAGACAATAGGAATAGGCATTATTATAACTAGTATGGGGCGAGGGTAGAGGCGTTTTGACTGTGTTGTATTTCGATACTCTAGTGAAGCAACGTTCAGTGCGGTTAGTAGTATTAGTTTTTTTTTTAAATATTTATTTAACGTCGGCCTATTTCCGCTACCAGAACCTATCACCGACGCCAGGAGACGAGCTATCCCCAACCCGGAAATTTTTGCCAAACCTCTTCTCTTGGGAAGAGAAGGAGAAGATCTTTTACTTGCCTAACATTTAATAGACAAGGGACCGCCTGCTTTACATCCCCTCCGAAGGATGGTATATCCACTACATAATCCTCGTCTAGAAATTACATAGCTTCCGCGTATAAGCTGATATACAAGCCGCTAGAAGGTGGGACGGGATCGCTTTCCCAAGATGGATTTCACCCATCCAAGTACTAACCGCGCAGAACGTTGCTTCACTGGAGTATCGAAATACCAAATTGGGTAGGAAGCTATGTATTTTCTAGAAGAATTACGTAGTGGATATACCATCCTTCGGAGGGGATGTAAAGCAGGCGGTTCCTTGTCTATTAAATGTTGGGCAAGTAAAAGATCCCTACTTTTCGCAAGAGAAGAGGTTCGGCAAAAATTTCCAGGTTGGGGTAGCTCGTTTCCTGGCATCGGTGATAGACCCTAGTAGCGGAAATAGGCCGATGTTAAATAAATAGTTAAAAAAAAACTAATATATCTAAATCTTTAGCCCCGGTTTTATTCAGAAATATCCTAATAAATATGTTTTGTTTAGATATAAAGCATGTGATAAATTGAATGGAGCCATAACTCTGCTTCTGATTTTTATAAGTTGGCACTATATTTTTAATAAATGGATCACCGGCACCTTCGCCATAAATTTAAATTTAATGAATTATCCTCTACGGAGCAACCACATATACGTCTTTTATTTTATAGAACTTTATTCTTGCTAACAACGTCTTGGCCGACGTTTCATGGTCTATGCATTGTTCTAGTTAATTCTTCTAGGCGAATTTAGATTATGCACTTTAAATGTACACTATGAATGATTCATCACTATTGAATAGTGTAAATTGTACGTTCACTGGCATTTCATTCAAGATGAACGGTGACAGAGAGCAGTGAACGAGGTAGAACCGATTCCTACTATCGATGAAACAGTTGGAAGAAGTCACCCCTTTTTGAAAGTGTAAACTTGATTTGGTGAATAGTTGTTTGACGGTGTTTAAATATCAGAAAATTGAGCTTCACTCATTCTTAAATATTGTTAATACTTATAGTACAGTAAAATTAAAAGTTGACCCGGAACAAATTTGTAACAAGCTGATTTCTTCAGGATTGTATTCTATGGCTATCCAGGAGTCTCTGACTGAAAATCCCAAAAAATCCGCCGTGCAGAAATAAAAAAAAAATTCACCGCCATGTTGAAATTAGGCACTTCTTTCCTTTAATCGGTACTAGCCCGCACTGATGACACTTTAGGAAAAAAGTTTTTTGGACGAAAATTTTGAGAGAAAGAGCTAAGTTTTAATGTGATATAAAGTTTTTTGCAATCGGTTAAATATTAGCAAAGTTACGGTTGTCAAAATTACATTTGTATAAAAATATAATAATTCTTCTATTTTAATACCATAAAATGCAGCCTCATCATATATATTTTGTTTTGCAATGCTCAATAAGTAACGTTATTATTAAGTCTGTATCTTGACCAACAACTATAACAAGGATACACATATCAGCTGAGCAATCAATAGCAGCTTTTACAAATAAATAATCAGCATCTGCATCCGCACATTTGTCTGTGATATTATTTTGATTGAAATTTGATGTTAGAAGTTTAATTAACTGATCTTTATTTGACACTGATACTAAACATTCGTTTTGAGATACTATCTCTACTACTTTTTTGTGGGTCAATATTAATTTCTTTGTGAAATGTATTTTTAGCTATCCTTTGACATTCTGTAAATTTAACGGAAGTGCTTTCATTAGAATAGCCATCGAAAATAATAATACAATTTAAACCATAATGATAACGAAGAAATGAAACACACTGATGAACAATATTTTTACATTGAGCCGGGTGTTGCCACACAACTTTTCTAAGGTCTATTACAAATTGTTTAGCACTTTCAGGCAAAGTTGGACTTGGAGTAAGTTTTTTATCAAAATAAGAAAAAAGAGATGATTTTGTTGTTTTTTGAAACGAAATATCGTCAAATAAACTAACCGGTATATGTTTTATTTCATGTTTAAATAAACCTTGTTTAATTAGTATTACCAACAAAAGTTCTTATTGACTATTGTTACATTCTTACAGTGTTAAAATACAAAAAATACTCTTTTTTGAAAAGAATCTGTCATTTTGACGATCATAACTTTATTAATATTTAACCGATTTATACCATATTGAAGCTAAGCTCTTTTTCTCAAAATTTTGCCTCTTTACTTTTTTCCTAAAGTGCCATCCGTGTGGGCTATTACCGATTAAAGGAAAAAAGTGCCTAATTTCAACATGGGAAAGCATTTTTATTTATTTCTGCACGGCGGATTTTTTGGGATTTTCAGTCAGAGACTCCCGGATAGCCATAGAATACAATCCCGAAGAAATTAGCTTGTTACAAAGTTCCGGGTTTGGTCCAAATTTAATTTTGTTATACTGAAGTATTATCAGGATTTTGTTCTGCTAATTCAACTATAATTGACTAGATGCTCCAAATAAATTTCTTCGTTGAATCCATGGCCTTACCCACCAACGAGGTGGACGGCGATTTTTCTTTTCTTCGACTTCTTTCTGTCTTCGATCTTTCTGGCTTCCTCTGCAATGATAACAGTTATCTCTAGAATAAAAGCACACACTAATTAACTTGTTGCCATTTTGTAATGAGCTGAAAGTTATACAAGTACAAATTGATCACTAACCATGAATCGTCCACAGCACATTTCAAGTGCATAATCTAAATTCGCCTTTAGTACCGAAAAATATACAGGGTGGATAGCTCAAAGATAAATACAAAATTAGTGAAAAGGATGTGACGGAGAAAAATAATATTTGGCAGGTAGTTAATATAATTGCCAAAGAGAAGCGCTCTGCTTATAAAAAGTGACGTTAGCCCTAGCTAGTATCACGTAACTAATGTTGAAGTGTCAAAAAGGAACACTACGATTAACAGATTTTTCACTTCGCTCCATTTATTTATTTTCATTGTGTTACAAAATATGACAGATTTTTAATTAATACATTATTTTGGAGAATCTGACTTTAAAAAATTGTAATGTGCTCCATATAGTTTATAGATGTATAATTAGCAAGAACGACAAATCCACTTTTTCCCATTTTTTTCAAATAGAATACTGTATGTTATGGCATCAGAGAAAAACCCTTTGGAACAGATTTCTATCGATATCAGATACTGTGGATCTATCTGTCATGGGTGAAAAGATATTTGATGGCAAATGGGGATAACTCGTAATTAATAAAAAAATTACCATCAATCTTCAGTTGTCTTATGCGAGGCTTTATGGATTTTTGATGAAATCTGCTCTCTTCTAAGTGAGAATATTTCGAAAATAATGATATTTATATACTGAGAAAAAAAAAGTACTTCAGTATAGAAAAATACTTATAAAATACTTGATATACAACGTAATCTACCAGGACATGCAGAAAATTTAACACTAGGTTGTCCCCCACCGAAAGGAGTAAAAAAATGAAAAATTTTTAAAAAAATGACCAAAAAAATTACCTTATTTTTTTTGTAGGAATGCGCCGCGAATGACTTCAACTAATCTAACGTAACGCGGTACACCATATCACTTTATCAGACTTGGGATTGACACTACTTACAGCAAAGCTGGATAATAAGATAGAAGTGACTTTTGGTTTTAATCAAATCACACTACAAAAATACCGAAATAAATCGAAATAAATCGAAATAAATCGAAGACGTTGATCTTATGCTGAAATGAAAAGCAGATATACGAGATATTTAGTTAAACCGGTCAATGACACGGCCGTGTAACTATTGTTCGACCGGAAGCAAAAAACGCGGCTGTCTAGGGGTCTACACACGATCCAGTGGCACGGAGCTAGCCTTGTCGGCATGCTTTGAACTCATTCGTAAAAGTGAATTGGTCCGCTGGAATTCCAATTATCTTCAAAGCGTACCAACAATGTTGACTACCTGCCGCTGGATGGTCTTTTTTTTATCTCGCCGGCCGGCTCACTTTTTATGCCAATTAAGGAAATGTAAACAACTCGAATACGTTATTTCGCCAGTAAGTTCGTCGACCTCTTCAGAATTAGGTCAGGACTTACTCAACATCAGTAGTGTACCTTCGCAAATTGACTAATAATTTAATATACTAAATTACCTCAGAATCCTCTAAAATTTTGCAGGGGCTTTCCCACATTGAAGACTAGCACACCATTTTATTTTCCGCATTTCTTGGTAGATCACGTTGTATTTAGGTATATTCTGAAATGGTCTAAAATGCAGGTCTGGATGCAACTTTGATGTGAAACGAGTTTTATTTTAAGTTTAGAACCAAAATTTCAGGGGTACGTTTGGTACCACAACATAGAGGCTGTTATATTTCAAAAAAATGAGAAAAATAGATTTGGCGTTTCCTAACTCACTCGATATAAAATAGCCAATGATATTAGATCTGATAACCAGAATCGTAAACGTCTCTTGACAATTTTTGACACAATCTGGATTGAAAAATGTTTCATTACTTCGCAGGAGTTCACAAAATTTTTATACAAATTCACCCATATCTGGTACTCACCCATCGCAGACTCTTCAAATGGCATATCAATTGAATCGTCATTAAAAGGAGAATTCAAATATGTAATAATATACCGAGTGTTCTATTTTAAAAGACAAGTTTATTACATCACGCTTAAAGGGATCATCCTGTATATTTAAAAATATTTTAAAACTATGCAACATTACCCTCAAGTTAGTTTGTTTTTAAAAATGTTCGATATCTTTTATAAGAAAGCCAGGATAACTTTAATAAAAGAGCCAGGATATTTGCGTGACGCAAGGTGGAGAAAGTATATAGTATACAGTATACACTACGTCGATTAATTTTGCCTATATCTGCCTTAGAGAACGTAAAATTATCTTAAAATGTTACATTCGAAAAGGCTTTAAACTTTTGATATTGGCGTAAACTCCAGATAAGTTGAGAAAAAAACAATTTTTTGCGATTTACAAAGAATGACTAGGCAGAAATTAATTTGGACCTCAGATTCGGATTCAGCGCGCCAAAATATGTGAGGACATGACAGTCTGTATGGTATACTTTTTTTTGAATGGCTGTATAATCAATAACTTGGAAACGAATTGTTTTTCAAAAAAAGTCATTCCTCATTTCCTATTTCATTTTTTACCATCCAGTGTGATGGATATTTAAAGCTTAAATAATACCACGTATGCAAAATCATAAATCGTTTCCCTTCTGTTTTAATTTTGATTGGATTAGTATATTTATGGCCCGTAGGTTTTAAAATTCCAAATAGGCTGGTTTTTCCTCTTTTAAATTTCGAAGTATATAAGAACTCTAAAATATTTATTTATTTTCTAAAATGTATTGTCGTTGCAGATTTTACTTTATACTCAGGTACTGCTAACCACGGACTCGTTCAGACAACAAATCATATGCTATTCATGCTTAGAGCCGTGCTCCAAACATGAAACGGGTTTTACAAAAGAAGGCAGACGAATTATATTATTAATAATCTCTAAATATGACAAATTTTGTACCTTAGCGTTTTTGAATAGTATACAACTCATCGTATTGTATGGTATCCCTCATGTCTTGACTTTTTTAAATAAATCTAAACTATATGATCTAAATCTAATTACAAATATTTAATAAATTGTTCGCCTTAAGACGAATACCAAAGAGGTGATTTGAAATCAGCATGTCCTTATTGTCCTTGTTTTAAAGTAGTTCTAATTACACAGGTCTACAAAAAGAAAGGGGCTTGTTCTGAAGTATTTTTACGCGCTAAATCAAATTTTGGACACAAAAAATTTCTTATCACAGTTAATAGATAATATACTTTTTTATTTTGTAACGTTGTGAGTACATGATGATGTCCATGTTACTAAAGTTTGAATCCTCCTCTACCACCTTTTACCTGCTTAGGAAGGTGAAAACTGCATTTTCATCAATCGACAATTTTAGTACAGTACCTAGAGGTAAAAAATATGCAAAACTTCGGAATAATGTCATATTGAACGGATTTCGTTCATTTTTGGCAGTATAATAGTAAATGCTTCACAGAAAAGTTTCTATATTGTGCGGGGGCTTGCTAATTTATAGGGGGTGGATGCCACCCCCTCTCAGGACGCAGCACTTAAAAAATATATATATTTATTGGAGCTGAAGTAGAATCAAATTTTAAGAAGAAAAGGTTCTATGCAATTTTTCACATAAATTGATAGTTTTTAAGTTATGACGACTTCAAAATTGCGATTTTAGCTTAAAAAAAAAGGTATTTCCAAACGGCTTTCGTCAAGTATCTCGAAAAGTATTACTTTATCGAAAAAATGTTCAGACCAATTACAGAAACTACAAACTGGGAATTAATTATATTTTTTGTTTATTGATGTAGAATTAATAATTTCGGAGATATTTAAGTTTACATTTGGCATCCGAGTGTTCATAAGATAATTATTTAGAGTGAGAGTTAAATATCTCAGAAAACGTCAAGGATGCTAATAGGTAGAATAATAGGTTATTAATTAAGCTTTCAACTGTTTTTTCATTTGTTTCTGTAGCATAAAAAACAAAGAAGTTATAACCAAAGCAATGTGCGTCTACACATTTTTTTAATAACAACGTCGCCATTTTGTTACTGTAATTAGCCAGTAATTAAAAAAAAAGGATTTTGAAACACTGTTTCTCATTAATATATAGCATGATGTAGATGCTCAAATTTTTTGGTTTGTATACAGGCACTTGCTTTAGAAAAAAATACAGTTTAAACTATAAAGGTATTTTCGATAAAACGTAATTTTTTTCCTTTTCCAAATATCTCAATAAATATTAGTTTTACTGAGACTAAAAATAAAGCATATAAACTGATAGTGAATTTCGCTTGTTTATTTATTTACATAGATTAATAGTTTCGGAGATACGAAAGTTTAGAAATGGCGTCTGAACGTTTCTAAGACGAAAAATGCAGTTTAAATGTTAAATATCTCAGAAATTGTGACACCTACGTCACGCATGCTAAGAAATGAAATTAGAGACAATTAATTGCGCTTTCAAATTATGTTTTACTGGTTCCTGTAGCATAAGAAATAAAGAAGTTATGACGGAAAAAGTGCGTATTTATATTTTTTTATATAAAAATGTCGCCATTTTGTTACTCTAATTACCCAGTAATTTTAAAAAATTATCTCTAATACAGTTTTTCGTTAAGATGTAGCATTACCTAGATGCTCAAATTTTTTTTTTTCAAAGCCCTTGCTCTAGAAAAAAATCCATTTTAAACTTTAAAGGTAATTTCGAAACACTTGGATACCAAATATAAACTTAATATCTCCGAAATTATTAATCCCACATTAATAAACAAAAAATATAATTCATTCTCAGTTTGTACTTTCTGTAATTGGTCTGTAACATTTTTTCGATAAAATAATACTTTTCGAAATACTTGACGAAAGCCGTTTGGAAATACTTTTTTAAGCTAAAATCGCAATTTTGAAGTCGTTATAACTTAAAAACTATCAATTTATGTAAAAAATTGCATAGAACCTTTTCTTCTTAAAATTTGATTCTATTTCAGCTCCAATAAATATATATATTTTTTAAGTGTCACCCCCTATAAATTAGCAAGCCCCCGCACAGTATAGAAACTTTTCTGTGAATCATTTACTATTATAATGCCAAAAATGAACGAAATCCATTCAATATGACATTATTCCGAAGTTAAAACCTCTAGTTACTGTACTAATTTATTTTTAGTGAAAAAAAGGGGGTGGTAGAAGGAAACTGACACGATAGAATTTTTTATTTGTCCAGAATTGGCATCAGTGCATCAAAAAACATTAGAACAAGACTTTTTTGCAGACCCGTATAGTTTTGTCTACTGAATAACATCAATAATAGTGCTTAATTTATTGTCATCTACTCGAGCTTTTACAGTTCTCATAGATTGAATGAACTTGTTTCAAAATTGTTTCTTCCGTTGCTAGGATAGACGTTGGAGCATTTATTTTTAAAAAATTCTGCAAAAGATTTTTAGTTTCTTTGCGAATATCTCGCTCCTATTAGTCCTACGGCAAAAATAGTTAATATGTAAATGAAGAGCAATGACATTCTTTGCAAAAATGGTTTCACACTATCTTCTCGTAAAATTAGTATTTACGAGATTAGTCACGTTTCAATTTCTCGATTGTTTTTGTGGCTAAAGGTTTTAAATTTTGTAATTATTGTATTATACAAAAAGCTATATTTTCCACTCTGGAAAGTTTCTCTTCCGATCTAACCGGAAGCGGTAGCAACTTTTGATTTTTAAATAGCCCCCTGTCTATTTTTTTGCATATTTGGATTACTCATAAAATTACAACGATACTTCACAAGTAGTCATTTGTTTTTAAAATGGCGTTATAATTTCAAAAAAAGTGAAAATCTAAGTTGGCTACTGCGAGACTACCTTTAAATAATTTCGTGCAGCAATTGCTATCTTGAATTAAAATACACTTTTCGAAAAAAAGAAAAAAGTAAAATAAAATTCATTTCTTTTAAATGAAAATCCTATTTTTTTAATTTACTACTTATGAAAGTCGTGTAATTAAGAATTCTGAGACCAAACGTGTGGTAAAAATAAACTTATTAGTTGCAGTGTGGTTTTAGAGAAACATGTCAACCGGAAACACGAGTCAATTTAGGAGTAATAGAAAAAAGTGAAAAACGCAACAAGGTATTCAAATTCAAATGTCTATTACTTTTAAACTATCGATTTATGAACAAGTATGGGACCATTATTATACAAAATTTCATTACCGTTAACTTGCATAATAATTATTTACGCCGTAGGCTTTATAAAAAGTGAGATTTTGGCAATAAACTTACTTTTGACACCATTTTCGTAAAGAGGAAAACTTCATATAATATTTATTCTCTCAAACTAGAGGGGCATCAATAATAAAACTTTCTGTAGGATTTTTTAGATTTACACTTCGCTTTTTCGTCATCACGTGACTTGGTCTATAGTAATTTATCAACTTTAATCATATTTTCAACATCATTCAATTTTGTAGGATTGTCAAGCTGTCATTTCAGTAATTGCCAAAAAAATATCATACTCTGCCCTAATTAAATAACATTTAGAATTGAAATACGTAAAAACTCAACAGTAGCCGCTGACAAACTTTTAGAATTCTAGACCTAAATTATCTGATAAAACGTAAGTGAAACAAGAATAAGTATTCGCAGTCCGCAGTAATGGCAAGATATTTGTCCAATTGACAGCGATGTATTTTACTGAGCAGTTGCCGAGATCAAGCTTTCAGAACTACAATTTCTAAGACACGACAATACATCATATTATTATACAGAAAGCTGTTAAGGGAGGATCCACGTCAACATTATGTCTTGCTTGATTTTCTATATCACTCATGGAACAGAGTATATACCGAATATGAAATATAGATTGGACATTGTCAAAGAATTCGCATAATATATTATTTATCGAATCATACTCTGTAAATGTGGTCCATACTCAAGTTTAAAAGCTAAAAACGGTTAAACGTTCTGATATTGGAGCCCGGAGGAAACTTACATCATTAAACAAAATATATTTTAATTATTTTGAATGATGTATTTTATCCCAGATGTACTATTTCAACGGAGGCATATTTCATTAGAAAAAAACAGAGGCGGATACAGAAGTGACTTTTGTGGGGACTATGTAAAAAATTCATGTAACTAAAGAGTGAGACGTCAACAATCTCATCTATACCACCCGCAAGGAGTCTGAGAATTTATTTTTACTATCCGACTTTAATTCACGTATAATATTTTGTCGCATGTTGTTGGCTTTTTCGTCGATGTTACCCGCGCGGTAGCTCAGTCAGTCGGTTACGGCATATTTAGTGACTTCCCACTCCACTCCCCCCTCTCTGAATTCTTTACACACATCTAAATTTGCTTTATATAATTCCGTTTTTATCTCTTGACTCCTGCAGCAGGGTTTTCTTGAACACTTCTCCCTGCATAAATTAATATAACACTCATTCCTTCTTAAAAAAATAAAAGTAAATTTTTATGGAATTAAATCGTATGGCAAATTTTTAAAGCAAATAAGATTGAACTTAATCAGCGTCTAAATATATAATACATGATCTGAAACTCAAATATTTTATTGAAAATTTTCATTTTAATCAAAATTTCGTTCCAGGAACATTCAAGTGGAAAGTTTCCTTCCTTCCTTTACCCATCTCTGCAATTAACTTTAAGAGACATTTTCTCATAAATGTAGTGAACCTTATAATATTTTTGGAAACATAAATGGAAACACTTTGAAAATATCAGTTACATTTGAAGCAACACTTATAACTTGCAAATCATGTCAAGCTCAACAAAAGTGAAATGACAATGTTTATTCACCGTACAGAATACAAATAATGTACATATGACAGGTCAGGTATGAGACAGTGGCATTGGCAATTACACTGGGAACACAACAAAAGTTCGCTTTATACGCGTGAAATCCTGAAAACCAACATATTTAAATACAAAAATATATACATAATGTATTACAAATAATATTGAAAAATTCGTGATCCGAAAAGCCATTTTTTTGGTTTTTCTCAATTTTAAGCGGTTTCGTGAAAAATAAACCATCAACATGTATAGACCATTTTAAAGTAGACATTTCAATGGTTAAAATGAGCACAGATAGAATATTGAAATCGAAAAAAAAAAAACACCAATAAAGTTTTCCGTGGAAGATTTTGTTTTTTGTTTTTTCGAAAAATGTAAATATCTCGGAAACTACTTGTTTCCCAGATTAAAAAAAAAATCATGCTTATTCAATGCAAAAAAATGTATACTTTCACAAAATTTCATGTAAATTGAATTATTTTTACGAAAAAAAAATAAAAAACCGAAAAATCGGTTTTCCGCCGTTTTATCGGAAAATTTGAAGTTATGATGAAAAATGCCTTATATGAATGTTTTACATTTTTTTATTATCTATAAATTTTGTGCAGGACATTTTTCGGTAGGAGGTCACGTCTCGCCGAAAATCGCAAAAAACCACTTTCAAGCAGCACCATTTCACAATTTCACTTTACCTCATGTTTAATTTTTGTTTTTTCTCTTCTTTATAACCTTAACTAAATTCTCCGGATGGTTCTTGCCCGTTAATAATTTTTTTCTCGCCATTCAAAATCCGCTTTGGAGCGGGGAAATTCTTAATTGCTTCCACTTTTGCTGGATCGGTATTAATGCCCTCCGCGGTGGCCACATGTCCCCGATTATATAAGCACGCATATGTTGATATGCAAGTTTAAATAAATACATAAATACAAGCGAATACATACTATTCTAATTTAGAACATTGTACATTTTTTCTAGCCTTTATATGATTTTGTCTTCCTTTAGTTTACATTTTACCGTTGCCACTACATATTATAGAAAGTTCGTTAAGGCTGCGTGTATGGTAACAAACTTCCTTGTCTTTTTATATTAGTTATAGTAGAATATATTAGAAATTTATACTTAAAGCGATGGTACAGTTAAGATTGAGAGGGCTATGAATGCCCCTTTACAGTGTGCTTGCATAGATAGACCAGCCATACAACGAATGATTCTCCATTAGGCTATAAACACTTTGGTAATGTGAGACCAATTTCCCCAAAAAATCAAACCATAAGACAGACTAGATTGAACCAAACCAAAATATGCCAATTTCAGTACATCTAACGAGACAGAAGACTTCAGGTATCGAATGATATAACATGACTTACTTAGTTAGCTCAGTGTGTTTTCGATGTGAATTTTCCATGTCATTTTACTATCTAAAGTTACTTCCAGGAATTTTGTCTTATCTGTAAGAATAATTGACTGATGTTCAGCCTTAATTAAAATATTTGAGTTATGGGCAAAGTTCTTTGGCAGGAATCACATAAAAACTGTCTTACCAGCATTTAGAACCAGACCATTGCTTAAGCACCATTTAGAAAACTCATTTACTGATGTATGAGCTTTAGTGACTATGGTCTCTAACCAGTTTGTGTCGTCAGCATAGATGATTGCTGCGTTAGGTGTTCGGCAAGGATGAGGCCTATCATTCACAAATATTAAAAAGAGCAATGAACCGAGAATAGAACCCTGAGGCACACCAGTTGTCACTTTCCTAAAATCTGATTTATACGAATCAATTACATCAGTTTGCCTTCTGCTAAGATAAGAACTAATCAACTGATGAGTTAGTCCACGAATTCCAAATCTAAAAAGTTTTTCCAAGAGCAAATCGTGGCCGACTGTGTCGAAAGCTCTACTAAGGTCAAATATTTTTGCTAGTTGATTAAGTAGACTAATATTTCTATAATTACATGCCTCCATTCTCGATCCCTTGTACATTTATGATAAATAAATGTTTTTGTATCTTGATGTTTAGGGGCAGATTTTAAGATTTTAAGTATACCCACAGTTCTCAACTTTTTGTTTTTAAGAGGTTAAAGAATTTCTTTTTCAGAAAAAACCAATAATAAAAGGTCACTTATTAATTAGGTAATAATAATAAGTCCTTAGTTAGTTTTAGGCCCATGTGGGCAACGTAGTTAGCGATATTGTTGTTTTTAAACCCGCCCCAGGCGGGTTCCACCATTTATTACTGTTCAAGCCGAACCGGACCTGCCCTGTCCAACCCACATTCACCACGGTTGGTTGTTTGGTTGGCTCCGTGTCAGGCTCCGGCTAGGCGCATTCTTGTATTTTAACTTTAAATAAATTTTTATTGATTGATTGATTGGTAATAAGTTTCAATTAACATTTTTCATGCAAACATTTTTTTTGTTCCAATTTCTGCAAAGTTGAATGTTAATTTTACTAGACTACTAGAGACACTTGAATTACTGCAATTGGCAGTAAAATTGTGCTAACAGTGAGTTCCAAAAAGCGATTGATTGTTCAATCAGATGAAATTGAATGGAAATATGGATAATATGCATGGGCACGTTGTAGTCTGAATGCCCACCTAAAGGTATTTCAGTACACATTGGATATCAAATTCCTATAGAAAGTTTAAACAGCATTTTTAATTATTTGGCGGAAACAACACAAAAGGCCCTGCCAAGCATTCTAGACAGCAACAATATAATGTTAAAATTTGCAAGCAAAAGTTAATGCTGTTTACAGAGGGACTGTAGGAACCAAAACGAACAAAGCTGCCACGGTAAAACTTTTTGCATGTATTTGCACTGAAACTGAAACTCTTTCACTTTTATTATTAACTAAATTTGCATTCGGTTGTATAAAGGAAAACATATCAACAAAGAGTAGAATTCTGAAGTATATTTTAATTAACGCGGTATGCAAATTATTCACTGGCATAATTAGTGTTTCATCCGGTATTTGTGAGTCGAAAAATTCGTTTGAAATATGCATAACTCGTCTTTCAATAATTCGATTTAATCCAGAAAATGATCAAAAGGCGCCAGTAAGCATGCCACAAACTTTTAGCATATTTCAATTTTGTTATTCAAGTTGAACTATAACTACGATTATATAAGTCATAGAGCTCAATCATATTAAGGTTTTACCTGGAAATAATTTCCCTAAACGGGACACTTCGCACATACATAGTACTAGTGTCCAGTAATACCACACCAAAAATTAACATTCGTGGATGCATTGCTACGGTAGCCACCTTAAAAAAAAGTTGCGCATGTATGGATGATAATCTCTAGCATGTATATGACTAATTTATACAGGAAAATTGTTGACTAAAAAACCTGTTCAAGGTAACTGTAACGAGTGCAAGCGGCTATGCTAGACGCAATTTATGATGTAAAATATTAAGTTCTCTGATTCTGATATTTAATGTAGAATTATGATTAAGAAAAAAAAATTAGAAAACCAATAAATAAAAACAAACAGAAACAACAGAGGGAAGAGAAATTATCTTTGACAGATTTTATTATTATAGAGAAAAAGATTTTGTGTTTAGATAGGTTGCCAAAAGATCGACAACGCTTGGTATGATAATTTGTATTTTGTATGAAAAACCGCTGCCCAAGGAATCACTACTTCCACATCCAGATTTTCTGTGGAAATAATTGTTTATGGAACTTTAATAACATTATATTTGAAATCGTTTACATTCAGACCGACACAGACATTTTTTTGTAAACTTTTTTTGCTTAAACTTAAAATCTCGGCGTTTCATGACATTATAAGACTTTTGCATTATGCTCTGATATGAACAATGTAAGTGGATTATCACCAAGTTTAAATTTGTAACATTTTTGAGATATTATTTCGATGTAGTCCACTGGTGGCATTATGTCATGACAATGTGCTAAGAAGTCTCGTAAAGAGGTGTATAGTGAGAAATTTCAGATGAGGCGCATAAATTTAGGTTACAAAACTTTTAGTTTTTCATTGTCGTGACCGACGTGCTGCACCGCTAACACATCATATGTAAGGACCGTCGTTACAATAACGGTGCAAATTAATTTTGATTATGTTTAAAGTGTGACCACTAGACTACAATTTGTTACTTGTATAGGGGTTAATGTGTATTATATAACGTGTCTAAGTAACTATCGTATTTCGACGATTAGGTATTATATGTAGTTAAAAAACATATGTCAGTAAGATATACAAATAAACTAGAGTAAACATTATAATCGTCGCGGATTTATTGAACTTTTTATATAACTTTTTATATAATTGTTGCGCATTCTGTTGCATACTATTTTCATAAATAATGTCAGTTTTAGACATTTTCAATTTTATTGCGCTGAGTATAGTAGTATAGGTGAAACACTCGTCAGTATAAAATAAAAAAAAAACTTGTGTATTTTGTCCCTTGGATTTCGGGTATGTAACCGCGAGATCACCATTACTTACTTTTAAAGGCGTTAATGTGTATAGTAGTCCGGAAGGTAAGGGAATCCATTTTGCATTGTATGCCCAAGCGTTGAAATTTGGTACAATTGGTTGTTAGACCCTACCCTTTAATATGAGAAATTTTGCCACAGTCGGGGCCCCCGCGGGGGCCCTATTATAGCATGGTTGCCTACCTTCAGGAGCAAATCCGCATTTTCGCTTGTTTTGAAGCTAAAGAGTGTCGTAGATGGCTGAAATTTGGTATACATGCAGCGTTTGGGATGTTTAAGCTCACAAGTAAGTGTATCAGGGCTCATAGCTCTTTTTCTCAAAATGGCGGCTGGGAAATGCACAAAATAATGTTGTATTCCGAAAAAGTTTACTATATTGCATTTTTTCGAGTGAGGTCTCGTTTCATATGTTTTTGGGGTCACTGATTTCAAAAAATCATGATTTTAGTACGTGAGGTCGAAAATAATGACAGAGGGAATAAATTAATATGCCAGTTTTCTTATAATGGTGGAAATAAATATCTGTGCATTGGGAATTAATCCGAGCGGCACATATAGAACTACTATACACTTCCAGATGTGTCACAACTACATTTACATATATCACAGCTTTTCATATTGTTTTTGAGACATTTACAGCGATTTGTAACGCAGCCTTTTTTACAGCTACACTTAACTAAGGCTTCGCACGCTTCTGATGCCACAGGCTTTGTGCGTCACACGGATTCCCAAAAACTGTTACATTTTTTCCATCCAAAATCTGACGGATCTGGAAGGTGCTGTACTCGCTGAAGCGACTGTCTCCATATTTAGCTTAGAAGGGAAGCGCGCTTGACGTGCTGTATTAGGTACGGCTCTCTTTGCTCGGTCTAGGTAATTAACACGGCACCTGTTGTGGTACATGGCCGTTAGTGTGTGCGCTATTGAGTCGCTGGCCCATGCAAGCTTCGCTAGTATTAGCGTGTCCTTGAGTTTTTTGGCAGTGTCGTAAATTTCCGTACTGCAATGTACTGTGGATACTTTGCTCAACATCTTGGGGCGGGTACCAGGCGAACCGCAGAATAAGCAACAGTCGGGGGAGAAGGACTCTTTTCTAGTGCGAATCTTGACAGGCGAAATAGTTGTTGGGTCAACAGCTTCTGTGCTTGGCTTTCTTTTTCTTTGCCCGTTCAAATCTGCTGCTGCTGAACGAAGTAGCAGGTTTTATGCCATTTTGCTCCTCTAACTAAAAAGGTTTCCTTAAGTCCAGCACCCTCATACAGAGTCGGAAATATTTACGCCCAGTGGCACTCGCCCAACCCTCTCAAATTCATCTAAATTTTCATCCAGTTTCGAGTATCCAACATACTTGTCAGCTTTGAGACTCCTTCCCAGATACGTCAGTTCCTCTTGTGTCTCTTTCTGGCATAGTATGCACAGTTCCCAGTTAATCTTCTAACGTCACACAGTTTAAATTTTGTCAACGTTCAAAAGACATCTATAAAAAATGCAAGGGTAACAATTGCAGTTTCGTTCACCTAAACAATTTCACTAATGTACGGTTATAACGTAAGTGATTTTCCCCGCCGCCATTTTGAAAAAAAGGGCCTTAGACCCTGAGACACTTGCTTGTGAGCTTATACTACTATACTAATTCCGCATGTGTACCAAATTTCAGCCCTCTACGACACTTGCTCCACAAGTGAAAATGCGGATTTGCCCCGGAAGATAGACAATCATGCTATAACGGGGCTCCGCGGAGGCCCCGACCATGGCAACATTTCTCATGTCGAAGGGTAGGGTCTAACGAACAAGTGTACCAAATTTCAATGCTTGAACATAAAATGCAAGGTGGGATCTATTCGCGCAGGTTACCGTCCGGACATAGTGTAACCTCTTTAGATGAAAATTATATTTTGATAGTTGGATATTATAGTAGGTATTATAAAATGTATATTAGTAAAATATATAAATAGAAAATATTTCACTAGATTTCCATCAAATTACAATATATAAAATTAGAAATTAAAAAAAATATTAATAATCAATAATTTTTTTATTTGCGTATCGATTTTATTAAAAAATAATAGGGATTTTAGCTAACACTAACTTGCGTTCCAGATTTAAATACAATTGGACTTTTCTTTTTAAGTTAACATGCTTACAGGAAACATGACGAACAGACGGACAGACGGACAGAAAGTTTTTAGTAGTTCACTGACACAATGCTACGAATTTTTTTGTGTAAGAGTGACATTTACTCTTCGTTCTGCTATTTGCTAAAAACGTTAAAGTAACTAATGTCATGTTTGACGACAAAACCATATTTTACTGTGCTGAAACTGATAACTATATATTTGATATGAAATAATACTTTTAAATTAGACGTTTAGTTAAACTTTAATTAAAGAAAAAATATCATAATATCCTCATTTGTATGATGAAAAGTAACCTAGGTATATAACGTAAGATATATTTGAAAAATAATTATCAATTTGTATTACATATTTTGGATTGCCATAGCGAATTGAAAAATGTAACAAGGGAACAACAAAGTGCCTTTGAGCTTTCTATTAAATCTACTTTGAAGTTCTTGACGTTTGCGAATGGCATGGCCTCTTTGATATTACGTAATTCCTGTTGGAACGAACCTAGATGAAAATCCTATAACTACCTTTTATCTATTTTTTTTCAAGTGGCTTTGAAATTACGGATGTTAAACATATAGTTGAAAATAATAGAAATAGAGTGCTTTCGAAACTATCTACCCATACTTATACTATATTATCGTTGAGTATCAAATGGTGTGGGGTATTCCTTTAATTAGTGGCGGATCCAGAGTAGGGGGGGCGTTAATTAACAATAAATAAAATTTGTAGAAATAATAGCCCTGTCGATGAAGGTATTTACCTACAAAAAGTTGCAAACTGTGTAAACTTTTTTTTAATGAATTCGTGAATATCCTGAAAAGTTTACATTTCGCTCGGACGCAGAACATAAAAAAAAGTGAAAAAAAAATTTTTTCATCCATTTTTTCAAAATTTTGAAATTAAGTCAAGCTTGGAAAAAACAAAAAATACAAATGGATAGATGACGTATTTATGAACAAAAAATGTGGTAACAAAATTTATCGCTAAAGCCACGGTTTTCCCGGAAAAAAATAGTCAAGTGTAACGTTATAACTCGGAGCGAGATCCATGCATGCGCGCTCTTGAATACGCATGACTGTGACACTGACTCATTGAATTACATGTCACTAAATCAAAATTTGTTCAATCTATATGAGTGTTGGTTCATTTAAAAGATGGAAATTGTAGCTTTCTGACGCTTTTTTGTTTGAAACAAAACAAGCAAAGGATGGTTGGGAAAAATATACTTATATATATTATCACGCCCGAACTCAATCGTCGCAATAAAAAATATAGAAAAGAATAAAAGCCCTTCAAAAAAATTTTTTCTTCATTGAGAACTGTTGTACACTTCATGGTTCATTAAGTTGTAGTAACGTGGATTCAAAAAAAAGTATATTTCAAATCATTTTAATTTAATTGCTTGATGATTTTCTTGACAAATATATATATTGGAGGCTGTAACTTGCCGAGAAATTGACCCATTGGAAAAAATAAAATATCACTATTTCTCAAAAAATATATACTTTTCGAATGTTCAAACACAAATTCGTTTACTTTTATGCATTTTTTCGAAAATATGATTAAATCTGATAAGAAATTGCGATTGTGACGATCTTATCCTTATACCTATGAAAATATATTTGATTGTTTTGAATATAAATTCTGGAACTTTTCCAATGCATTAACAAATGTATAAGAAATTCAATGGATATAGCTGAAATGTGGATAGGTGTATCTGTAATAAATACAATACAGTAAAGGCATGTAAAAATTCATGCGAGCGATTCAGCGGCTATGTGTGGTGTCTGTGTATGCGTTCATAATTAGATATTTTCCCTCCAGACTCACTATTTATCCTCTTAGTCACTAAGAAAAATGTTAAAAATGTGCAAACAGAAAGAGAAAAAAGCTTTATTTTACTTGTTAGAACTGCTAAGAATTTTTAGATGTTCCGTAGTATGCATTTAACCGTCCGCTTGGCCGAGCAGAGTGACAAAGTTACATTTTGAAAAAAATTGATGAAAAAAATTTTTTTTTCACTTTTTTTTTTTATGTTCTGCACCCGAGCGGAATGTAAACTTTTCAGGATATTATTCTATACACTTTCACGAACTCATTAAAAAAAAAATTATTCAGTTTGCAACTTTTTGTGGGTTTCACTATAAAATGATCTCTGTCGTCTGGGCTATAACCTTTATTCAATACGTACAAAACAAAAAAAAAGTCTTGTCCTAAGATTCCAATCTAACTTTTCTGAATTATTTTGACATGCTGCAGCCAATTTTGAACAAAAATTTGTTTCTATCATGTCAGTTTTTTAGGGGATAAAAGAGGTGGTAGAGGGACATTTTTTTTTGTTCAAAATTAGCTTCAGCGCATCAAAATACTTCAGAAAAATTAGATGTGAAACTTTGAGGCCGATATCTTTTTTTTTTGGGGATGAAAAATTGATGCGATAGAAATTTTTTTTCTCCAAAATTGGCTTCAGCAGCTCAAAATACTTCAGAAAAGTTAGATTAGAACCTTAGGACAAGACCTTTTTTTTTTTTTTTGTAGATCTGTGTTATCAATTATTATTTACATGTGGTGACGGGTAAAGTCCTTCGAAGGTCCGGGAGGGGGGGGCGATGGTTCCCAGCGCCCCTCTCTGGATCCGCCACTGCCTTTGATACAAATAGAATAATGTTAAAAGAGACTATTGGTTATTACTTTATACTCTCTTGAAACAATTGGAGATGGGTATAATATCTATTTATTTTTTAATTGAATAATGTTTATTTATTTACAAAAAAATAGAAAGAAGTACCTAATACATATAAGGTGTTAATTATTTCCTAACCACTTCCAGGATTCCTATTATCGAAATAAGACAAAAATTTCATATAAATATGCATCCAGTAATACACCGCTATTGAAATGCAAGGCGACATAAAAAAGTTCTGCGCTCTCAAAGATATTGTGAAAGCAGCCCGTGTTATTTAAATGAAATTTAAGCCGTGTTCATCTCTCTTGGTATTCTACTTATTATTTAACAGCCAGTGGCGTCGCAACGGAGTTGAAAGACCCATTTTTAATAAAAATGTCTGACTCCACTGATATCAAAACTGATTCTCAATTTTTAAATCTTACAGTCAATTTAAAAAGGGTGACCGCAATAATCACCTGTTTCGTGGCCATTGAAATCGAAGTTAATTTTAGTCCTAAATAATATTTTATGGTAAGATATTGATCCTTTTTAAGTTTCAACTTTTAGTTACTTAAGTTTCAACTTAAGTTGCTGTTGCATGCCGTCAGCCCCCTGGGTTGGTGCCAAAAATAACACAAGCCCACAAAAAAAGCTAGTCTGCGTGAAAGAGCTGACTAGGCTAATTAAGAGAAGCCAAAAATATAACATTAATCTAGTCAGCTCTTCCGCGCAGACTAGTTTCTTTTTCTGTGGGCTTGTGTTATTTCTACCACCAACCCAGAGCAACACAAGAGCAACTTTATTTCATAACTCAGTAACTAAAAGCAGGCTCAACTTAAAACTTAAAGGGGATCAATTAGTGCAGTTGAATAGATTATTTTGGGCGACAACATTCCACTAGAAATTTTATTGTTGATTCTTATATATTATGATCTTCTGATTACGAAAATAAATATTTGCGCCCAAAAACTCCTGGTGGAGTATTGGGCAAAAGTTATATGCCCTTTCACGAATTTTCTACTTATCTGCTTAATATATCTTGTACTAGTAATCGAACGGGAATTTCAAAAATACTGGGTTATTTGAAATAAAATTCTTAAAAGATATAGACCTGTCCGATACGTATAGGTCAATCCGCCATCTTGGAAACAAATAGAAAACACCAAAGATGACAAAAAAATTCAAAATTGAATATCTTTTCGAGGAGCAATTTTACCAAAGTTGACAAAAATAAAACTGATTTATGGTCAAATATAATGCACCCAACCCGGACGCCGCATAGTGGGATGGAACCCTACTGTGCCACCCAAATCACTCGATAGGTCGACAAGTTAAAGATTTCAGAAACTTTTTTTTTAAATGTTTGTTTTGAAATTCTCTATCAATCTGTCGAACCCGATTTTTTTTATTTTTAGCTACAATTTTTTATAATTTTGATCTAAAATTGAATTCTTACTAGAAAATATCGTTTTTTTTTCAATTAAAATCTGTCTACAGGTCACAAATATATAAAGATTCACACAACTTTAGTTTGAAATCTTTACAAATGCATAAATAATCGATCTGCCTAGTAGATTTTTCATTTTCTTTGTTTTATTCCTGACAGCTACCAAAAACGCTGTCAAATTTAAAATGTTACAAGTGCCTTTCGTAATTTTAAAAATAATGTGAGTTTTCATAGAGGAACAGATATAATAGTATATTATTATATGAACGATTATGATAGCCATCATTCACGAAGATGACGTTTGAGCCCACGAGCCGTAGGCGAGTGGCGCAAATCATCTGAGTGAATAATGGCCATAATCGCGAATGTAATACTATGCTTTTTCTACACCTATTAAACAAATAAATTAGGCTGAAATTTGATAGCATTAATCGGTACCTATTCGTAATAAGTCGAAAACGTAAACAAACAATATGGCGGTATGGCGATACACTTGTCACTGTCACACGAGTTGATTGTCAGCCGGAGCAGCAAGAGTTGATCGCGGTCGATTTAAAATATCATTGAATCAGCGAAACAATGGTTTTTGAATTTGTATTTGTGATTGGCCGGATGCAGTGAATTATGAATCCATAATTCACTACAGTGAATTATAGGCACGATTTTTCACCAAAAAAATGCTAATAATTGTCATATAATTAAATAGGTGTAGAAAAAGTGTTTTAAAACTTTCTAGCTTCATAATTGATATTACAATAAAGTTTTCACTTTTGGCAGCTGTCAAAATTTCTATCAACTTAATGAAAATGCCATTTAATAACACAGGTTTACAAAAAAAAAAAGATCTTGTGTTAAGGTTCTCATCTAACTTTCTGATGTATTTAAACGCGCTGAAGCCAATTTTGGGCAAAAAAAAATTTCTATCGTTAATTTTTGTCTCGATTTTTATCTACCACTCCTTTTGATTGATTGATTTACCAGCGTGCGGTAGGCATTGCTGCCACTCCCAGGGTTATACAGCTGGACCTGCTACGTCCACAATGGGTTAGACTAAGGTCATGCTTGTTGTCAACAGCGAGAGCCACATGGCGCATGGTAAAGGAATATGGGATGGGAGGTGTAGGTATTTATGAGATGCGTTACCGCATTGTGTCGTGAGGGAGCATTTAAGCTCCCTTTTTTGTGTTTTTGGTTCTGAGCATCTGCATCTTCTGAATCCTCGTGTGAAATATATGCTGTGTCTTGATATGGAGTGTTTAACTGTTTATGCTCCTCTTTTTGGGTTTCTACTTCTTCAAATCTTCTTTTGCTGGGTCTTATGATTCCTCGGTTTCCGATGCTGGGTTGGATTTGGGTCATACTTGTTGTCAGCAGCGAGAGCCACACGACGCATGTTTTTTTCCTCGCTTTTCTTTCCTAGTTTTTTTATGATCCTCTCGATTGTTATTTTCCACGTGTAACATGGTCTCCCTATTTTTAGTTTGCTGCTGTTCAGTGTTAGCGCTTTCTTCTGCTGTCCTTTTTGTTTTAGCCTTCTTGATCCTTGCCCTTATCTCTCTGCTTACCAGGATATGGTCTATTTGTGTGATTGAACTTCCATTACTCCAGGTGTCAATGCAGGTTTGACTTTTGCTCCATGCATTTCTTATTGTTAAGTCAAACATGTGTGCTAGGTTTTTCAGCGCGTTTCCATTTTCGTTAGGCCATGTGTGGAGTATATGTGCATTGAAGTCTACTAATAGTATAATGGACATTTTTCTTGATTTTTCATATCGTTGGTGTGTGCCGGTTTTCTCTTTCTAATTAATGGCTTAGTGCTCCATATAGACTGTCCTCTCTTCGGTTATTACTGATTTCTTTCTCCTCTTTGTCGCCTGGCACGATTTCACTGCACAATATATACCATTATTTACTGCGTTAGAGGGGAAGCAATGTGTAAAGTTTTGGTTTGTATACCTAATTAAACACTATCTAATGTTTCTTATCAATTACTGAAAATGTTCCGAGATATGCATTATTTTACAAACACATCCACTTATACTTTGTGTTCATTATTTAATGTTTATGCTCCTCTTTTTGTGTTTCTGTTTCTACAGATTTTCTTCTTCTCCTTCTGAGTTTTCTGATTCCTCGGTTTCTGGTTTTGGTAGGGTATATCGCTGCGATTTCTTTGTGGAGTTCATTTTTCCCACTCGCTTTCTTTCCCAGTATGTTTGGTCGCTTCTCAGTTTGTTCATGATCCTCTTAGTTGTTGTTTTCCACGTGTAACCCGGTCTCCCCATTTTTAGTGTGAAATATAATGTAGAATTTTTCACTTAACAAGGAGCGCAGTTTGACTTGAAAAACATCACATGATAACTTACCTAAGAAAATATAAGAGAATATAATGACCATACTGTAAGAGGAATGCGTTTGATTATTATGTGCGTTATGCTGTAGAATTTTTCACTCAGCAACGGTTTTTGTCACCTCTGTTTCATTGCAATTAAAAAATATTTATTTGAAACCAAATACCTTAAAAAGAATTTTCGTCTGCACGACTATTTTTTATTTATTCTTTCAAATACAAATATTTACATCTTATTAATATTTTTATCTGAAATGAATATGACACTGCCTTTTTGTGTTCTAAATAGTGCTATTAGTTATTTCACTCAAATGAATGACAGATCAGTGTTAACGGATTTATTTGGTTTGGCCGTAATTTATGCCCTCGCCCGCTTAGGACCGCCCGACCCTAATTCTAATTTGGTACTTCTTGTTGAGAATATTCAAAAATTAGCCACTTGTTTTTGTTGACAAAACTTACACAATCAGAATTAGGTCATAGCTATGATTTCATCCTGCTTCGCAGAACAAAATAAAGCAGAATAAAACTAATAACATTGAGCTCGATATACTCATGTATGACATATTTGTAATACATTAATATTATGTCTTTCTCGTGGAAGTCGTAAGATTCAAGGATTGCTTTATCGGAATATAAAAACTAAACTGTTCAATTTTCTATATACTATAATTTTGTTCATTGTAATGTGAGGACAGAAATAAACAATTCTACAACCCTTCTAAGTGTTTAGTTTTACCCATAATCCTTATAGGTTATGGGCCAAGCAAATTAAAACGAACTGAGTGCAAAATTTCAAGGATGGCAAAGTTATATATTATTAAAAATTAATTAAAGACACTTATCGTTTGTTGATTCTCTCATCAGGTGTTACCAGACAATGTCACTGCACTATACTACAATTTACTGCGTAGACCAGAAGCACTGTAGAATTATTTGGTTTGCGTACCTAACCAAACACTAACTAATATTTATAAAATTACTGAAAATGCCCCGAGATATATATTAATTCTCAAACACATGCTATCCACTTATGCGAACTTAAATATATCTTCTACACTCAAACACTTTTATAGACAGAACACTTGTGAGACACGTCCGCTAGCATCGGCAGTCACGCGAGAAGTCCATCTGCCACTCCTTTTATCCCTTAAAAAAAGGTTTTGTTCGAAGGTTCACATCTAACTTTTCTAAAGTATTTTGAAGCGTTGTAGCCAATTTTGTACAAAAATAAAATTTCTATAGTGTCAGTTTCCCTCTGCCTTTTATCCCCTAAAAAAGGGCCCTAAGGTTCTGATCTAACTTCCCTGGAGTGTTTTGAGATGCTGAAACCAATTTTGGACACCATTTTTTTCCTATCATATCAGTTTCCCTCTACCACCCCCTTTACCCCCCAAAAGGAGCAAAAGTGGTGTTGTCCAAAGGTTCTGACCTAACTTTTCTGAAGTATTTTGACGCGCTGAAACCAATTTTGCACAAAAAAAATTAGGGGGTGAAAGGGGATGATAGTATAGGGAAACTAATCCGACAGAAAAAAAAAAGTGTCCTAAATTGGCTTCAGCGCGTCAAAATACTTCAAAATAGTTAGATGAGAACCTTAGGACCAGACCTTTTTTTTGTATATTTGTGGCATGGCATTTTCATTAAGTTGACAGAAATTTTGATAGCTGCCAAAAGAGAACTTTATTTTAATATTAATTATGTTACTAGAAAGTTTTAAAATACTTTCTATCTCTTCTACGAATGAAAATTACGTAATAAACTCTTAAATTTTTAAATTTAACAGCGATTTTGGAAGCTGTCAAGAATAAAAAAAAGGAAATGGCAGATCGATTTAAAATTAAAATTGTGCGAATTTTTACATATTTGTGACCTGTAGACTGATTTTAATTGAAAAATACGATATTTCTTGGTAAAAATTCTATTTTAGGACAAAATTATAAAAAATTGTAGCTAAAAATAAAAAATCCGGCTCGACAGATTGATGGGGACTTTCAAAACGAACATTAAAAAAAAAAGAAGTTTCTGATAACTTTAACTTGACGACCTGGAGAATGATTTGGGTGACCCATTAAGGTTCCGGTGGCGCCGTAAAAGATGGCTTACGAAAAAAAAAAAAAAAATTAATTCTTTGTCAAGTATCAAGGAGGCATTATGCGTCACTTTGTTTTTGGTTCTTTTAGGTACTTTAAGGGGATAAAGTTCATTTTTTTTTTATTTTAAAAATGTGCATTTTCAGAATGTTTAAAAATGCATTTTCTTTGATCACGCATTCATATATTATTATTACCATGCGTATGCTTAATAACTTTCCTTTTCAAATTATTGAAGTTTCATTTTGTATTAAATTTTTGTTATACGTTATATGAGACTTTCTATAGTATATTTAATTTTGTTTCGATGTAGATTGGGTGAAAAAAAGAAGGGTTAAAGCAAATGAATTTTTGAAAATGGTAAAAAATGCACTTTTTTGAAAATTAAAAAAAAAATAACTTTATCCCCTTAAAGTACCTAAAAGGACCTACAATCGAAAAAAAAGTGATACACAATGCCTCCTCGATACTTAACGAAGAATTAAGAAATTTTATTTCGTCCGTCATCTTCGACCGTTTTATTTGACTGGCAGCATCTGTGTTTAATGCATTATATATTATATTTGACATAGATCAGTTTCATTTTTCCCAACTTTAATGAAATTACTTCTTCTTATATCGAAAAGATATTCACTTTTAATTTTTTTGGCCATTTTTTGTGTTTTCTATTTTTTTTTTATAAGATTAATCCGCCATCTTGGGGAAAAATAGAACCTATTTATATCGGACAGGTCTACATTTGTTTAAGAATTTTATTTCAAACAAGCCAGCATTCTTAAAATTCCCTTTCGATTACTGGTACAAGAAATATTAAGCAGAAAAATAGAAAATTCGTGAAAGCGCGTCAAAAAAGTGCATATAACTTTTGACGCACCAGGAATCTTTGGGTGCAAATATTTTTTTCGTAATCAGGAGGTCATCAATAAAATTTCTAGTGGAATGTTGTAACTGAAAAAAAAAGTTGAATTAAATCAATTCGACTATACTAAATGTCTTAATAAAAAATATCATTTAGGACTAAAATTATGTCCGATTTCAAGGGCCACGAAAGAAGCAATTTTAGACGTCTTTTCGGGATATTTGACGAATCACATTAAAAACTGCTGCGCTCGGAAAGTTTCAGAAGACTATCAAAATTTAAAACTAATAAGAAGAATCTGAAATGGTGTGTATATACATAACCCACTCTTTTTTTTTCACCTTTATATTAATTATTTTTCTGTTGGATGACCTCCCTGTATATATTTTTTATTAAAACATTTTCCTTCTCGGTAATCGTGATAACCACATTCCAAATATTTTCCACCATCGTTTCTTAATTAATAATTTTTAGGTCGATCACTCTGTCTAATCTTTAATTAAATATAGACCGGGTTTCCTCCTTGACAATTGTGTTAACTAGATGGCAAATGTTATTGTTCTCCCTCACCATTTTTCATTAATTATTTTTATATCCCTGTATATCTTTCACTATGCATATTTTTTTTTAACTTTTTAAATAACATATTTGGTTTTCAACCACCCTCCATCTATGTTATCTGCAACAACATGACTATATACAAATATATACATGGTGCGCCACTTAGAACTCCCTAGATGTGTAACTTTCTTAATTTTTAAGCGACGACCATGTTGGGTACATCAAATTGTAGATATTTTTAAGGCCTTTAAATATGCACATTTAGTGATTAAAACATTTTTTGTTGGAAAGGAAACATAATTTCCTTGAATACTTGTTTACCCCTTCCCTGTACATGAACTGTGTTAACGGTTTCTTATAAAGGTTTTAATTAGCTTCAATTTATGTTATTACATCATATTCGGAATTCTTTTTTGGTTTTAGAGAAAAAAAATTAAAAACACTCTTTCCGATTCTAAACTGAATTCTTTTAAAACAACTTTTATTTGAAAAGAATGTAAATAATAATTTTATGCTTTATGTGTAAAAGACAACAAAACAGTAACAAGAAACAAAAGGAATAAATACTTTTAAAAACAAGCTTTTATTAGAATGTACTAAATAAGAAATTGCAAAATTCCTGGTGGTAAAATCATTCCTTTTTTCCGCCAAGGGGAAAATTGAATTACAATTTGTATAAGAAAACATTTGTACAGTTCATGTACAGGGTGATGTAAAAAAATATTCAAAAAAAATTAAGCTTCTTTTATTAATAATTTTTCTAAAATTACTCTGTGTATGTTTAAAGGCCTTAAAAATACTACAATTTGATGCGCCCAACATGAAAGTTGCAAGTCTGGGAAGTTTTAAGTGGCGCACCTCGTATGTACACTATAAATATACAAAAGCAATTCTTAGCTTAGTTAAGTTTAATAAACCCATAACTCACCATGAAGAAATGACTGCGCATCCACGGCCCCGTGTACTGGGGAAAAAGTACACTTGAAAATTTATTCCTTTACCCAAAATGGATGATTCATCTTACTTTTTTTAATTGTCACATGTATCAGACTGTTGGATCGTATCATTTAATAGAATTTGCAACTGCTATCACATTGAATAAATTATTTTATAAATATTTTGGATGGTGTATTTCCATACTGCTGAAAAAACGAAAAATCAAAAATTTTAGAAAAATATATTAAAAACCAAACTTTCTCTTATTCCAATGAAAATTATTTAATCTAGTCATAGCACCACTGCAATTATAAAAGTAAATGATATATTTGTCAAAACATAGATAACAACAAATCAATTTGTCTAGTTCTACTTGATTTTAGTCTCACGCTCTGAAAATTGCATCATTTCTGTTTTTATAATAATTCAATTAATTTCTTACAATGTTATTTAATCAGCAAAAAATAATGTCTAGCTGTAGCAGTAGATAACAAGATTATTAAATTCAAATAGGCTCCATTATGTCAAGGTGTACCTCAAAGGTCAATTTTAGGACACCCATTATATTTATATAATTCGCAGACGTGACTAGTGAAGTTCAATATTCTAGAGTAATGCAGTATGCAGATGATTCTAAATTAATTACACAGGCCCACAAAAAATGTGGTCTGTCCGGCGGATCAGATCAATGTATGTATGTATTTTGACCTGCTGAATCCGAATCCGAATCAGAATTGTCAGATTGGTCGGCTTTTCATCCCTAATCCCAAAACACCCCTTTATTTAATTTTTAATAGTGGTCTGTCCGGCTTATCAAACCAAAGTAAATATATTTATTACTATTCAAATAGATATTCAGGGGGCGAGCGTAGAGGCGACTTCAATGTGAATGTCAGTCGATATTTCGTTGAAGCAACGTCGAGCGCGGTTAGTACTTGGGAAATACAGCGTTCTCGTCCCATCTTCTAGCGGCTTGTATATCAGTGTATACGCGGAAGGCTATGTAATTTCAGACGAGGATTACGTAGTGGATATACCATCCTTCGGAGGGGATGTAAAGCTGGCGGTTCCTTGTCTATTAAATGTTAGGCAAGTAAAAGGGAAGAGGTTAGGCAAAATTTCCAGATTGGGGGTAGCTCGTCTCCTGGCGTCGGTGATAGGCCCTGGTAGCGGTAGGCCGACGTTAAATAAATAGATAAAAAAAAATAGATATTCGCAGAAGGCAACATCATGCATCTTAATTCGTTTCGCAATAGTCTCCAAAATACATTAACAACATATTAGAGTAAAATTGATATGTTCGAATTTGAAAAACACACTGTAAATTGCAGTTTCTATCTTGTACATATTAATATTTTTGTGTGTTAAAAAAACATTTTGCTCTAAAATTATAGTGAAACATAGTTTATGTAAAAACTGACAGTTTACACGCCTCTGATGACCACCTTCTATGACGGATATGGTACGGTTTCATAGGGAGCATTCTAGTATGTTATTTTACACACGCCTCTTTGAAACAACATTTTCAAACATAACAGGAAGTTACTATGTTTACAACGAAAGGTCGGCACGTACGTATAATGAATTTCTGCAGAAAAATTTTGTTCTACGATTATTATTGAAATGTTTTGCTCGGTTATAATATATCTATTTGACTAAATCAGATATGTATTACACGACTTTCTCATATATCTGTTCGATAGGTAACATCTTCACAACGTGATTATTTTCGACTCGTGTTCAAAATAAATATTTTTCTTTTCTCAGGAATTAACTGAAGGGAGCTATATGTGAAATACCCTGTATTATTGGACACATTTATTAGTATGTACTGAGCGTCGTGACTCCAAGAAAGTAGAAACAAGCGTTAATATTTTATTAGAGCAGGGCCATATAACTTTTTATTAAAATAGACTGACGAAAATTCTCCCATTGCTCCCAAGATACCTATTATTTTTATTTGTCTTTTAGTTTTCACGTAGCCGAGTTAACCGGAGTTTTTTGTTTTAAAACAAAGAATAATATTAAATAGAGCATCTACACGATTCATTTCAGATCGATTCACAGACAACGAATATCTTGACAATAGATATTCGGAAACTCGATAAAAGTTTATTTAAGGAGATATTTATACACGGCACATTCTTTCTTATAAAGTAGAAATAATATATGGATATTATACAAAGAGTCAGAATTATTAAATGTCCGTAAGCTATATTCGCAATATTTATTAATGTACCAATACAAAATATACTCAGAAACAACACTCGTTGATCATAACTACTACACAAGAGGTAAAGATAAAAAACAAATAAAGGTAGTCGTTGCACAAAAGACTATAGGAACAAAATGTTTTGTCTACTTTGGTCCCAGATTATACAATAAGCTCCCAGAAGATATTAAACAAATCAGATCTGTAACAAAATATAAAAAAAAAATTAAAAAATGGCTGCTGAACATAAATTACACAGAAATAGATACATTTATTAATACTGGAAGTCTTTAAGCTTTCTTTTAGTCTTTAAGTTTTCTAATTCCTCAAATTTATGTTTTTTTACTTTTTGTAAATTTTCGTTTTTAAGTTAAGTTCTAATATTTTAATTTTAATATTTTTCTTAATATTAATACCTGAAAATTCACTCACAGCAAATTCTTTTACAATTAAATGAAAATACATGTTTTATAAAATCCATGAAAACTTATATTGGTAATACCCAACCCGGGTCTATTGCCTTTGCATTCAGGTTCTTAGGACCCTTCGCAAAATAAATAGAACTTAGTTGGGTATTTCGCATATGTACGCACACTCTTATCAAACTACCCATTGCTCACAGACTCTAACGAGTTTAAGCAATCACTCATTTATTTATTTATACCTATGCCTATACCTTTATAAATTAATTCTTGTATCTTTTGTTAACCTATATAAATAAATAAATATTCTATTCTATTCTATTCTATAATGATGAGAGCAAAATTGATTAAAATAATTGTATTACTCTGTGAAACTATTCAAATAGTTTAAAAAATGCAGGGTGTTCCTTATTGACGTGCTAATATTTCAGGGTGTGATTCCTTAGGTCATTTTATGAAGAAAAGTTCATATGAACACATGTCCGCATGGCTTAAATTTTTTGCTACAGTGTTGATTTTTTTTAATCTTTATTTTTTATTATCTCAGAAAGTACTTTAGATATTATTTTCAATTTTGGTATGTGTTGATAGGATATAAAACCACATATTTTAGTTGGAAAAGTTATTTTATCGCTCCACCAGTGGCGTCCCTGCAAACGAAAATAGTGGTATGCCACTGACATTTTTGTATGCGGATATTTCTTCTGATTAGCCTGGTAAATTCTACATAAAAACAGTCTCTTGCGTTTTTCTTATCAGACGCACAGTTCTTGATTAAAACAATTAAATTCTAATTGAAGCTAATTATTATTAACACTGATAATGATAAATTTTGTTTTATAAAAATTGTTGGAAATGGCCACCTACACATGATTATTATGGAAATATTCAACAGCTTTTCTAGAATGTGTGTGTGTGTGTTTTGTTAAATGGCACTGGTCATAAACCCAATAGCCCTCTACAGAGATGCAGTACAGGTCCTCTTTGAGATTCAATTTGTATTTGTATTGAGGGTAAAGACAATGTGAACTTCTAATTCGGCACATTATTCTTACGAAATTTCGATTCATTTCACCAAGGATGTCTGATTTTAATTTGTGTCTGAAGTTTTTTATAGTTTTCTCCTGCTGGATAATTTAGATAGCGCTACTGCCAATTTTCTCTAAGTTGTTCCTTTTTAGTCTATTAATGTCTGTGCTGGGAATTTTAAAGTCAGGGATGATGTCGCCATTTCAGTTGCTTCCTTTGCTAACGTGTCAACATATTAATTTTGTGTAATACCTGCTTGTCCTTTTATTCATGTTATTTCAAGGCTCTTGTTTCGTTGTATTAGTTGGTTGTAATATTTTATAATATCAATTATTATATAGTTTGCGTCAGATCTTGTTACAATTCTGTATTTTCAACACTGCACTCTTACCGTCTGTGAATATAACAAATTTGTTGTTTTTCTCATATTCTGAGGAATATTTAATTGCCTCCTTGATTGCTATTAGTTCTGCTGTGTAAATACACGAGTTGGTTGGTAACAGGTACTATTTAGACATATTTTCGTTTTCGTGGTAAATATGTGCTATTGGTTTTGTTATTTTTGAGTGAGCCGTCGGTGAATATAGAAGAATAGAATAGAATACTTTATTTGTCTTTGTGGCTACAGTATTTGTAGATAAGATATGTGACCATGTAAAAAAATTAAAAAATAGAATAATAGTAAAATACAAAAGTTAAAACTACATACATACAGATTAAAAGGTACACTAATAACAAACACTTACAAAAGCTACATTAAATAAAATGAAATAAAAGAAAATAACATTGAAATTACAATTCTTCTCCAGTTTGTATCTTTAACACAAACTCCCCAATGGTGTAGAATGCTTTATTTGCTAACTGATTTTTTAACTTTTTCTTAATGTCTTGAGCAGGCAAGTCTCTGAGGTTTACAGGAAGTAAATTGAACATATGGAACCCTGCATAAAAGGGTGATTTTTCGTAAAAAGCATGGTGATGTTGATTTATATATATATGTTATTTTTATGCCTTGTATTATGAGTGTGAATGTCAGCATATGATGGGAATTTATTTTTGTTTTCATAACTGTTTATTAAAATTTTTAATATATAGATACATGCAATTGTTAATATTTTTTCTTTTTAAAAATCTCTCTACAGGAGGTACGACTATCAAGGTTATATATTAGTTTAATAACTCGTTTTTGTAAAATGAACACTCTTTGTACATGGGCGGATCGACCCCACACAATAATATTATAACTAATAGCTGAGTAAAATAAAGCATAATATACTGGCAATAGAGAATCTGGATTAAGTTTATCTTTTAATTGTTTAATTACAAAGTAGGCCTTATTTAATTTTTTTGAGAGAAATGTAATTTGTTCTTGCCATGTTAGCTGGTTGTTAACGATGGTTCCAAGAAATTTTGAATTAAATTCAAGTTTAATAGGTTTGTTGTCAAAAGTGAAATTAAAATTGTAGGTTTCTTAAAATTTGTTATGAAATTGAATCATGACAGTTTTTTCACTATTTATTATCAATCGATTTTTGTGACACCAATCATGGAACTGAGATAGAGTAGTTCTAACTTTGCTCTCTACTTCTTTTGGATCGTGATGTGAGATAACAACTGATGTATTATCAGCGTATAAGAAGACTTTACCTTCACAAGTTTATTAAGTGTGCGATAGGTTCGGATAGAATGTCTCGACAGTTCTTTATTAATTTAATTGAAACTTCTTCATTTCCAGTGGATTTCTTGTTATTAAGGTTGGTGATTACTTTTTGAACATCTTCCTTTGTTACAAGAGTGAAAAACATATTTGAGGTTACATTCTTAGATGTTGTACAATTCTTAGATAGGTTTCCATCGAAGTGACTATATAATCTGTTTGTAACAGTGGTCGAAAAAAAGTTTCCAAAAAGCTCTGTTACTTCGCTTTTTTCCGATACTAACTTATTTTCGTGTACTAAAGAAATACAATTTTCGGTTCATTTTGTATTATTTTCATTTATTATACTCCACAGAGTTTGTGATTCATTCTCTGATTGTTGTATCTTATTGGTGTAGTAGCTTCTTTTTTAATTTTTTATCTCGAGTTAGACGTGTTTTTTTAAAAGTTTATAATTGGCATTTAATTCCTCAGAATTGAATAATTTTCTTATATAATTCAAGTCTTTTAAGTTTTGGAGTTTTTTTAACAAAATAGGAGTAAATTGAATTTTCACTTTTTTAGTATTGTTTTTGATAACTTTCTTTGTGCAAATTGGAAATGCTACTTCCATGCACCAATGAAAGTGTTCCCAGAAAAACTCATAGGCAGCATTTATGTTATCAAATGTACTGAGGTAGAAAGTTTCAAAATATGTTGAATTAGATGTATAAAGTTTAGTGAATTCCGATACAGAGAATTCACTAAATTTTCGAAATTTGCAACTTTGCGCTATATTGTTACGATTAACGACTGTACCTCTACTCCATGTAACTATTTGAGCAAAATGATCGGAGATACCCGGGTCGAAGTTTTTCAGGGTTAACTTTTCTGTGTTAATGTTGGTAATCACATAGTCGATGCTACTTATCGTTAGAGTATTTTGTTTGTGTGCGATTTTAGTTAGCTCATGAAACAATGATGTTAGTCCATTAGATGCAATAATATGGTGTAGAAAAACATAATTTGAGGAGGAAGATAGTTTGTCAATATTAAAATCCCCACAGATTAAGATATTTTTGAAGTGATTATCTAGCAGGGTTAGTAAATCAGAAAGTCTCATAATAAATGTGCTTATATCACTAGTAGGAGATCTGTAAATGCAGATGATTGCACTATCTTTTTTAAATGAAATTGCTGAACATTCAAAATGTAATTCTAAGGATAATTTACAAATGTTTGGCAGTTCCTTGCAAAATGATGCCAAATTATTTTTTGCGAATATTACCGTGCCTCCGTGCATTTGATTTTGTCGGCAATAACTACTGATCTTTTGGTAACCTAAGAGGCTTACCTGCTCAAGCTGGTCACTTTTTGCCCAGTGTTCAGAAAAGCATACAAATGTGGCTTGGGAGCTCGATGCATTATTTTTATTCATTATGGGTGCCTGTTCTTGAGTATTGTCTAATCGTAGTTGGTCAAGTTAGTGTTTCGTTTTGATTTAAATATTATGTTGTTTAACAATACGTTATCTTGAAGATCTATGGATGATGTTTTTCATGAATTTTTCATAATTTGAATATTCTGGTGTGAAACAAGGAAGAATGTCCGACTGGTGTATTTTTTCTTTAAATTGAGATATCCATGTATAGCTTTCCACTAATAACGGCAATTTTTTCTTTTTCCAGTATTTTGCTGTTTGGCCCAGTATGGTTAATTTGTGTATATTTTCAACAACATCCTTGTAGGTTATCGCTTAACTTTTGCCTTCTGAGGTGTAAAGGAGGTTCAGCACATTCGGATTCTAGGATGTTCAAGGGAGTGCTTTGAAGAAATCCAACGCATAGTTTGAGACTTTTGTTTTTAATTTGTTCAATTTTTTGAAGATGAACTTTTGCTGCTGATCCGTAAAAGACACAAGCGTAATTGAAGTTAGATATTATTAGACAAGTGAGACATTTTTGGTGACTAAATACTCGTAAACTAGATAGTGCATTTTCACTTCTTCCGCAGATATAATTTATATGTACTTTCCAGTTCAGTTTCTTGTCTAAAATGACCCCTAGATATTTAACTGAAGTTTTATATTTAATTTCGAAATTAGATATTCTGCTGTTGGGCGCTTGAAATTTTGTTCTTGTAAATGTACATATTGATGATTTTTCTTCGGAGATTGGAGATCCATTTTGGTCGAACCATATTTCTGCTTTTCTAATGGCATTTGCTAGATTTCTATTGCAATAGTTTATGTCATTGCCCTGCGCTCTAATTGCATAATGATCGGCAAAGTGATATACTTTGATGTTTGTATTGGTAAATAACAGTTCGAAGTCATATGAATACATTAAGTATAACAAAGGGCTTAAAATACTTCCTTGAGGTAGGACTGTTGATGTCTGCTTTGGTCCAATCAGTTCGTCATGGGTTTTTATGAAAATTGTTCTAGTGCAATAGAGCTTATGGATGTGCAAAATTAGCTTGTTAGGTAGTCCAATTTATTTCGTTTTTTCTGCGAGTATATTAAGGTTGATGTTGCCATATGCCCCGGTGACATCTAAGAAAACCACACTGGTTGACTCATTCTTTGTGAAATTAAACTGGCTAAATTTTTTTGAGTCCAACAGCCTTTTCTGAATCCAAACTGCGACTTTGGAAGTATATTCTTACTTTCCAACCAATATTCTAAACGAGCTTTTCTAGAAAAATTTGCTTCGTCTGTGATATAATCTGTGACTCAAACTGCGGATTTAGTGTAATCTTGGGAAGGTACCACTGACAGAAGTTCACACGGCGTGGAAAATGTCTGGGAAGTAATGGCTGTACTCTTAGAATATGGTACGGAAACAACAAAAAATCAACCAAAATTCGCCAAACAATTTGATGACAAATATTTAGAGCTCTAGCAATCTTCCTCGTACTCGTCTCAGGATGTTCGTCAATTTCTTGCGGCACCGCTTCCTTAATTTCGGGTGTTCTGACAGTTTGAGGTCTACCTTCTGAAGTACCTTTTTGGAGACTACCAGTTTACTAAATTCAATTAAACACAAAATCGAAGAAATAATATGATGAGATAATTTTGGACACCAACTTACTTTATGTCAATAAATATTGTTTTAAAAATGATATTTGTAAAAACGTCATTTATTCCAGGTTAACTAGATTTATGTGTTCAAAAATTATTAGTCAATATTGCTAAATGAAGCAATTTGAATTTAATTCTCTGACGAGAAAAACGCAAGAGACGGTTTCATGTAGAATTGACCAGGTTAATCAGAAAAAATATCCACATGGAAAAATGTCAGTGGTGTACCACTTAAAATATGCCGTTTTATATCCTATTAGCGTGCTTCATCTGTGGATTGTTTATGTCATGGAAGCGTTACTTACAGATTATAAACTGAAACAAGAACACCAAGAATAACATTTCAGTTATCGTTTACATGCCTACGACGATAGTTAGAAGTTGGGTACTTCCGGGCAAATATTTTAACTTATTTTGGTAATAATGCTGGTCGTTTTTAAATATTTTTAGTAAATGTTTACATATATTGCGCTAGTTTAAATTATAGTTTAATATTTATCATGTGTTGGTAAATTCTTTTGATAACGGAAAAAGAAATATTTGTCAAAGTTAGGTAATTTGCGTCATTTTAGGCATTCAAGGACTTTTTACTCCTAAACGATTAACTTTAGCCAAAAATTGCAAGGGTTGAAATATTTTTGTTCTTGTCCAATAAAGCTCAAGAATTTTTTTTTTCAGAATGTTTTTATCAATTTTTAGGTTAGTTAAAATATATATATGACATATTTCGGCATGCTTCGGTGGGATTAGCTAAAACTTTGCTATTTTGTAGTTAAAGGCATGCTGATCAAAAATTCCTATTGCACTGAATCTATCCTATGAGTGGTTTTCGCTCCAGGAGTGCCTGAAGGTCTAACAACGAGGTAACGGGTAATCTATATGTACGTGTTTATGAATGGCTTCCAGCGTGTTTGTGTACGTGCGTGCATGTTTGTGCGATTATTTTTATCAAAGAACCTGCTCTTATCGGCACTATGTTTCTTATGAGAGCGTTCTCATTGCCAACCAGGGTGATCCCATTTTTTTGGTTTCGCTTTCTATCTGTTTATTTTTACTTTGTTTTTTTTTAATATTTTTTTTTTAGTTTTTAAATATTGAGAACATCCATAGGATTTTCAGGAACAAGTGCTCTGTCTCCAGCACCATGTATCGTTCGAAGAAGAATCACTGATGGATATTTTATGTGATTTTCATGCCATGCGTACCCCAAATACTATAATACGCTTGTGTTTTCAGCGGTTCAGCATCGAACTCATTAGAACCATTTTTCTCACACTAGTCCTATCACTAAAATGAAAGAGGACATTTTTTGTGTATTTTTAATTAGTGAATGAAATTCTTGTACCAAAGTGAAAAAAAAAAATAAAAGATAAGAAATTAATGCAAAATATCGACAGCCCCCCTCAATATCACCCACTTACGGTAAAAAATATTTTTAAAAAATACTATAAAAATAAGCTTGTATTATTGTTCAATATGCGTATAAAGTCGCCTCCCTGTGAATCAAAAGGTTTCTGAAATATAAAATAACAATCATATTTTGGGTGCCATTTTCAAAGGGCCGTAGCTCAAGGTATTTGCGAACATATTTTTGCATGTAGAATCTGCACTAGAAGTTTGTCATCGATATTTCCGGAGAACCCTGTATACACTGGCACATACATACACACAAATGCATACACACAGTACACAAACACGCTGGCAGCCATTCATAAACACGTACATATTTTTGCATATAGATTACCCGTTACCTCGTTGTTGAGACCTTCAGGCACTCCTGGAGCGAAAACCACTCATAGGATAGATTCAGTGCAATAGGAATTTTTGATCAGTATGACTTTAACTACAAAATAGCAAAGTTTTAGCCAATCCCACCGAAGCATGCCGAAATATGTCATATATATATTTTACCTAACCTAAAAATTGATAAAAAAATTCTGAAAAAAATTCTTGAGCTTTATTGGATTTGAACAAAAATATTTCGACCCTTGCAATTTTTGGCTAAAGTTAATAGTTTAGGAGTAAAAAGCCCTTGAATGCCTAAAATGACGCAAATTACCTTACTTTGACAAGCTGTATCTCGAAAACTGTCCACAGGATTGGCTCGATGTGATAAGAACTTTTGATCAGCATGACTTGAACTACAAAATAGCAAAATTTCGGCCGATTCCACCGAATCAACATTTTCATGGGTTTTGTTCTGGGGTCCATTTGATTATTTTATTAATATTTACTTAAAAAAATAATAGGAAAATAATTTTTCAGATTTTCAACCATATTTTTAAAGTTAGATTTTTCAAAATATTTTTAGCATGACTCGGTTAATAAAAAGCAAAGTTTCGTACTTTTGTGTTGTTATAATTTTTTTCACCCCTACAGCCTAACAGCCTAACCCTTTTAAAGGTTTTATGTTTAAAATAATTCCATAAACCTGAGTTTATTTGAGGCTGATTTATCAAATTTCAGAATTTTCCACATTACCTGGATTTAGCCCCACTGTGCGCCCGACTACAACTTCCCGTTTTTAAAAGCTTTTATTTAACTTGCAATGTTTGTTTGTATGTATGTTTGTTTAGGTCAAATCTAGCAATCAAAATTTCGCCTATTTCTAACTAAGCTAGAGCTTTGAAATTTGGCACACGTGAATAAGTCCGATGACAATGCAACATAGTATAGCCATTATCGGTCTAAATCCAATATGGCGGACGTCCCAAGATGGCGGATCAACTTTTTAGTCACAAACCCCTTGATATGGGTATCAAATGAAAGAGTAAAATACGATAAATAATATGACGTCATTCTAAATTCAATATGGCGGACGTCCCAAGCTGACTTTTTCTTCACAACTCCCTTGGTATGGGTATCAAATGAAAGGATTTGACGAGTAAAATACGATAAATAATATGACGTCATTCTAAATTCAATATGGCGGACGTCCCAAGCTGACGGATCGCCTTTTTCTTCACAACTTCCTTGGTATGGGTATCAAATGAAAGGATTTGACGAGTAAAATACGATAAACTACGTGACGTCATTCTATATTCAATATGGCGGACGTCCCAAGCTGGCGGATCGCCTTTTTCTTCACAACTGCCTTGAAATGGGTATCAAATGAAAGGGTTTGCCGATTAAAATACGATAAACTACGTGGCGTCTTTCTAAATTCAATATGGCGGACGCTTCCAAGATGGCGGAGTATTTTTTTCTTCACAACCTCCTTGATATGGGTATCAAATGAAAGGGTTTGACTAGTAAAATACGACATGTAACGCCATTATAAATCCAATATGGCGGACGCCCTAGGATGGCAAATTATCTTTTTCTTCACGACTCCCTTGCCATTTGTATCAAATGAAAGGGTCTCGTCTTTCTGTTTGTCAAATAAGTAGACTAAAAAGTAAAAAATAAAATTATATAAAAAAATATTTTCAAGAAAAAGATTTTATTTGAAAAAACTGTACTGAAAAGTAAAAATAATTTTTTAAAATTCATGCACCTGGAAACCAAAAGCTTTGGGGACGGTCATATAGAACTATACCATTGTTACTTTGCTCAGTTGACCGTCCCTAAAGCTTTTGGTTTCCAGTTTATGAATTTAAAAACATTATTTTTACTTTTTAGTACAGTTTTTTTAAATAAATGCTTTTTCTTAAAAATATTTTTTTTATATAATTTTATTATTATAAGAATTGTAAATACAAAATAATTATGATAGTAGTGTTACAGCTTTTGTTAAAAACTGTTATTGTATAGAAGTATGTCAGTACTCGAGAAGAGAACTCTTCTAGTCTGCAAATAGGAAGAATTTACTCTAAATTATAGTAATACGAGTGTAAAAGAAAGGAAACAGAGAGGATATTACAGAAAATTCGCTGATCGCACTTGTAAACGTTTAAATTGAACAGAAAGAATAGTCGTAAAAGTCGCTTTTATCTTTGAACTCACTTTCCTTTATATATAAATACCAATAAGGACGTGGATGTGGGCTTTTCTAACTTATAAACTCACTAAGACTAATAATATTATAGAAAAGTTAGTCTATTACTTTGGTCACATATAGTTTTGTAGACATTTATAAAAGGAAACTTTGTTATATCATTTTTTAAATTTATTTATACCGAATGACGCGTAGTAGCAATAAAATGTTCTTATTATCATGATTTATCACAATCATTTTCTTAGGTTAGTACATTTAGCCTGAAAGGTGCTAATTATGATGAAGCGAATGAAAAAATCAATAAATGATACTATAAACTAGAGGTAAACATTATACTCTTCGCAGGAATATTGAATTTTCTATAATTGCTGAACATTATACAGGGTGTCCCAGAACTGAGTTCCCGGACGGAAACCTGTGATTGAGTTCATATTAGGCCCATATAACCCAACTTACCTTAGTCCAAAAATGCATTCCTGAGGAAACATATCCTCTTAAAATGAGATAGAATAAAAAATTTATTTGCAATAACTCCGTTACATAGAAGATAAAATTTCCAAATTTTGATAGGAGCTATATTTTTATATGTACTCTATGTAAACTTGAGAACAACCAATATCTTTTGTTTCTCAATTTTTTTTTCATAACAATTAATATTTGACTTCCTGCAATTTTTTAATCACCCTGTAAAATTACGGAATATTTGAACATTTTTAAAGGGCATTAAAAGGGCTGCAAAAAAAAAGGTACTCTTAAAAATTTTTGTAATATCAATCAAAATACAAGAAATTATCGTTTTTTCCTCTATTTCTATCTAACATTTATTTACAATTCTAGAAAAAAACCAGAAGAGTACAATTTATTTTAAGCAAATTACATTCATAACTCATTTTCGTGTTGACCGTGCAAGAGTACGGGTGTAAAACGAAGCGCTCTTAGAATAAAATAGTGATATCTAAAAGACTTTCGTTAATAAATTTTCTGATAAATTTCATAACAATTGTGTACGCTATATTGCATAAATTGAGATGCATAGTGGTGAATATGGAGAAGGAGGGCAAGGGCCACCAGAGATAAGTGGCCCCGAAATAGAGGAAAATATGGAAATTGGCAACGTGTCTGGTGAGTCCGTTCCTGTTACTAACAATGTTATAGTTTCCTTAGACAGCCGAGAGAGATAATATAGGTAGTAATAATGTATTAAAAATCAATAGTTTAAATAATTTAAAGAAAGCATTTGGACAGATAGAAAATAATAAAAAAAGTAATAACGAAATCCCTGATAACAACCAAACACAAAAACACTACGATTTGAATACCAGATATCAACATTCAGATAGAGGCCCTTTCTTGGTATACGTGGAGTCAATCGATAGAAATATAGGTAAATTACATGCAATAAGAGTTGGACATTTTCTTAAACAAGACTCTAATATTCGTTCGTCAATCACAAACATTAAATCCGTAGGGCGGAATAAAATTAAAATTGAGTTTAAAGATTATAAATCAGCAAATACTATAATAACCCATAAATGTATAAAAGAAAATAATTTTATCTCATACATTCCAAAATTTTTTGTAGAGCGCCGCGGGATAGTCAGGGGCGTAGATACCTTTTTTGATGATGAGTATTTATTACAGGAAATTAAAATAGAAAATCCTAATATAGTTAGTGTTAAACGTTTTATGCGTAAAATTATGGATGATGATGGGAAAGAAAAATTAATACGAAGGCAACTTGTAAGTGTATCATTTTTAGGAACGTCATTACCAAAGTTCATTATTGTAAATCCAGTAATTTTTGAAGCTGAGCCTTTCATTTATCCAGTTATACAGTGTTATAACTGTTTACGTTATGGACACGTTCAACAGAATTGCAAAGGGAAATTTCGACGCAAAAATTGCGGAGATTCTCATGAACAAGGTGAAAAATGCACTGTTACACATTGTATTTATTGCAACTCTGATGAACACACATCTATTTCAAAAAAATGCAATGAGTATAAAAACCAAAAAAAAATTAAAGAAACTATGGCTAGTCTTAATATCTCATTTAACGAAGCGAAAAAAATTGAAAATAATATGACATACTCAAAGATTACAACTAAAAATAGGTTTGATATTCTAGACGAAGTAAGAGACTTTCCTCCTTTAACTAAATCAACGCACACATATGTAAGCAAACCCAAAATTGTTAACAGAAATAATCTTTCAAATAATGTGAATAGAAACGGAAGTGTCGAACAAACAAAAAAACGAAAATTTGAAACTGTGCAAACCAATGTTACAGAGCACAATTTATCTTCTAGGAGAAACTCAACTTGCAGTAGCTCCTCAATATTGCCAAATCCGCACAGAGATGACTTTTTCATATACAAAGAGAGAATGATTGAAAATGTAGCTTCTAGTATTAACAACTTAGTAAAACAAATCATAAATAAAGATATAATTAATGTAACGGATCTACAGAATGATATTAAAAAAAATGTTTCTAGTGTTATAAATAAATTGTCCGACTCATATCAAATTACTTAAAATGGCTCAGTCAGTTAGAAAGAATAATGATGATGGTCATAATGATATTAAAATAATGCAGTGGAATGCCAGGTCTATGGTATCTAATAAACATAGTCTGTCAACTTTTTTAAAAACAGAAAAAATTGATATAGCCCTTATTTCAGAAACATGGTTAAAACCAAAATTAACCATGAGCTTTCCAGGCTATGATCTTATACGTTCTGATAGAAATAACGGCAAAGGCGGAGTAGCTATTCTTGTGGGATCAAGTCTGAAATACCAGGTCTTGAACTTTGATGGATACCAAATAAAGCCAGAAATTTGTGGAATACGAGTTTATATAACTAACGAAACTTATACCTTTCTTTCCATTTATAGACCTCCATCCTTATTCATAAATAGTAAAGCGTGGTCAAATATCTTATCTAACTTAGGATCAAATCTAATTATTGGGGGTGATTTTAATGCTCATAGCGGACTATGGGGTTCACCGAGTATGAATAGAGATGGCAATGAACTGTTGGACGCAATAGAATATTCTAACTTAATAGTTCTTATTGACGGTTCTTCTACGAGACTTGTTCCACCTAATGCTCAAAAATCGTGCGTTGATGTTAGTTTAGCATCGACAAACATTGCTCCTCTCATACACTGGAATCTATGGAGTGACACCTTGGGATCCGACCACTTTCCCATTTTAATGCTGCTAAACAAAAACTTACATGAACAAAATATAATTTATCCAGCTAGGAAATGGCGCTTAGATACAGCTCAATGGAAGTTGTATACATCCACCTTAGAAAATCTTATTCGGGAAGCACCAGAATCTAACAATGTAAATGAAAATATTTCATATTTTATTAATGCAATAAACGTTGCTAGCCAAACTGCTATTGCACAAAATAAACCATTTATCCCTAAAAAACCGCCTAAACCACAATGGTGGGATGAAGAATGTGAAATTATGATTAAGAAGAGAAAACAAGCATTGGCAGTTTATACAAATCAAGCTAATGAACAAAACTATATAGAGTGTAAAAAAATAATGGCTCAAGCAAAACGACTGTTTAAAATAAAATCAAAAAAACATTGGCTAAGTTATTGCAATAGTATTAACAACAGTACACCCATTAATACAATATGGAATAAAGTCAGGACTTTAAGAAAACAAAAAAATAACAAAATATATGTGTCAAGTGAAATTGCAGAAGAAGTGCTTCATAAACTAACTCCCTCATCTGTTGAGCAACAATACCAGATAAATACGAATGTTAGTAATAATAGCAATTCTATTACAAACAAATTTACGCTAGAAGAATTAAATAAATCCATTAAAAAATCAAAAAATACTGCACCTGGTTTAGATCACATCTGTTATCCAATGTTAAGTCATATGGGACTTCTAGCTAAATTATTTTTATTAAACATCTTTAATATAATGTGGTTAGAATCTTATATTCCAGAAGTACTCAAAAAAAGTGTTGTATTACTGTTTCCTAAAGCTGGTAAAGATCCTTCTTGTGCCAGTTCTTTCAGACCAATAACCTCAATGTCATGTATTATTAAAACATTCGAAAGAATGGTAAAATTACGATTGGAATTTTGGCTATTTAGTAACAGCACATTACCAAGAAATCAGTACGGATTCAAACCCGGTTTTGGAACCTTAGATGCAATAACTCATTTGACAACTGACATACAAATTTCCCTCACAGAATATGAATGTACTGGAGCATTATTTGTGGACATTACAAACGCATATGAAAACATCGATTTAGGAATATTAGCCTCAAAATTACAATATATTAAATTACCTGGCAGGTTCATTAACACAATAATCAATTTATTTAGTGCAAGAGAAATATCAGTTAAATATAATAATAATATTTTGTTAGGCCCTAGAACCACATCTCGAGGAATACCGCAAGGCTCGGTACTCAGCCCCCTACTATTTAATTTATATACACTAGACTTACATGATATATGGTCTTCTAATATATCTTGCATTCAATACGCGGATGATATTGTGGTATATTCTAGTAGGAAAAACGAACGAGAAAGTATCTGTGATTTAAGACACATTGGTTATAATTTAAACAATTGGTGTTTTCAGAATGGATTTACCATTTCGCCCAGCAAGTGCGCTATTATTTTCTTTACTAGAAAACGTCTGCACAATAGACAAAACATATCCTTAAATGGAGTTATTTACCCTGTCCTTAAGAATTATAAATATTTAGGATTATGGTTGGACTCAAAATTATTGTGGAACGAACACATCAGCTATATAATTGGACGAGTGGAAAGGGGCATCAACCTACTCATGCAAATTTGTACCTGCTCTTGGGGAGCACATCAAAGTATGGCACTAATTTTTTATAGATCCTATATAAGGTCAATTATAGATTATGGTAGTATAATTTATGGTTCTGCCAGCAATACTCACCTAAAAAAAATAGACCGAGTACAGTTTAAATCTCTACGCATCTGTCTTGGAGTGATGAAATCATCTCCTAATGAAGCCATATTAGTGGAGAGCCTAGAACAACCCCTAAGGCTCAGGCGGGAATTCCTGGCATCGAAATATGTCTTAAAACAAAAAAGTTTTAATACTGATAACTACAACAAAATCCATACTATAGCCATTAAAAATCTAAGCGAGGCATATTGGTCAAAGAAGAACTCCCCTCCTCTAGCAACCGCGTATATTCATTGTAATGAGTTAAGTATTTTGGACCTGATTAAAACTGAAGAATTGAGTGTATATAACCTTGATGTTAATATTATTTCAAACAAATTAGAAATTCACTTTCCTAAATATGAAAATAATTGTAATCAACAAATATTTCAAGAATACGTTTCCAAGATTAACAGTAGATCTGAAGTTATCTTTACGGATGGATCCAAATCTTCTCAAAACGTCTCTGGTGCTTTTTATGTTCCGTCTCGTAACTACAAGTACTCAATTATTTTAAATATATACTCCAACATATTCTCAGCTGAAGCGGCTGCCATTTGCCATGCTATCGATTGGTGCATATCTAATAATATTGAAGATGCCCTAATTGCTACGGATTCGATGTCAGTGTTACTTGCCTTAAATAACTTCTCTTTTCACCAAAACAACAACATTTTTATACTAAAAATTATGGACAAACTTACAATAGCTGTCGCAAATCAAATATATATACGTTTTATTTGGGTCAAAGGCCATTGCAATATTGAAGGCAATAACATTGTAGATCTTATAGCAAAACAAGCTAGCCATGACAACAGCTACCAAGAAAAGACAGTTAATCCTAAAGATCTACTAGCAGTAGTTAAGAGTCATCTCAATAAGAAATGGAATATGCATTGGCAACAATACGGAAATAGAAGTAGGACATTTTACTTTCAAGTTCATGATAACATACCGCGTAACTCGTGGTACCAAAAGCTGGACGTTAGTAGAAAATTTATTGCTACTATCAGTAGAATGAAACTCAACCATGGCAGATTTCCCTCACATCTTTATAAAATAGGCGTTTTACAAACATCACATTGCCCCTGTGGAGCAGAAAATGGAGACCTAAATCACATACTCTTTGGCTGTCCATTGACAGTCAATGATTCAAATATTTTAATGTCAAAATTAACTGAAAAAGGACAATCTTCCCCGATCTGGCTTCCAAATATGCTTAGCTCTAATAACTGCGAAATATACAGTTTGTTGTATACCTTTTTAATGAAAACTGGTTTTAATATTTAATGAACATCTAATCATTGAATATAAATTGTTCAAATGTGTGCAACTTCCTACTGTCTATCCATTTGTTGTTCTCCCATATCATCCGTGGTCAATTTAGTTATGTCAAATCTAAAATGCCCTGAAAGACCCCTGGGCAAGAAGCGTGTGACCCTGTCTAATCCTTGTGTTGGAATTTGAATCATTATTGTTACTATATATTTACCTTTTAAAGCGATTAGTGTTATTGTGATCATTGTTATACATACATTTTAAAGTTTTTATTGTTGTCTTTGCTGAGACCAGCATGGTTATTGATATGAGGCTTTCAATCATTCTCTTTTCATCTAGACTATTGGGGGTGGTGTGTGTGTGGGTATGTACGTGCGTGTATATATTAGTGTATGCGCGCGTGCGTGTGCACATATGGCTACCCATAAACTTCTTACAATTATTGTGGTACACACATGTGTGCGTTTATATGGTATACACTTCAAAAAATATTCGTGGCCAAAACGCTCAGATCGTAAGGCCAAAATTAGAGGAAAAAAAAAAAACATTCATAACAAATGCCCCACATGACGTCCACCTGTTTCAGTACACAAATTAATACTTTTAAAATGTTGTGTAATATCAACCAAAAATCAAGAGTTATCGTTTTTTCTCTGTAGGTCATAGATGCTTGTGAAACAGAAAACCTGTCGCGTTGTCACGGCAATACAAAACTTAATTCGTTAGTAAAGTAAAAAAATAGCAAGTATAAGTTTAATTTCGGTAATCTACCAGCAACCAGTTGGGTTGTAATTTTGTATTATGAATCAATTTATTAATGAAGAATATACTGATATGCATTTGATATATGGGGAAATGAAATATAATTATCGAGCCGCTAAGCGAAGATATAAGCAAAAGTATTCAAACAGAAGAACACCATGTCATAAAACATTTATTGCTGTCTACCAACGTAAAAAAAACACAGGATCAGTGTGTCCTGTAAATAATACTAGGGGTAGGACTTCTGTAGTAAATCCAGATTACGAAGAGATAATTTCAGATGCTATTTATGAAAATCCTGAAATAAGTATCAGAAGATTAACGGCAATGCATCAGGAGGTTTCAAAGAGTACTATTTGGAGAACTATAAATAAACAACTGTACCCGTTTCATTTTCAAAAAGTCCAAGCATTATTAGAACGAGATTTTCCACCTCGATTGGAGTTTTCACAGTGGTTACGAAACAAACAAAACCAAGAACAAAATTTCTTTTCCCGAATATTACTTACCAATGAAGCAGCATTCACGAGGGACGGATTAATTAAATTACATAATACTCATCACTGGTCATCTATTGATGAAAATCCTCATGTCATAAAGTAAACGAAACAACAGCAGAAATTCTCAATAAATGTGTGGATAGGCATTGTTAACAATCGGTCCAGTTAAATTACCAAACCGTCTAAATGGACAAGAGTACTTACACTTTTTGCAAAATGATTTACTACCTTTGCTCGATGATGTACCTTTGGAAATACGACTTAATTTATGATTCATGCATGACGGTTGTCCTGCTCATTTTAACATTATTACGCGACAGTTTCTTGACAGAGTTTATGGAAACCATTGGATTGGCAGACGCGGACCCACTGCGAGGCCAGCCAGTTCGCCAGATTTCAACCCTTGTGATCTTTGTATTTGGGGTTATTTACAAACCACTTTATACTCTGTTCCAATTGATAGTAGGGAGCAACTTTGGCAACGTGTACAGAACGCGTGCGATGAATTTAGAGAGATTTTGCGTATTTTCCAACGAATTCGCTCTTCGTTGATGAAGAGAATTGCTTTGTGTACTGAAACAGGTGAACGTCATGTGGAGTACTTATTATGAATGTAATTTTTTTTTAAATAAATTGTACTTTTCTGTTACAAAATTTTATTCTAGAATTGTTAACAGATATTAAATACAAATAGAGGAAAAAACGATAATTCCTTGTATTTTGATTGATATTACAAACATTTTTAAGAGTACCTTTATTGCAGTTCTTTCAATGCTCTGTAAAAATGTTCAAGTATTCCGTAAAATTACAGCCAGTCAAATATTAATTATTATGAAAAAATTGAGAAACAAAATATATTTGGTTGTTATCAACTTCACATAGTGTACTTATAGAGATACAGCTTCCATCAAAATTTGAAAATGTTAACTTCTATACAACGGCAGTTATTCGGAAAAATGTTTTTTTTTTCTACTTCATTTAAGAGGATGTACTGTACTAAGGGATGCATATTTGGACTAAGGTAAGCTGGGTTATATGGGCCCAATATGAACTCGGGAACTCAATTCTGAGACACCCTGTATAGTATACTCTTCGCAATTTGTTGATATGTTAATTTTTAAGGTCTAATTTTAATCACCACCTGCTGATGCCGTCTTGATTGGCGAAACGTTCGTCGGTATACTATGCAGCATTTTTGCATTTGTAGAATCTTATCAATACTCTTCACGCGCACATTTCTTCTGAAAGTGTTTCATAACCTTTATATCGGTTTTTTTCTATGTGAGGTTATTGTGATTTGATACACGCTTTTGATTAGTTAAATAGGTATAACAATTTTATTCAATCTGGAATCACAAAGTAATGCTGGCAACTTGCAATTGTAATGCTGATTTAGAAATACCACTAAATTGTATCGATATTTGAAAGGATCTTCCTAATAAAATAACCAACGGCTGGAAGAGGGGCTGAATTATTGTTAAAGCAGGGAAAATCAACGAATGCTGTGTTCTGACGTGCTTCTTGGTATTGATGTGAATTCTCGCCGATTTGGCCAGCTTGTTTTGCAGAATTCCTGATTATAAGGGGCTTGGCAGCAGCTAATTTATCATTTCTTATCATGAGGTTTTGTTTATTTATTATTGATTGGATGTTTCTGCTCCCACACCTTATAGTGAATGTAAAGGATATATGATTGAGGATGATGTCGAATGAAAAATGTTCACATTTTCAGCACATGTTGTGTAACTATGTATTTGGATATTTATTTGAAGCTGACTTTCATTAAGAGTAAAGAAAGCTGATTAATTTTTCTCCACTGAAACCTATTACAGAAAAAAACTGTTTTAATATGTTTTTCGCAGTTATTTGAAAACCATTAGATTTTTTATTAGTCACTGTCAGTTCCACTAGGGTATAACATGTTTTAAATCAATTTTATTTCATTGAGTTCTATAGTTTTTAATCAGAAGTATTAAGCTGAAAATTTTTCTGATAGTTCTAACAACCAATTAAATTTCGTTATTTCTTGTCATGTGACACAAATCATCCAATCAATCAATCTACGGTTGTGAAGTTGTTTCCCTTTTGTAGTCTTTCCAAAATTTTAAATTTGCTGCCTGTCAGATTTTATTTGTGACATTTTCCGCAGTCATTCTGAAGTTATAAAATTTGACTTTGTAATTGCAATTATTGTGTAATTAATGTATAATAATAATAATAATAATAATAATAATAATAATAATACATTTATTTTCCAACTATAAACAGATGTTGTTTTACAAAAAGAAATTAAATATTTTATATATACAAATATAAATTTATATATACAAATATAAATTTATATAACAAATAAATGGAAAAAGGGGCATAAATTCAGTTCGGCTAATAAATAGCCGTCTGTTCTTCCATTTAGCCCAAGTAAAAACGGATACAATGTGAAACAATACCAAATATTTTCCTATGTTACCAAAATAAAGAATTTCAACATATTAAATATTTACCTGAGAATTATATATGAAACGTTACTTGAGTTAACTTTCTTAAGATTGCCAATTGAACAGGATATTTTTAAAGGTCTTTTTGAAACTTGATATCGATAAGGTTTTTAGCTTTTCTGGAATTATGACATTATAGTATTTTGCAATATTGTAAGCAAATGATCGTTTGTAAAAGGATGACTTTATATTTATAGAATTTAATTGTTATTACCAGTAAGTAATATAAAATTCTTTAAGGTAAACACACTATTTTATTCCGGTGTGTGAAGATATAATCAAGGCGTGTGGCAAATTCTTTGCCGCACGGCGCACAGTGGCGAGAAATGCGAGTGTTCCACCCAAATTACTCTAGAGATCGTAAATTTTAAGTTATTGAGACATTTTTTTTTAACAGGCCGTAAATTTGAGTTTTCGTAACAATTTTTTTTTTAAATCTTCGTCTTTTAATCAGCTATTGATCTGTCTAGATGAATTTTTGATTTAGTTGTTGACAACTGTCAAAATTACTGTCAAATATAAAAAAATACGATTTTTAGATAAATAATTCATACAATAACAGGTTGGTGTTCAGAAAAATATATATAGTATTTTCAATGTACCTGGTTCCGAAGTTGACAGGAAAATATGTATTTCTAAATTTGGCCGCTGCCATAATTGTCAAATTTCCAAAGATAGATGGAAGAGCTTATTAATTTTAAAAATACCCTGTAAATGTATATAAAAATAGATATATATTGTTTTTGATCTGTTTGATTTAGTAATTGACAGGAAAATATGAGTTTTAAATTTGGCAGCTGTCATAATTGCTGTCAATTTTCAAAATATAGAGGTAACATCTTATTAATTTTAAAAAATGCACTATAAATGTATAGAAAAATAGATATATATATATATATGTTAGATCACGGTTCACATGAGTGACTTTTTAAAAAGATTTATTTACTTTAATGGAGCCAACGTTGGCTCTTGGAGAAGGAATAATACATTAGAAGTGTTGCATTCTAACTGAGTTTAATAACTGATTCAACAAAGCGTGTTTAGTCATATTTATAACATACAGAACCTGAGTAAGCAAAATATATAACAAAGGAATTGCAGTTCTGCAGTCTGCACAAGTTATGAGAAACAAAGGTGTAATATGATATCTTGAAGATAAGCAATTAATAAGAGAAGCTGTTATCGTGAAATACGATATACCTGTGAAGGTTTATTATGGCTAAGTCGCAATAAGATAGCGTGTAATATTATATAACAACTTCCCCCTTAATAAAAAAGTTGATGTTATGCAGCAACTTTTGAAAATTGTTAAAACGTTAAATGAATATAATGCAAAAATAAATTGAAACAATGTTGAATGAATACAAAGCAAAATAATAAAATAATGTGAAAGTTAAAATTGGTAAGCGATAATAAAACATTACATAACGTAATAAGGATAAAATACAATAGTCTAAATTAATAGACGAGGGTAAAACTCCACATGAAAGTCTATGTTAACTCGATGTCCTCTTCTTCTTGAGGTCTAATACCGGGTCACTTTCTTGGAGGGATCAGTCTAGGAAATTTGGTAAATACTCTGCTTCGCTCTGAAGGAGGCGAAGGAGGGTTATCCGTTGAGGGTTGGATTCGCAATGCTCCACATCTTCTTCTTCTGCATTTACAAGTTATGTAAAGTAGAACTAATAGGATGATGAGAGTGATTATGAAGTATGTGAACCAAGATACATGTTTGGTCACAAAAGGTTCGTTTATGAGGTCATCTAGGTCTTTGGAATATTGCTCTAGTTTGTTTTTAGCAATATCTAAATCTTCTACGTCGAGACTGTTTAATTTAAGCGGTTTTAATTTTGGAATTTCGATTTTGTCGGGCATGTGATTGCAGCATTCAAAAGGAATTTGGATTGGATGTGAATTGTCCTTGATTTCGGAAAAGTCTTTAGCACTGGCTTGTATTCGAGTAATGCCTGCATAGGCGTAACATCCTGGTTGTAGCTTTATGATGGAATTTTTGTTAATTAGCTCTGTTATGGATTCTCTCTTCGGGCAGTTGATGGTAATGTGAAGTGGTTGGGAATTAATTATCAGCCATGTGTTGTCTTCAAGTTCTTGGACGTTGTATCCTTGACTAATGATGAAGGAAGTTTGACAATTTTCTGGGAGTTTCGGCAATGGTTTTAAGATTCTAGCTTCACAAATGGCATTTTGGTCGATAGGATATGCAAACAGGTTCGAACATAGTTTGGTTCCAAAATAGAGTGGTTTGCATTCTTTCAAATTTTGTATAGGTATGTACATTAAAGAATCATCGTCTCTCGCGATAAACTTTTGTGAAATAGATAAAAAGTGATGTAGACCAGTTCTGTTATCAAGTATAGGTATGGGGTATAGGCGAAAGGTGTTATAATTTTGAGGTTCAATAAGAGGTATTGTTAAAACAAATATTAAGTTAGAATTTAGTTGAAAAGCTTTTAGTTCAATAATATCCAGATATTGAGCAACTGCTGATAGTTTAATCGGAAGAGGTAAATTGTTCCTTCGCAAACTCTGTGAAATCTCTTGTAACGCCGTTACTAAGTGATCAGGTGTTATGATTGATGAATGAATAATTCCTAATCTGGCGAATGTTATTGAATTTAAAATATCGTTTAGATTGTCTTCGATATACAAATAGCTGGCCATTAGTTGTTCGGAAATGTATAGAAATTTTAGTTTTATTTCGGCAGCTTGGATCGTTTGAGTCATGATTTGAATTGTGTGCTCGATTTCTTTGATATCTTTGTTAAATGTTTCCTCATCAATTTGCAATTTTTGTATAGTTGAGTTGAAATTTTTGATAACAGAAGTTGTAACTGAGATTTGATTTTTGATTAAGTTTTCTAATTGATGTTCGTCATTATTTAATTTATTTATACAGTTAGTGTAGTACTCGCCATCTTCGGCGTCTAAGTTTCCGGTAATTGATTTGAATATTGTTCCGAAACCGTTAAGTATTCCGCGTTTATATCTCTTTGTGTCTGAAAAGACTTCGTCAAATTTCGTTTTTATCGAACTAGCTATTTGCATTAAAAGGTTAAACTCTGTTTTAACTTCGCTTCTAAACAGGATTGATTTTTGGTCAGCACCATCGAGGGTGTTCAAGATTCTGTCTAAATTATTTTGATTTTTGTCAAAAGCTAATTTAAGGGATGAAATATTTTTATGCACTAGCAGAGTCCATTTGTCATTTGTCACCACGATGTCCGTGTCTTGGTGATAGTATACACCAACAGTGTTATTGATCGGGGTAATTTTGTACTGACAGAGTGCTGATCCGAACAGCAGGAGAAACCTGAAAATAAATTTAATTTTCAGTATATGGTTTCATTCTATCAAAATTTACTTTAGTTTCTTGTTTTGTTTCGAGATTTAATAGGGTAGCAGAATTTTGAAAAATTTCTTTTATTTTAAAGGGACCGTTAAATTTGTTTTGTAGTTTGTTCTTAATTTGTGATTCTTTTACATAAACTAAGTCGCCTATTTTGTATTCAGGTCGTTTTTGGGGAATATTTCTGTCGAAGCGAACTTTTGCTTTCTCTTTTTGAGATTGTGTTCGACTACGGGCTATTTTATAGTAGTGGGATATTCTATTGTTTAAATCTCTAACGTATTTAGTTATTAATTCTTTTTGGTTGTACAAAGTTTCGGGTGGTCTGTTAGATGTATGACCAAAGATAAGTTCATATGGGGTAAAACCGTGTGTTTTATTTACCGAATTGTTATAGCATATTACTGCATATGGTAAAATCGTGAAAGGATGTTCGTTTGGGTTTTCGGTTTTGTGGATTCTTATCATTTCGGCTAAAGTAGCATGAAATCTTTCTATGGATCCGTTCGATTGGGGATGTCCTGCGCTTGAATAAGTTAATTTTATGTCGTAGAGGGTGCAGAGATCTTTGAGCAAACGGTTGTCAAATTCGCCACCGTAATCGCAATGGATTCTTAGCGGGGTACCGTAATGTTGAAAGTATAACAACAAGGTATTTACGACGGATTTTGCGGATTTGTCCGGGACTGCATAGGCTTGTGTAAATTTAGTTAACTCGTCTCGAATAGTTAAAGCGTAATTTCGAGTTGGGAATTCAAATAAATCGATATTGATTCTTTCGAATGGTGTTCTTGGGGTTTCTGTGACTACCAGAGGGTTATTAAGGTTTTTCCGGCATACTTTAGTCTTTTGGCAAGTTTCGCAATTTTTTATAAAATTTTCAACGTCTTTAGTTAGACCTTGCCAAGTGTATTTTTCTCTAATTCTTCGAATCGTTTCATTTATTCCGCGGTGTAGATTATTTTTACCAAAATGATTTTGCTCCAATATAATTGGAATTTCATCTTCGTCGGCAGTTCTGACGATATCTTGACAAATTACTACTTTTAAGTCTTTTTCCGCAAAAATGAATGATAGGATTTCAAGAATGGGGAGGTCTAAGTTATTTTCGACAAAGTATGTCTTAGAGAGATCTAGGACGTCTTGATTTTTAAATAATACCGAAAATAGATGTTCAATTACAGATTCGATATCAAAAGGTAGAGGGATGATAAAATATCTCCTATGTCTGACTGTTTTGCTCGATACAATATTGATTTTATCGTTATGAAATTCGGGGTTTTCTTCGAATATGTCTTCGATAATTTTATGATGGAGGTCTTGTAGGTTATTTTGTTGGAAGAAAGTTATAATATCTTTGTGTTCTCGATACAAAAGTTGTTTGTTCGAGGCTTTGATTTTCGAATAGTCAATTAAAGATGTTGTCTTATATAAGTTGGCGAAAGTTTCGAATTCTTGGGAAATTTGTTCGTCAGTGATCTCGTTATTGTCTGGGTTTTCGTCGTCGTCTGACTCTTCGTCGTTCGCGGCTAGAACCTTTGAATAGAATTTGGAACATTCAGAAAAATGATTAATTTTGATTCTGGAAAGTGCATCCGCGTTCTTATTGATTTTGCCGGGTTTATAAATTATTTCGTAATCGTACTCTTCTAGTTTGAGTCGCCAACGAGCAAGTCTACTTCCTGGATCCTTTATAGAGAATAGCCAGGTGAGTGGTCTGTGGTCGGTGACAAGTTTGAACTTTCTACCATACAGGTATGGTCTAAAGTGCTTTACACTCCATACTATGGATAAAAGCTCGCGTTCAATCGTTGAATATTTAGTTTCTGCACTGCTCAAGGTTCTAGAAGCATAGGCAATGGGTAAATCTTTGCCAATGGGCCCCTGGCTCAGCACCGAGCCGACGGCAAATGCGCTCGCATCAGTGGTTAAAACGAAAGGTTCGTCAAAATTAGGGTAGATTAATATCGGAGTTGTCGTTAATGTTTGTTTCAAATCTTGAAAAGGTTTTATACAATCATTGTCGAAGAGAAATGGTATGTCTTTCTGTAAGAGTTTTGTTAAAGGCTTGGTAATCTTGGAGAAATTAGGGATAAAGCGCCTATAATAACCAGCTAAGCCTAGAAATGATTTAATTTCTTTTTGATTTTTTGGTTGAGGGAAATTTAGAATAGCGTCAACTTTCGAAGGATTCGGTTTTACGCCGTCCTTTGTAATGAGATGTCCTAAATAAGCGACTTCTTTGCGGAGAAACTCGCATTTGTCGGGTTGAATTTTGAGATTGGCTTTCTGTAATCTTTTGAAAACTTCTGTTAATCGAGAAATATGCTCGTGAATAGTAGGGGAGTAAACAATAATATCGTCCATATAGACGAGACATCGTTCATTTTGGATACCTAATAAAATGTTATCCATCACTCTTTGAAATGTTGATGGAGCATTCTTAAGTCCAAAAGGCATTCTTACGAATTCAAAATGACCATTTTCAACTGTGAAAGCAGTTTTCTGAATATCTTTCGCATCAATCTCGATTTGGTGAAATCCGGAGGCTAAGTCCAAAGTTGTAAAATATTGACATTTGCCTAATTGATCGAGGAGGTCGGAAATATTGGGTAGCGGGTATTTATCGTCAATAGTCAGTTCGTTAAGCTTTCTGTAGTCCACTACAACTCGCCATTTTTGTTTACCGGGGGCGTCGAGTTTTTTAGGTACAACCCAAACTGGAGAGGACCAGGGAGAAATCGAAGGTCTAATGATGCCTTGATCAAGCATATTAGAGACTTGTGTTTTGACTTCCTCTTTATGAATATGAGGGTAGCGATATGATTTTGTAAAAACCGGTTTTGAATTGTTCGTGTCAATGGAATGCTTAATTTCGTTAGTAAAAGTTAAATTGTCTCCTTCCAAATAGAATATATCTTGAAAGTCTAAACAAAGCTGCGTTACTATTTCGGCCTCTTCTTCGTTTAGATGATCCAAGCGCAATTCGTTCCTAATTTCGAAGGATCTGTCCGTCTGTAGGTGTGAGTCAGAATTTTGAGTGTTTAAATTGAAAATTGATTTGAATTTTTGTACTGGCTCTAGTTTTATGTTAGAAAAACTTACCGTTTTTGGTATTGCATTCGCGTTTATAATTGAGGTTAAAAATTCTCCATTGTTATTGATTTTGACAATAGCATTTGGTAAGCGTACTTTCTCGTTTTCCTGAGCTAACAGTATAGCTTCGGTATTTTGCAAATTACATTTTAATTTACAGATTTTTTCCATGCGAGGTTCGATAGAAATTAAATTTTTGATGTTGCTTAAATTTGGGTTTTGGTTTCTGATGTTACTAGTTGGTTGTACAGGTAAATTTACTGTAGTTTCTTCCGTGACTTTAAATAATGGTACGTTTTTAAAATTCGTGACTAGTTGTTTGTTTTTAAAGTCTACTTGGCATTCGTAATGTTCTAGAAAATCTGCGCCTAGTAGTCCGTCAAAATCTATATCTAGATTATAGATATAAACTTTGTGTGACTCATCTGAAAAGGGGATGAGAACAGATTCGTTGATATAAATTTTTTGATCAGTAATGCCCTGTATAATTACATTTTCAGGAGATCTACGTCTATAATTTTCAGCTGTTTTAGGTTTAAAAATTGAAATTCCTGCACCTGTGTCTATCAAAATTTTAAATTTGCCAGTTGCGTCTTTGATGTAATAAAGATTTTTTGAATTTACGGTTAATAAGGTGTGAGAAAGCGTATTTACATGAACGTTTGTTCTGGGAAGTTCAGCATTGGATCGAAACTGTCGTTGAGATTCATTGTTTGTATTTGGTTTGATATTTGGTCGAATTGGTCCATTTGTTGTGTTGGAGTATCCGTGGGGTACTCCGGATCTAAGCGAAAATCCTGAGGATTAGCAGTATAATCCTCCTGTAGTGCTTGAGAATTAGCAGTATAATTCTCGTACTGCTCATATTGAGAATTAGCCGTATAGTTATCTGAAAAGTTTTGAGCGTTGCCTGAATCGTAATTTTCATAACTATCACTTACGTTTTGATAATCGGATGAGTAGTCATTATATTGATTATAGTTACATTGACTGTCATAATTGTCATAAGGTTCGTAATTCAAATGATGAGCTTTTTGCTGGTTAAAGCGATTAAAATTTGGGTTAGGTTGGATAGCTGATGGTCGCTGTTGCATAAAATTAGGGTTCGGCCTTATGGCTGAGGGCCTGTTTTGCTGTGATTGATTTGGCTGATTATTTTGAGGGAATGTCCTCTGACTAAATTGATTATTACTAGGTTGTGCGAAGTTTTGATGAGAAAAATTTTGTGAGTTTGGGTTTCCTTGGAAACTTGGTCTCTGGAAGTTTTGAGACTGTTGCCTTGTGCGGCATTCGCTTATTACATGTCCATTCCGTTTACAGAAGGAACAAAACTTTTGTTGCAAATTGGGACCTTGTGGTCGCTTTTGTTGAATTACTGGATTTTTGACTGGACTATTTTTTGGGAATTTTTGCTGTTCAAAATAAGAGAGTTGTAGCTCTCTACGAATTCTAATAATCGCGTTCATTATAGAAGGAGGGTTACTGGCACGTATTATTCTGCCTAGATTTGGTTCTAGACCCGTTAACAAATTATTTAATGTCATAGTTTCAATCAGGTTTGTTTGCGCGGTTCTTTGCTCCGAAGTTAAATTTTGTTTTTGCACTGCAGCGTGCATTTTCGCATTGTGCGTTTGTAAACGCGAAACAAATGTTAAGGCGGATTCACTAGGTAATTGGTGAATTCGTTGTAGGTCCTGAATTAGGGACGTTAAATCTCGGGAGTCTCCGAAGTGAGTTTCTAGTAGTGCCTTTATTTCTGGCCATGTGCTAGGGTTGCGTGAATTTATAAGTTCGGCGGCTCTGCCTTTTAATTTATTTTTGATGTGCATGGTTAATAGAATTTTTTGGTCATGAATTGCCATACTTTGTGCACAGGAGCACGAGTTTAGGAATGTCTGTAAATTTATGGCGTTGCCATCGAATTCTGGTATTAGTGAAAAAATTTCAGAGAGCTTGTAAGGCTCAATTTGTTGTGGTTGTTGTTGTTGTTCGGCTGGTGCCGGTGGCACTGGTTGAACAGTCTCTGGTTGAGCTCTATCAGGCATTTTGCTTTTTTATTTAGAGATTTTTGAACTAAAATTGGTTACGTATCAGCAGTATGATACGGAAATTAAATTAAAATTAGCTTGTTTTGTTACGTCGTAAATGAATTGTGTATTAACTGTATAATACACAGTCGTTTCGTGAATACGAAAATAAATAACTTAAAATTAAAATTGTTGCGTTGTAGCTTGTATAGGATTTGTTTGATAACAGAATTGGCTTTGTTTGCCGAGTGTATTAGCGGTATAATACACGTAAATAATTGTGATAAATAATAATTGTAAAAAAATGAGAAAATAACGAGATGATTCTTAAAATGACTTACATTAATTTCATCTCCATGGGTAGGTTCTTCGTCCGTCAAGGGATTGGGATCCGCCACCACCAGTGAGGAAGGTCTCCTTGTTCTAATAGATGTACACGCACTAGTTAGGCACCTTCTGCAGATGTTCTCCTTGTTCTCTTACGCTTCACTACCAGTTAGGCTTCTTGTTCTGATGATGTTTACGGATCCTACCGACTGCGCCAATGTTAGATCACGGTTCACATGAGTGACTTTTTAAAAAGATTTATTTACTTTAATGGAGCCAACGTTGGCTCTTGGAGAAGGAATAATACATTAGAAGTGTTGCATTCTAACTGAGTTTAATAACTGATTCAACAAAGCGTGTTTAGTCATATTTATAACATACAGAACCTGAGTAAGCAAAATATATAACAAAGGAATTGCAGTTCTGCAGTCTGCACAAGTTATGAGAAACAAAGGTGTAATATGATATCTTGAAGATAAGCAATTAATAAGAGAAGCTGTTATCGTGAAATACGATATACCTGTGAAGGTTTATTATGGCTAAGTCGCAATAAGATAGCGTGTAATATTATATAACATATATATATATATATTGTTTTTAAACTGCCAGATTTAGTAGTTGACAGGGAAATATGGTTTTTAAATTTTTCAGCTGCCATAATTGCTGTCAAATTTCAAAAAATAGAAGTTAAAGCTTATTAACTTTAAAAATACCCTGTGAATATATAGCAAAACGGATACAAATTGTTTTTAATGTACCTGGTTCCGAAGTTGACAGAAAAATATGATTTCTGATTTTTGCAGCTGTCATAATTGCTGTCTCATTTCAAAATATAGAGGTAAGAGCTTATAAATTTTAAAAACACCCTATAAATGTATAGAAAAATAGATATATATTATTTTTGATCTGTCTGATTTCGTAACTGCTATCAGAAAATATCATTTTTAAATTTAGCAGCTGACATAATTGCTGTCAAATTTCAAAACATGGAGGTAAGAGCTTATTAATTTTAAAAATACCTTATAAATATATAGAAAAATTGATATACATTATTTTTGATCTATCTGATTTCGTAAGTAATAGGAATATATAATTTTTAAATTTGGCAGCTGCCATAATTGCTGTCAAGTTTTAAGGTGTGCAGAGTTAGAAGTTATTAATTTCAAAAATACCCTTTGAATGTATGGACAAATAGATCTATATTATTTTTTATCTTCCTGATTTATGAATTAACAGGAAAATATTATTTTTAAATTTGGCAGCTGCCAAATTTAGAAATCATGTTTTCCTGTCAACTTCGGAACCACGTACATTAAAAACAATTTGTATCCGTCTTGCTATATATTCACAGGGTATTTTTAAGGTTAATAAGCTCTAACTTTGAAATTTGACAGCAATTATGGCAGCTGCCAAATTTAAAAATCATATTTCCCTGTCAGTTACTAAATCTGGCAGTTTAAAAACAATATATATCTATTTTTCTATACATTTATAGTGGATTTTTAAAATTAATAAGAACTGTATTTTGAAAATTGACAGCAATTATGACACCTGCCAAATTTAAAACTCATATTTTCCTGACAATTACTAAATCAAACAGATCAAAAACAATATATATATATATATATATATATATATATATATATATATATATATATATATATATATATATATATATATATATATATATATATATATATATATATATATATATATATATATATATATATATATATATATATATATATATATATATATATATATATATATATATATATATATATATATATATATATATATATATATATATATATATATATATATATATATATATATATATATATATATATATATATATATATATATATATATATATATATATATATATATATATATATATATATATATATATATATATATATATATATCTATTTTTCTATACATTTACAGGGTATTTTTAAAACTAATAAGCTCTTCCATCTATCTTTGAAAATTTGACAACAATTATGGCAGCTGCCAAATTTAGAAATACATATTTTCCTGTCAACTTCGGAACCAGATACATTGAAAACACTATATATATTTTTCTGAACACCAACCTGTTATTGTATGAATTATTTATCTAAAAATCGTATTTTTTATATTTGACAGTAATTTTGACAGTTGTCAACAACTAAATCAAAAATCCATCTAGACAGATCAATAGCTGATTAAAAGACTAAGATTAAAAAAAAACTTATTACGAAAACTCAAATTTACGGCCCGTTAGAATAAATTTAATAGAAAAAACAGTATTTTTTTGTAAGAATATGATTTTCTATTAAAAATTAAAAAAAATTAAAAATGAAATTTCAAAATCCGGCTAGAGGAATCGATAGGTAAATTCAAGACGAACATTTAAAAAAAATAATGTCTCAATAACTTAAAATTTACGACCTCTAGAGTAATTTGGGTGGGACACTGGCATTTCTCGCCACTGTGCGGCGTGCGGCAAAGTGATATTTTCTGCAGTCATTTTGAAGTTAGAAAATTTAACTTTCAGCACAATCGTAGGAAAAAATGTTTTGTTGCGTTGCGACTTTTTGATTTAATTTTTTCAAAAAATTTTCTGACCGAATATCCCTCTGACATTGACAAATGCCTCATAATTTTATGACAACCTCAAGCACGTTGCTTGGTAATAGCCCTCCGCCTTCGGCGTCGGGCTATTACCAAGCAACGTGCTTTCGATTGTCATAAAATTAGCTCGTACATTATCAATGTCCTAGGGATATTAAAGCTGATAATTTTTTTACTAAATGTATTAACCAATTAAAATTTTGCATTTCATGTCATGTGTCAAAATTCATCCAGTCAGTAAAAGATTACACCGATAACACGCATACATGTGGTGTTATCAGGCAAGGCACACATGATATGTTCAAATGTCAGATTAAAATTCAACAAATGTCAAATATGTCATAAAGGTTTGGTAAACGATTCAATTAATCAAATTGTATTAGAAAATACACCCAAAAACGTCATTAAAAGTAAAAAGGATACCTGGAAAATGTTTTTAGAATTTTGTTCGATCAGAAAATACGAATTGAATGGAGAGTAAAAAATCATCTTACCGAATACACCTCGAGCATTGATAAATACTCAAGCGTGTTGTTTAAAGGTAATGGTCCTCGGCCTACGGCCTCGCTCTATTACCAAGCAACACGCTTTCAGCAGTCTCTATGACAAAATTATCTCGGTATTATCAATGCTCTAGGTGTATTATAGGTGATAATTTGTTAAACCGCATGTCCCATTATGTTTTCCCCTATTTAATACCTCATATCCTTTAACGAATTGAGATGAGAATGTACGGTTTTGACTACACTATTTTCAATGATCGGACGTTTTTTCCTGCTTACCTACCTTAAATTTTTTTCGCAGTTCTGAAAATCTCTAAAACAAAATGACGTCTTTTCAAATTACTTTTGCCTAAATTTTTAAATGGGTCACCTTATATATTTTAGAGGTTTTGGAAGCTATGTTCTTGATCGGTTCAACGACTTTTAGTTTTTAAAATTGGTTTAATACTGACTGAGGAATTAATTTCTCAAGAAAACCCAGTAAAATCATATACTTTTGCATGGCACATTAACGATTTCAAGTAGCCTTTGACATAAGCGTCAAAGTTAACCTTCACATTAACATACATACATTTGAAAAAAAATCAGATACTTGAGCAGTTGTGGATAACATTTATAGAGTGAGATCCCAGAGCTGCCAGACCTACGTCATTTTAGCAAAGCTAATATTTTGACAACAAATAGTGTAATATCTAGTTAAGAACGTATGCGTATTTGCTAGTTTGAAAGCGGGGCCCTTTTGCAGAAAACAGGTATAAAAGGTACATAAAAATTTTACTCATTACGTTAAAGTATGATAGCTGGATTATATTATAAGTGACACGCTAACCACATGGTGTAAGCGTCAACCTCCAGGACTTAAGGTCCGAGGTTCGATCCCTGAGCGTTCTCAGTTTTTTTTCAAATATACGTACTAAGAAAAAAGTCAAAAACAATAAATATTTCCATATCGGTTGTCTTTTTCTTGGTAATCGCCACTTTAAGTTAATATTTGTTGAAAAAAAAAGCTGAGAACGCTCAGGACCGAACCTCGGACCTTAAGATTCGAAGGTTGACGCTTACACCACGTCGTTAGTGTGTCACGTGCAAAATAAACCAGCTATCGTACTTTAACGTACCGAGTAAAATTTGTATGTACCTTTTCTACCTGTTTTCTGCAAAAGGGCCCCGCTTTCAAACTAGCACATACGCATACGTTCTTAATTAGATATTGCACTATTTGTTGTCAAAATATTAGCTTTGCTAAAATGACGTAGGTCTGGCAGCTCTGGGATCTTGGACTATTAAAATTAAACACAGGAAACGTATGGGTTAGGCGTGGCTTACAGGGCACCATGTCAAAATATAAGTGAAGCTTTAAATATACTCGAGTGTAGTATTTCTGACATTTTGCCTGAAGTTGATAACATAATTCTAATAGGTGATTTAAATAATAACATATATAATCTAACAGCCAACTCTACGGTACAGTTATTGTCACTTATAGTGCAGTCGAATTGATTTTTTTCGGCGACAACATTCCACCTGAAATTTTATTGTTGATTCCTAGGTATTATGACTTCCTGATTACAAAAAAAATATTTGCGCCCAAAAATTCCTTGTGCGTCAAAAGTTATATGCACTTTTGACGCGTTTTCACGGATTTTCAAATTATCTGCTTAATATATCTTGTACTAGTAATCGGATAGGAATTTTAAAAGTACTGGCTTATTTGAAATTCAATTCTTAAAAAATATAGACCTGCCGATATGTATTGGTCAATCCGCCATCTTGGAAAAAAATAGAAAACACCAAAAATAGCCGAAAAAATTAAAATTGAATATCTCTTCTATAAGAAGGAGTAATTTCACCAAAGTTGGCAAAAATAAATAAAGATAGCGGACGAAATAAAATTATTAATTCTTCGTCAATTATTAAGGAGGCATTGTACGTCACTTTTTTTTTCTTTTCGATTGTACATTATTTTATGTAGTTTTAAGGGATAGAGTTCATTTTTTTTAATTCTCAAAAATAGTGCATTTCTTTATTTTCATTTTTACAATTTTTACAAAAATGTATTTTCTTTTACCCAATTTTCATTGGAACAAAATGAAATATGCTATAGAAAGTCTTGTATAAACTTCAAAAGTTTAATACAAAATGAAACTTGATTAATTTCAAAAGAAAATTTATTAAGCATACGCATGGTAATAATAATAATAATATATGAATATATTACTTCGGTGACTTGAGAAGCGGTTAAGAAAACACGATCAATAATCAGAACCAAGCAGTCAAGACTAGTGTAGTATTATTTTTGATGGGTATACCAATGAACCGAATTGCACTAAGAATAACGAGCGCATTCGTCGTTTAGAAAAAAATGTTTGCGTAGGACTTCAAACACAAGTGACATTATGAAATCATCGGTTAGTCAAAAAAAAATTAGCTAATAGTAAAAATAAGGATAGCTTTATAAAATTATTGCTTAAAGAGTTAATAGATAATGACTTTAACGTTAGAATATGCAGAGAAGACGCCGACACTACAATCGTTAAAACTGCTATTGATTTGAAAACCGAAGACAATCAAGTATAATAGCTGGTGAAGACATTGGTTATAATGACTCAACTAGCATAAAAAAAAATCTATTTTTGCAAACCTAAAATTAATAAAATAATTGACAAACATGATGAAAATATAATTGTCTGCAATTCCACCTACTGAAGACGTAATAGAAAAACACTGTTCAAAAGAGAGAGCTCCTTTAAGTAGGAATAAGTCTTTTGGCTGGTGTCTGTTAAAATCGAAACTTTAGCATTTTGTGGTAATACACAGTTATTGCACTTAACGCGGCCAGGCTTGTAATTCGTAATTCAGCGCTCGGCGGGGCACTCGTTCGGAGAATAGCTGTTGGTTGCAGTCTGGTTTTTATTCCTTATATATTTAAGGAAACGTATAGAGGAGTTCGACAAAAATATTTCACTAATAAATATATTTCCAAGTCCAAAAATGGTTAGGTTCTGAGGAAGATCCGTTAAAATTCGGATGGCTTAAAACTGAGAATGGCTCAATGCCTGATGTTATGAGTGAAAGTAATGTTTTTCCCAAAAATTTAGTAAGTGATATTTCTTGTAAATGTAAGAAAGGCTCTAAAAATAATCAGTGGAGCTGTAGAAAACTGAATATATAATATTCTATTCTATGTGTCTATTGTAAAGGAAATAATTGTGCCAAAGCTTCTTCTACCTTTGATGAATCGACTATCGATGAGGAATGCGGTGAAATTATAGCATATTATGGTAATGAAATTAATACAGTATATTTCATTTTGTTTCGATGTAAAATGGGTGAAAAAAAGGAGGGTCAAAGAAAATACATTTTTGAAAATTGTAAAAATGCACTTTTTTCGAAAATAAAAACTCTTTTTGGAAATTAAAAAAAAATTTACTCTATCCCCTAAAAGTACATAAAATAACGTACAATCGAAAAGAAAAAAGTGACGTACAACGCCTCATTGATAATTGGCAAAGAATTAAAAATTTTGTTTCATCCGCCATCTTTGACCGTTCTATTTGGCATACGATATCTGGGATTGATGCATTATATTGGACCATAAATGAGTCTTATTTTTTCCAACTTTGGTGAAATTACTCCTTCTTATAGAAAAGATATTCAATTTTGATCTTTTCGGCTGTTTTTGGTGTTTTCTATTTTTTTCCAAAATGGCGGATTGACCAATACATATCGGCCATGTCTATATTTTTTAAGAATGTTATTCCCAATAAGCCAGTATTTTTAAAATTCCCATCCAATTACTAGTACAAGATATATTAAGCAGATAAGTTGAAAATCCGTAAAAGCGCGTCAAAACGTGCATATAACTTTTGACGCACACGGAATTCTTGGGCGCAAATATTTTTCTCGTAATCAGGAGGTCGTAATAAATAAGAATCAACAATAAAATTTCAGGTGGAATATTGTCGCCGAAAGAAATTAAAGTAAATCTATTCGACTGTACTGTTATGGGTACATTTAATTTAAGCCATGTTATATATGAACCCACCCGCATAAACAACTATATAGCATCACCTTAATTGATATCATGCTGACAAATAATGATAAGTTGATTCTAAGGCAATGTTGTATAGATATGCATGGTTTAACAGACCATAGATTAATTTGTTGTCATTTAAATGTAAAAACTGTGGGGAGTGGTGTAAAATTGTATACTTTTAGAAATTTTAAGAAATTTGATTATAATTCGTTTTTAGCTGATCTCCTACTTATTGATTGGAACTTAGTTTATCAGACAGTTGATGTTAATGACATGAATAAATATTCGATATTCATGTGCCAATTACAACAATTAAAGTCGGCAAACCTAAAACCTCCCTGGATGACTGATATTATAAAACTTATAATTAAAACTAGAAATAAACTATTAGTCGATTAAAAAAAAAACAAAGTTACATGATATTTGAACTCAGTACAAATAAATGGGTAATTATGTAACAAATGCAGTTAGACGGAAAAAAAGCATATCTCAAATTTTCACATAAAAGGGGCATACATGAAATTTGGAAAGCTCTTGATACGTTAAATATACATTCACACAAAAATTCTAGCTTGCCAGAAAGTTTAAACAATATTGGTGATATTAATGAGTACTTTGTACAAGTATCGACAAAAAATGCTAGTTGCAATGATCTCGTGACATATTTTAATAACAATAAATTTAACTAGAATCATGATTAATTTAAGTTTAAGTAGTTAAATGCTGCTAAAATTGAAATGATAATCGCTCACATTAAATCAAATGTTAAAGGTGCAGATGGCATTACAATTAACACGATCAGATATTGCATATCCCGTATTCTTAACTATTCAACACATATTGTAAATATCGCTTTAGAAAAAATAAAATGAATACCCTGAAATTTTCAAAAATGCCCTAGATATACCAATACCTAAAACCGAAACTCACATTCTGACCTTCGGCCTATAAGCATTCTTTCAGCCTTTTCTAAAATTAAAGTGCGCGTTATGCATGAACAAATAGTGTATCTAAAAAAATATAATATACTCACAATTATTTAACCAACAGAAAACAGAGAGTAATAATATAAAATAATGTATCAAGATCCTTGCTGGTTCTCTCAGGACTACCACAGGAATCAATACTGGGGCCGTTGTTGTTTATCATATATGCTTCAGATATTTGGCGTCAACTTAATTTATGTATGTATCATCAGTATGCTGATGGATACTCAAGTATATATAAATATTACCAAAAGTGAGCATTAATAAAATGATCTAGAAAGAGTTCTTGCATACTCCCTAAGAAGCAGTCTTATGTTGAATCCCTCTAAGTCTACTGTTACTTACTTTGGCCCTGATTCTAATTGGGCAGCTGCTAATTTAAATATAATTATCAATGGTGAAAAACTGCCTACAACTAATGCTGCTAAAAGTATGGGACTCGTCCTAGATTATCAATTAAGATTTCGTGAATACACTAATAAGCTCGTTCAAAAATGTTATCTTGCCTTAAGAAACCTATTTAAAAATAGAAATTTACTAAATTAAGATTTAAAAGATGAACTAACTGAAACCTTAGTTTTATCCATTTTAAATTACGCCGATATCATTTGTGGCCAATGTCTTGACTCTAGAACCGCTTGTAGAATACAAAAAATCCAAAACAATAGTATTAGATTAATTTTCAATCTTACTGTAAACTTTTAATAATTTAGTGTACTCTATTTTCAAACTATTTATTTTTTCTATTACACTAATACTTATTACGTATTTATATACCTACAGAAGCTACTGCTGATACCTACTATCTTAAATCATGTATTTTGCATGTGACTGCTTTAAAACATATTTTGTATTATGTATATTACCACTCGGTTAAACAGAACAGGACAACCTGGACTTCGAGTGGAGTATAAAATGAAGTCGTTTTTTGTTATTATTATTATTGCCTATTTGAGCAAAAAAATCCTTTTTCTTTGTACGATGTGGAAGTAATCTATACTTCAGTCAATCTCTAGTTTTGTAGGACCTGAAAAAAAAAACGAAATATAGAAGAAACTTTTTTTAGTATATTAGAGGAGGGGAAGCGCCCTTTTTAAAAATGTAAGTTTTCGAACTCGGCGAGGCCTAATTTATCCGCAATCTTGTCATAAAGGGGGTAAAATCAGTTTTTAAGGAAAGATATTTGTTATGAATTTTGTAGAAGAAAAAATTATCGATAACTTCTGTTATAACACACCGAATATTCCCACTGAAAATGACGAAGAATGCGTAAATGATACTCTGTAGGAGTCGTCATTAGACGAAGCCGGGGAGTCCAGGAGTAATGACTCCTAATTACCATGCGAAGATGGCGAAGACATTCAATCCACGGAACCAGACGAAGAGGCATTAAATATTAACGAACCTGGACTCATCAAAAGAAAGTAAACGAACATAAATTGAATAGCACATGCTGATTTTGTTGCGGATTAGGCCTACTGAAGATACTACGTTAAAAAACAACAGTCATTAACTCTGCCACAGGGAGGTGTCGAAATAAGTTAAAAAGAAATGAGAAAAAAGTTGAATGGTGGAAAGTAATCAATGAATATTAACCACATAATAGTATTATTAATAATAATTGATTGGCACCCGTTCTCGTGAAACATTTGAAATTTCGGGCAAAACATCTTCCAAAATAACTTTAACAACGCTTAGCTTTTAAATTATTAACCATATAATTTTTTCTTACAAACTGTCGAGAATTTTGTTCTCCACAAAATTCATCATAACTACATTTTCCATAATATCACCAGGAAATGAGTTATTCCGAAAAAATGTATTGAACCTCTTTTAATGACAAGATGGAGGTTAAAGTAGCCCACTCCCGAGATCGGAAAGTTGGATTTTTAATGAAAGCCCTCCCCCCAAGTTATTTCAAATGTATATATTAACTGAATTAATAGTGATACGTAACAAAGAAATCTTATGTTGGTTATTTGATTTTTTTAGTCTTTTATTAATTTATACTTAACACAACAAAAGGAAAAAAGTTGATATCGAGGATTTATATCACGTAAAATATAGTGACATGAACTTAAGTTTTGTAGCAAGTATATGGTTTAACATCATGGGTGATAATGAGCTCCTTGATATAACGAAATTTAATTATTTCGCATCTCGTAGTAATCACGACACATTATCTAGTATTAAATCTAGTAATAAAAATGACGGAGATGGGATGGGGTGTTAATCGCATTTTGAAGGGATATACAGGCTTTAGTGCCATTTGTGTGTACGATTTTCTGTTTTACGTCATTTCATTAGAGTACAAGAGACACAAATAAGCTCAATGTTCTTATACAAGTTGGCTAATGGTTTAATTGACTCTCCTAATTAGTTAGCTATGGTAAACTTTCATGATCCCCTATCTAATCTCTGATATAACACTGAATCATCTTGCTAAATCAGTTCCGTTCGCATTTCTGTTTCAAAGATAATTGCTTATTTGGTTTGAATCTTAAAGTAATATTTTTCATATATTCATGGGTATAAACATAATTAGATACAATTAAACACTTGCTTCTTTTGTCTCACAAAATTCATTCAGATTCATATGACATGTATTTCTTCCTCTTAGCCATATCAAGAATTACCCTGATCTATATGCAACGCAGCACAATCATTATATTTTGTTTCATTTATTTTGTTTAATTCTTATCAACTAGTAAACGGGCTACATTGTTTTTGTTTGTTGTAATAGTATTAATAACATAATTACTTAGCTTCTTACATAATGGAGTAATAATTTTATTACATAATTTATTCTACACTATTTTTTTTTGTTCATTTTCATTTAAAACATGCACATAGAAATGTCTTAGCAGTATTATTATTTTGTCTATAAAAGATGGATTATAATCATTATTATTAAAATAATGCTTTTAATCCATCTTTTATAGACAAATTAATCACACTAAAGTAACGTTATTGCTAAGATATTTTTATATCGATGCTATAAACTGAAATGACCTAGAATATATTAAGAAAAAAAAAACTTTATTAACCCATTATATAAGAAACTATGATATTACGGTTATTGCAGAAAACAAAAGCACTTTAGTCCAGTTATTCTTTAATAATAAGGTGAAACCAAACTGTGACGTACTTTCCAGTGAAGCTGATAAGTATCACTTTGACACCCCAGCAACAGCGGTATTTACAGAACGGTTGCCCGGGCGCCAGTTTCCTTTTCAAAATGGTGGAACGCCGCTACCTTCAAAGCCAGTGAAGCAGGACTTGAGTTACTACAGTGGAGAAACGGAAATGTCCGGATGACCAAAAAGAGAATAATAGACCTTTATCACACATACAGCAGTAAAACACACATTTCGGAATACAACAGTATTTATTTACACTAAATACTACAAGTCCCTAGTAGTACGTCGGATGGCTGGCTCTATCGTTCACTAACCCAATACCGAGGTATAACCAAATAAAACCTATTTCATTTTATTCAGCAGGTCTTTTTACATAGGAAATCACTTTTGACGACACTCTCCATTGGTCGAGACTGAAGTTATAAGAAAAAAACAAAAAAAAAAAAATGAAAATAACAAAATTCAAATTCAACTACGAATAACTTTCAAACGAAAAAAGATGAAATTATATATATTTTTTAGTTTTATAGTACAAACGATTCTCTTTAATTTGATGTATAATTTATTACAAAAATAATAACTTTAACATTAAAAAATTGACGTTGATTTAGGTGGTACACAAATTGTCCACTTTTTTGAAAGGTCTAACTCATTGTAACTCGCTTATGTATTGAGCTATTCGAATGTTTTATTCAACAAAAACTGCCAAATTTCATAGACTTCATTTTGTCTTAATTAATGCTGGGTCTAGCTCTGTAAATAAAAGCGGTACAGCCTTTTAAACACAACGAAGCGCGCTACGGCGACGGAGTCGCGAGGCTTCCCCACTTGTTCCCGGTACATCCCGCGTTTACCATAAATCGCGCAAGGCTACAATCAGCGGCCGTAACAAAAGCTTTAGAATTATCTTCCTTTATTGTAAGATGAAAAAATTAACAAATCAAATTGAATTATATGGTATTAGTTGTAATAATCTGCTATATATGGTGTCGTACTACGCGGGTGGTGCATTAATAAAGTGAAAATAATAGGTAGGTATCAGACAGATATAACTGATTTTCAGATATATCATTGTAAAAACCGCTGCCCAAGGAATCACTACTTCCATATCCGAATTTTCTATCCAAGTCACGCAACGAAAAAATTTTGTATCTGGAAATAATTGTTTATGGAACTTTAATAATATAATATTTGAAATCCTCTACCCCAAAAACCCATAAAACGATACCCCACATCATCGGTAGTGGGAGGGGGTGTTGACAGGGGGTGGGAGTGGGGGGTGGATAAAGTAAAAAAATATTTTGAGGTTTCTGGTTCTTGTACACACACTAAATGACATTTTTTTTCATCCCCTTTAATAATGGGGTGGGGGTGGTAATGGGGGTGGCTAATTCCAAAATTATTTTTGAGACCTCAGCTTCTCTTGTCTATACTAAATATCAATTTTTAAAAATTTTTTTGTCGTTACTCTTCCACTGGATGTGGGAGTAAAATCATGCCAGCTAGTAAAGTTTTTACTTTGCTTCGTATATTTTAATATTTTCCATAAAATGTCAGAGGTAACCACATAATCAAAACAATTACTTGCCATGCTTTCACTAACTCGTAGAGGCTCTGAACGATTAGTTGGATTTTTGTACATAACTATATTTTTGTTTTCATGTAAACTGGTTAAAATCGGTTAAAATTGGATAGACGATCTAAATATGCTTGTGTAAATAGGCTGTTCTTTTTTTTAAATAATACTATTCCTAGTGGGATTTTTACCATCTAGCTTGTCTTCGTTTTGATCAAAATTATCGCTGCGATAAATGTAATTGTTTTCTTCAGAACTTACTGGAGGAACTCCAGGTGGTATAAAAATGTCGTCACCAGTTTTTACTAATACGTGACTAGCTAAAGACGTTAAAAATGTACGTATTTCATCGTAAGAATAACCATAGCCAAAAGAATAAAGCATATCATTAAGTTCTTTTTTTTCTGACGGCACGAAACACATGTAGTGATATGTAAAGGATTAAAAAAATGGCCTAAGTTGATTGTTTTTTTTTCCATAAGTATTCATATAAATTCCATTACTATAGAAATAAATGTTTATAACAAATCTGAAACTTCTTGTTTACATTTATGTTCATTCAGATTAGTAGTCGTGTTTTTTTTATAGTTTTAAAACATCCAGCTATAGCTTCTCTTAAGATACCGGCAGCTTTATCAGGAATTGTCAATTCATTCTCATGAACCAAGTTTTCTTCGCCTGATTCACTTGTGACTGACAACAAAAATCCTTTTAGCTTTATTATCACTTGAATGAACTGTTGTTGTATTTTCTTTGTGTTCACAAAACACTTTTTTTGCTTAAATGCTTTTCTAATCTTATATCATTAAGGCGTGTTTTTAGAAATATTAGAGTTAAGAATTCTTTTTTGCAAAACAGCAAGATAAACCTCCTTAAATAAAATATTTAACGCTACTTTAAATTAATTTTTTTCTTTCAGTTGTTTAGTTTGTACACATTTAATTTTTTTTTTGCTAATATATTTTGCATAATAAATTTTATGATAATTTCCATTAGCCCAAATAAATCTGAATAAATGTGTAACCTGCCTTTTATTTCTGTATCACAATGCGACACTGCAGCTTTAATATATATTTTTTTCTAGTTTCCGCACCCGTTCCTGTACAAACTGGTACTTAAAAATGTTCTTAATTTATTCTTAATTTTTCTGGATTTTCCACAAATCAGACAATGTCATTTAATTTTAAACTGATTTTTTTTCTTTATTATAACTACATGAAGGCTCACTTGCATTTTTTTATCGCGTTACTAATATCAGAGACAATACGTATTATCTTTGCTAATGTTATTTATTACAAAAAGCTGTTAGACAAGAATAATGAAATCGGTATCGAAGGGTGTGCAAATAAGTGCCACCACTTTGTTTTATAAAAATTTTAATGAAATTGCATATTTTCTTTTATTTGCACAATTAATAATAGACCTGACGCCAGTAACAGTTGGTTTTTTACCATTAGATTTTCACTGCTTTCAGCAGTTTCGTAAAACAAACATGTAGTTTTTTTCCATTGATAAAAATGAATCTACAATATACATAAACTGTAATAGCCCATAAGTAAGTAAAATAGTATATACTTATTAATATTTATCCAGACAATAATGAGGCCAGCAGCCGATACGTTTCTTGATGGGCCGAGAAAGTAGCGGGGGCGGGAAAGGAAGCCTCGCGTCTTCGTCGCCGTACTGTGCTTCGTTGTGTTTCAAGGTCTGTAGCGCTTTTAGTTAAAAAATTAGATCCAGCATTAATCGAGACAAAATGAAGCCTATT